>CM077097.1:145239224-145689224 GCA_039513925.1 Platanthera zijinensis
TTGGATTGCAGCTACTGAGCTTGTTTACTTTCAATATAGACTGAGCGTAGTATTGGAGTCTCCACAACGTCATGTCATCCTATACAAAATATAAATCAAATTAAATTATTATTATTATAAACTTTTAGAGTTGAAATGAAAAATGCATATACATAATAATAATAATTTGACAGCATAAGCATACTATTATTACAAGTTCCAAAATTGTAACAAACAAAAATCCACCTGTTTTTCCAAATCAACAAAGACTTGGGAAGGGTGTCCTTCTGAAAGGTTCCCCCCATGTTGAATGATTTGGACCGCATGATCAAGTGCCTTTTCCGGAAGCTTCTTGATCAGTCTACCAAGCTGCTCTTTCTCGGCTTTAGTCATTGGTCTGTCAGCAACAACACAATTATGTAAGATACCAAATTGTATCTCAAACTCTATATACATCAAATATCAAATGTTTTTTTCTGAAATAAATAGAGATTAATTATACAGGTGCAAGTTCAAAGACACTAACTACTGAGTGCTTTGAAATCAAACCAGAGGGACAATTTTGATCATAATCTCGGAAAAGGATCAACATGAGTAATGCTGCTGCTCCTCTCATAAACTTCAAATGGTAGCCCGCGGATGCGCACGGAGGGTCGTTCCGAGTCACACCTTCATATATTAGATTTTATTATTTTGATTTATTAGGCCCCCGATCGGCCCGAACAGTTATAGCCGTCCGGTCAGGAGCCCTATATTAGTTAGTACCGCTCTCCTGTGTGCGCGTCCGGCGGCCTCCCTCCCTCTCCATTCCAGTAAGCCCCGCCTCCCCTGCAGTCGTTCCTCCACAGTGTGCCTCTTCAAGCCCCGTCCCGCCCCCCACTCTACTCTAAGACCCGGACACCCCCAGCCAACCATTCACCCGCCCGCCACCAACCTCCATGTCTCCCACGCCGAAAAGACTTCAGCCTCACTTCCCCAACCCGCAGCTATTCCCCTTTCCCAACCTAAAACTCAAACTCCGGCCATCTCAACCCCGATGACCCACACCCCCAGCCCCGACCTTCCGCCCGACATCCGGGCTTCCACCACCAAGCATACTCCTCCCCTACTCCGGCAGCCCTCCCAAACCCCACCACCAAGACTCGTGCTGCATCAAAATACCTACTAGCTACAAGCCTGCAATTGATTTTCAAGCACTTCATGATTTCAGCGCCTAAAGACCTTAAATAGAATCATCACTCATCACCCTTATTTATTTACAAATTTAATTTTTCATGCAGCTTAGGCTCCGTTTGGCATGGTGGCGGCGGTCGTAAACACAGGGGTTTAACCGTCATTCGTTAAAAATCACCTAACAAACATCATCCGTTTGAACAAAAAAGTGGATGAAGTTCCTTAGGTGGGCATTAACAAATGACAATTTAACGTCCATGTTCATGACCACCACCACCGTGCCAAACGAAACCTTAAAAATATTGATTTTAATGAGAAAGAATAGTGTATGATAAAGGTCAAGTCAGCTCTTAAAGTATTAATTTTTCAGAGACCATCTAAGTGTTCGTGCCAAATCAAGAAAACAGATAACATACCTGCACTTGGAAAAGATGATATTCAGAAAATCTTCAAGATCTTGCTCCATCTTATCTAGCTAAATTAAAACAACTTTAGTTAAATGTATCATACATGGAACAATTCTCTAGCTAAATTCAAGAAAAAGAAAGGCTGTGTTATATCAATAGAAAGTATCCACACAAAAAAACTGTCATAAAAGAAAAATAAAACTGTCAAAGAAAAACAGAGCATGTCAAATTAAATAATTTCTAACGGATATTGTTGTATCCCCCAGGTTTGGTAAGCTATTATATGGGTTCTCAATCTTCAAAAGAATGCAAGACTATAGAAATTAGTTCAATTCATAGCATAAGAATGAAATCACCTCTGCATGTAACACAACAGAATACTCTTGCAGATCTTTAAGACCAATTCCAGCTTTCTCTCGAAGAGCTCTAGTATCTAGTGCTGATATCGAGTCAAGTTCGAGCGATTTTTGCTCAGCTCGAAATCAAAATTTTGAGCCGAATCGGAATCGGTTTCATACTGAGCTCGCTCGAAAATCACTCGAATATTGAGCCGAAAATCTATGAAAAAAGAAATGAAAAAAATCTAAATATATCCATTGATTTTACATTGCCTTTTATAAACTATAGATAACTTCAGGCACAAAGTAGCTCTATTCAAGTATAAGCAATTCCAATATATGAAGAACATAAGGGTTGTTGCGGCCAAACTCAACCCTCCTGGTAGACCGGAATAAATTGCACCGTCTTAGCCCGGGAGCGGTCGAGCGCGCAAACAGTTACAGAAAATTGAAAGCTAACAGAGCAATTTTTTTGGCATGGAAAACTCGTCAACTTGGTGAAAAACAACGTTGTCGGATCTATGCCGATCAAACTTCTACTATTTATTGGTTGTAGTACAGGGCCTTTCGAAAAACTCGAGGGCGACTAGCCGCCTCTCGTTGCAATTGTTGAGAGTGAGAAAAAATAAGTACTGGGCTCGGAGGGTGACAAACCACCTCTCGCAGAACTAAGTATTTTACTTGCAGTTGTAGGGGGCTTCACGCTTCGGATGCTCTGGAATCTGTGACTGTTGTTTGGAGACGGGAGCAACTTGTTGAACTCGTTCTGATGTCTGGGGCTTGAAAGCTAAGGTGGTCGGTGTGCCTTATCTTCTGCGGTTTGTCTCCTGTTGTGTTTAGAGGAGAAGTCTGGGGCAGTTTTCATGTCGGTGGTAGAAGTGCTTGTTCTAGAACGCACAGAGCGCTTGCTGGCGGAGAGCATGAAGGGCGCCTGTTGGAGGAGAGAGCGCGGAGCGCTTGTAGGCAGAGAGCGCGCGGGGTGCTTGTTGAAGGAGAGCGCGTGGAGCGCTTGCTGGTGGAGAGCGCGCGGGGTGCATGCTGAAGGAGAGCGTGCAGGACTGCGCGAGGAGGTGGCGCGTGCGGGAGCTCGCAAGGAGGTGGCGCGTGTGCGTAAGGAAGCGGAGCGCGCGGGAGCACGCAAGAGAGAGACGTGCGCGAGAGCGCGCAAGGATGACATGTGCGCAGGAGTGTGCAAGGAAGAGGCGCGCGCAAGGAAGAGGCGCGCGCAAAGAAGAGGCGCGCGTGGGAGCGTGCGTGGGAGCGCGCAAGGAAGAGGCGCGCGTGGGAGCACGCTAGGAGATGGCGTGCGAGAGCGTGCAAGGGAGAGACGCGCGCGAGAGCGCGCAAGGATGAGACGTGTGTGGGAGCGTGCAAGGAAGAGACAAGCGCGGGAGCACGCTAAGAAGAGAAGTGGAGGAAGGATAAAATTCGTAGGAGGAGAGAGAAAATCTGTAGTAGGAGGAGAGAGAAATCTGTAGAAGGATTTTCCGGGAAAGAAAAGGATGAAATGAAGGAGGGTCTGAGGCTCTATTTAAAGGCCCCAGAGGTAGTTACAGTGGTTATCCGGTTAATCGCAGACCGTAACCACTGTAATTACTAATTGCAAACCGATAATATAACGCATTCGCATACATTATTCTATTAATTTTATTAAACGCAGACCAGTTCTATTTTTGGCAACGCACTTTTCCCACTACGGGAGGTCATGCAGGGGGTTACGTGGGTGGTTACCCACGTAACCGACGGAGACGATCGCAGGAGTGCGATCTGACAGTGGAGAGTTGGCGTCGGCCAAAAATATGGCCGACCCCGCCGGCCGGCAATGGAGGCCGGCCGAACGGAGGAGAAGGCCAGCCGAGAGGCGAGGAGGAGACCGGCGACGATGAACGCGGTGTCGGGAGGCGACGGTGGCGGCGTTGGTGGAAGAGAAGAGCGACGACGGTGGCGTCGGCGGCGGAAGAGAAGGGCGGCGACGGCGGGGGAAGAGAAGGGAGACGGCGGCGGCAGCGGGGAAAGAGAAGGGAGACGGCAGCGGCGTCGGTGGATGAGAAGGGCAATGGCGGCGGCGGCGGCGGCGGAGAAGGGCGACGACGGCGATTGCTGCGACGGCGGCGATGATGAAGATGATGACGGCGATGGTAGCAATTGCCGCGGTAATGGAGGCGGTTGCTGCGGCGACTGCGGCAGTGATGAAGACGAAGGCGGCGGTTGTCGCGATGATGGCGGCGATGAAGATGATGGCGGGGATGGCGAGGGCGAGGGCGGCGGTGATGGCGGTTTCGACGCTAGTGGTGTTGAATTTGTCAACCTCACTTCCTCCATCGAAGGAGGTGGACGGTTTGACTACCCACAACTCGGATCATTTCAGGAGGACCCTATCATTTGCCCCCCAAGTTCCCGGGGTCTGAATCTGAAGTGAAAGGATAACGAGAACTTTTTCCCCTAATGCGCGTGTATGGTCAAGTGTCATGGCCACGTCGGAGGTGAGTAGTGCGCTAATGGCCTGAATGGAGGTGCTTGGAAGGTGCATGGGAGAAGATGTGGCGAGAAGGAAAGTGCACACGGGCGGGCACACGTGCGCAGTCGCGCGCGGGGGGCGTATCCAAGTGCTACGCGCGCGCACTTGCACTCTGCGCGTGCGAGAGGCGCACCTACGCACTTAGCACGCGCGGGGGGGGGGGGGGGGGGGGGGGGGGGGGCTACGCACGCTGAGAACCCTTCTGCACGCCTTGTATGCTCAGTGTGCGTCGGCGCTTTTTGCACGGGGTATGTCTTCGCATTTTACGTGAGTGCGGGGGTGCTTGTTTGTCCTGGCATGTGCTTGCTCTTGCTCGCATACGTGTGCTTGGCGCGACGTTGGACGCTTGTTGTGCGCTGCGCGCAAAGGGCACAATGGTCATTATGCACGCATGGCGCAATCCGAGCTAAATGGTGTGAAATACCTGCAAGATTGAAGGTGAAGATTCACTTGGTGGCGTCGATGTGTTGTTGCGGCGTAACCGAATCTGGTGTTGGAGATCCCTCCAAAAATGAGTGTATTGAATTTGTTGTGGAGGGGTAGACTCCAGCTTTGTTGTATCTTACTTTGATTGAACTTGTACTGTTTTGGTGGCGTACCTGTACTTGGGCTTTGCTTCCTTATTTTGTTATAGCAGCTTTGTGCGTTTTGTCTTCATTTTGGCTGATTGTCCTATTGTGGTATTGAGCTCTTCCAGAGAAGTTTGTAACGTTGGCTCCGTTGTCTTTGTGCGGGCAACTTTGAGGTACTCGTTTGAGGTTGCCTGGTAGAGGACGAGACCCAGACAATGTCGAAACATACTGCAATGGCGAAGGGCGGACTCTTCTAGCCGAACAGTGAGAGGTCGGGTTCACTAGTCTGGGGAATATAACTGGGTGTGGTGGTGAAGGGCAGACCTTTGAACCTGGGCATTCGTAGGAGGTTGCAGGAGCGCGGCTCTGAAGAGACGATGAAGGGCGGACCTTCGAACAACTGGCGAGAACGAGAAGGGCAAGCCCTGGCGACGTCGCGACCTACTGTGGTGGAGAAGGTTAGACCTTCGATTGGCGGCAATGGGAGGTCACGGGGAGCGCGCTGCTCGGAGACAGGTGCTGTTAATGAGCGCACTGCCCGAAGGCAGATGTTGTTAATGAGCGCGCTGCCCGGAGGCATGTGCTGTTAATGATCGCACTGCCCGGAGGCAGATGTTGTTAATGTGCGCGCTGACCGGAGGCAGGTGTTGTTAATGAGCGCGCTGCCCGGAGGCAGGTGTTGTTAATGAGTGCGCTGCCCGGAGGCAGGTGCTGTTAATGAGCGCGCTGTCCGGAGACAGGTCCTGTTAATGAGCGCGCTGCCCGGAGGCAGGTGCTATTAATAAGCGCGCTTCCCGGAGGCAAGTGCTGTCAATGAGCGCACTGCCTGCCAATGAGCGCGCTGCCCGGAGGCAAGAGTTGTTAATGTAAACGAACACCCTTCTATTTGAGCGAATTGAGTACGTAGTCCTGACAACGCAGGCGATGTTTGCCATATACAAGCCTGAAATGAGCAAACTTTAAAATTTATTAGAGTCAGAGTGGTAATTTACACAGCATACATGGAAAAATAAGGTTGGTAAAACATGTCGGTGGCGTGGTTAGAGCCTTATTGTTAGGTATCGAGTTTTCTTCTGGGATGCTTGCCTTAGGCTTTCCCCCCCCCCCCCCCCCCCCCGTCCTTCCTGGTGAGCCGCTGGCTGATCTCCTGTTAGCCGATTCGGTACCTGGCTTCGTAAGAATTTCCCCAGTGAGCCTTGTTTGACGAGACGCTCGATTTCATCCTTAAGCTTGAAACAATTTGTTTGTGTCGTGTCCTCGTCCATGGTGGAACTCACGGTACTTTGCCTGGTCCCCCGCATTCCTAGCAAGGGGTCTGGGCTTGTGGAGCGCCTCGTTGCCCCGAATTGCATAAAGTGTGTTGGTTCTGGAAGTATTGAGGGGACAGTATTCTGGTGTTGTTAAGGTTGTGACGTTCATCATTCTTCCAAAAGACTAGTGAAGCCTCTCGCACACTCCTTTTCGGGTCTCTATCGAATTGTCGTCGGTGTGTCTTGATTGCTTCGTTATTGACAATCTATACTTTGACCCGTCGTACCGGCTCAGGGGAACTTGGTATTGTTTCTCTCATTAACGTTGACTAGAAGCTTCTAGGGCGGAGTCCTCCTAAGAAGAAGCCTCGCAAGAGTTCTGGGTTGACTCCTGAGATTTGTCGTGTCTCAGTGGTGAAACGACAAAAGAAATCTTTAAGGGTTTCCCCTTCACTTTGTCAGATCCCAGAAAGATGTGAGGGGTCCCGAACAACCTTCCGGTTTGCGATGAACTGATCAACAAAAAGTTGAGATAAATTTAGAAAGTCGTTGATCCCTCCTTCCTTCAGAGAGCAGAACAAGGTTCGGGCTTGTACCTTCAAATTCGTTGGAAATACTTTGAACAACGGCTGATCGGGGGAATTGTTGAGCCTCATGATGTTGGAAAAATGGTGGACGTGTTCTGATGGGTCGTCTGTTCCGTCGAACGCCTCAATATTTGGGAGCTTGAAACTGTTGGTTTGAGCTGGCATTGACCGGGTCAACTAATATTTTATATATATATTAATGTTTAGCATGGCGGTGGAAAAGAAATGTTTTTTTGTTATTGTTTTAGCATTTAATGAGGAGAGAGAGCGTTGTTTATTTGCCTATAAATAGGCTGCTGCTTTGTTTTAGAAGAGAGTTGGAAAAATAAAAGTTATTTCTCTTTGTTTTTCTCTGGCAGAGAAAAGAGAGCGGAGGAGAGAGAGTGAGAGAAGCGAGAGAGATAGAAAGAGGTAGCTGGCGGGAGAGAGAGAGAGCACAGCGAGAGAGAGAGAATTGAGGTTTGGTTTTTGCTTTCTCTGACAGAGAAAAGATAGAGAGAGAGAGTTCTCGCGGGGGGAGAGAGAGAGAGAAAAAAAAAGGGAGTTTGCTGGCAGATTGGCGAGAGAGAGTGGGTGAGAGTAAAGGTTTGTTGGCTGTCATTTTGTGAAGAGGTAGAGAGAGAGAATAACAAGAGGTAGAGAGAGATTCTCTTATTTCCCGCAGGAAATATTAAGCTTTTTCTGTTTCTCGCCGGAGTAGACATCTCGCCCGGAAGCTCTCGCCCAGAGGGTCTCGCATTGTTGCTCTCGCCGGTGCGGACCATCTCGCAGGAAGCTCTCGCCGGAGTTGGGGATCTAGCTGGAGCCTCTCGCATAGGTGGTCTCGCCGTGGTAGTTGAGCTCGCCGGCCGACTTGGAGAAGCTTTCGCCTGAGCTGTTTTGAGTGCGCAGTTGTACCATATCACGTTTCCAACAACTGGTATCAGAGGGAGGTTGCGACCCTTGGAGTAGTTCGGAAGCGAGGTGACAAGTAGAGATGGAGTCAGGAGGAGCGATGCCGGGGCAAGTCCCTAAGTTGACAAAGACCAACTACGGCAATTGGAGTATCCAGATGAAGGTGTTGCTCGCCTCGAAGGAGCTATGGGAAGTAGTCGAGGACGGCTATGAAGAGCCTGATGCTGAAGCAGAGGCGGCATTGACCAACGCGCAGAGGACGGCGTTAAGGGAAGCGAGAAAGAAGGATAAGAAGGCATTGTTCACATTATACCAAGGAGTGGATGAAGCCACCTTTGAGAAGATCTCGGAGGCAGTTAGCTCAAAAGAAGCATGGGAGGTGTTGCAACGCTCCATGCAAGGGGTGGACAAGGCGAAGAAAGTGAAACTGCAGTCTCTTCGGGGTGAATATGAAATGTTGAGGATGCAAGCCACGGAGAAGGTCGGAGACTTTGTGACCCGTCTACGGACGCTCACAAACGAGATGAAGAGAAACGGAGAAGCGATAGATGATGTGAGTCTCATGGAGAAGCTCCTGAGGGCCATGTCAAGGAAGTTCCGACACGTGGTGGTGGCAATCGAGGAGTCGAAGGACCTCACCCAGATGACCGTAGATGAGCTTGTAGGCTCATTGCAAGCTCATGAGTACAGGATGATGCAAGATGATGAAGAAGCGAGTGGCTTGGGAAAAGCACTCCAGAACCAGCTGAACTTCGGAGAGAGCTCCGGAAGAGGAGGCGGCCAGCGTGGCCGAGGTCACCAAGGCAGAGGCCGAGGTAGAAGAGGAGGTAGAGATCAAGGGAGGAACCAAGGTTTCCAAAGAGAGGCGGAGCGACCTCAAGGAGGTTGGCAAGAAGGAAGAGGAAGAGGAAGAGGCCAAGGAAGAGGCCGAGGAGGAAGAGCCCAAGTTCAGTGTTACAACTGCAACAAGTTTGGGCACATGAGCTATGACTGTTGGGCTCCGAGGAAGACAGAAGAAGCCAACCATTATGCGGAGGCCAGGAACAATGGGAACAATGCTGGGGGTGGAGACCCAATGATGTTCTTAACCTACCGAGGTGCAGAAGAAGGAAGGAATGAAGTGTGGTACCTGGACACAGGGGCGAGCAACCACATGTGTGGAGATAAGGAGATGTTCTCTAACCTTGAACCCAGTGGGGGTGAAGTTAGCTTCGGGGATGCTTCGAAGATTTCCTTGGAAGGAAAGGGCCTGGT
The DNA here is from genome assembly GCA_039513925.1 of Platanthera zijinensis. Taxonomy (NCBI): domain Eukaryota; kingdom Viridiplantae; phylum Streptophyta; class Magnoliopsida; order Asparagales; family Orchidaceae; genus Platanthera; species Platanthera zijinensis. The sequence goes on from CM077097.1 coordinate 145,248,197, forward strand.
GGTAGTGAAACTGAACGGGGAGAGAGTACACTTGAATGATGTGTACTATGTGCCAGGGTTGAAGACCAACATCTTAAGCATTGGGCAGTTAGTGGAGAGAGGCTACTGCGTGCAGATGAAGGATGGGTCTCTGGCAATGAAGAATGATCAAGGGAAGGAGGTCGTGAAGGTGAAGATGACGGCGAACCGTCTCTTCACGCTGAAGATGGATGCTCAAGAGACGGTTTGTCTCGCGAGAACAAAAGAAGAGGAAGAAGCATGGCTATGGCATCATAGGATGGGCCATTTGGGATTCACAGGGTTGAAGCTACTATCCCACTCCAGGATGGTGGCGGATCTGCCTATGATCTCCCCTCCGCAGAAGGTGTGTGAAGCATGCACGAAGGGGAAGCTCAAGAGGCAGACGTTCGAAGGAGGAAAGTCCTGGAGAGCAAGGCGGCAACTTGAACTGGTTCACTCGGACATTGCAGGTCCGTTTGAGACCACCTCAATAGGCGGAAGTAAGTACTACATCACTTTCACGGATGACTATAGTCGGAAGTGTTGGGTGTATTTTCTGAAAGAGAAGTCTGAGGCCCTTGACAAGTTCAGGGAGTTCAAGGCAATGGCCGAGAAGGAGAGTGGGCAACCATTGAAGGTGCTTAGGACAGATCGAGGTGGGGAGTACACCTCGAGGCTGTTCGATAGTTTCTGCAAGGAGAATGGGATATCACACCAGCTGACGGCAGCGTACTCACCGCAGCAGAACGGAGTGGCAGAGAGGAAGAATCTCACCATCATGAACATGGCGAGAAGCATGGTGAAGGAGAAGGGGCTACCGAAGATGTTCTGGGCGGAAGGAGTGCAATGTGCGGTGTATCTACTGAACAGATGCCCCACAAAGAGTGTGAAGTTCATGACGCCATTTGAAGCATGGAGTGGCTGGAAGCCGAGTGTGAAGCACCTAAGGGTCTTCGGGTGTGTAGCTCATGCTCACATCCCGGACCAGAGGAGGAAGAAGCTCGATGACAGAAGTGAGAAGTGCATCTTCGTGGGCTATGCTCCGGAGAGCAAGGCGTACAAGTTTTACAACCCGGTGACTGGGAAGGCCATAGTCTCGAGAGATGTGGTGTTTGAAGAAGACAGCTGCTGGAGCTGGGATGAGGAGACAAGGAACATGAAGGGGATGTTCTTCGAAGATGAGGAAGAAGGTGGTCATGAAGCGGAAGCTGAGGATGGTGGAGCTGAGCCACCATCATCACCGAGTGGAAGTTCAGGGGGAGCTTCTACCCCCTGCTCAAGTGGAACAAGTACAAACGGAGGAAGTCCTAGTGGAGCGAGCACTAGCCGAGGCAGTTCTGACCGTCCTCAACCTAGGATGAGGAGGTTGGAGGAGCTTTACGAGGAGACGGCACCGACTCTTAACAATTTCTCTTTATATTGTTTGTTGGCAGATTGCGAGCCGCACTCCTACGACGAAGCTACCCAGGAGAAATCTTGGAGGACGGCGATGGATGCTGAGATAGCTTCCATAAAGAAGAATGATACTTGGAGGCTGGTTGATCCACCCGCAGGCCACAAACCCCTCGGGGTGAAGTGGGTCTACAAAGTAAAGAAGAACAAGGATGGAGCTGTGGAGAAGCACAAGGCTAGGCTCGTGGTGAAGGGCTACAGGCAAGTCCAAGGAGTGGACTACGACGAGGTCTATGCCCCAGTGGCGAGGATTGACACCATCAGGTTGATCATCGCACTGGCAGCTCACTATGGGTGGACTATCATGCAAATGGATGCGGTGGCGGCGTACTTGAACGGCTACCTGGAGGAGGATGTGTATATTGAGCAGCCTCCGGGGTATGTTGTAAAGGGCCAGGAGAAGAAGGTGTGCAAGTTGAGAAAAGCACTGTACGGACTGAAGCAAGGGGCAAGAGCTTGGAATGGGAGGATAGATACATTCCTCCAAAAGCATGGCTATGTGAAGTGCCCATATGAGTATGCTCTCTACATGAAGGTGGAGAAGAACGGGGATATCATGATCTTATGTCTATACGTGGATGACATGATATTCACCGGGAGCAACCCTGCGATGTTCGAAGAGTTCAAGAGGCTGATGAAGAATGAGTTTGAGATGACAGACCTAGGAGAGCTGAGTTACTTTCTAGGGGTGGAAGTACAGCAGAGAGAAGATGGGATCTTCATCGCGCAGAAGAAGTACGCGGAGGAGATCTTGAAGAAGTTTAGGATGGAGAGTAGCAAGCCTATCTCCACTCCTGCTGATCCCGGAACGAAGCTGAGAAAGGATTCTAAGGAGGAAGGAGTTGACCCAATCATGTTCAAGAGTCTGGTTGGGAGTCTAAGGTATTTGACTTTCACCAGACCGGACATCATGTATGCGGTGGGGGTCGTGAGCAGGTACATGGAAGAGCCCAAGCAGGACCACTTCACTGCAGCGAAGAGGATCCTGAGGTATGTGAACGGGACTCGGGACCATGGTTTGATGTACTCATCTGGAGGAGAGTTGAAGCTAGTCGGCTACTCGGATAGCGACTATGGAGGAGATGTGAACGACCGGAAGAGCACTTCCGGGTATGTGTTCAACATGGGAACCGCGGCGTTCTCATGGAGTTCTAAGAAGCAGGCTACTATAGCCTTATCATCTTGCGAGGCGGAGTACATAGCGGCGGCGGCATGCGCTTGCCAAGCCATCTGGCTAAGGAACCTTCTGGAGGAACTACATCATGTGCAGGATGGCCCAACGACCATGTTAGTGGATAACATGTCGGCTATCCAACTTGCAAAGAACCCGGTGCTACACGGGAGGAGTAAGCATATCGAGACCCGATATCACTTCCTCCGTGAACAAGTGGAGCAGAAGACAGTGGAGGTGGTGTATTGCCCAACCGGTGAGCAGGTTGCGGACATATTCACCAAGGCGCTGAAGGCGGAGACATTTGTGCAGCTCAAAGGCAAGCTCGGCATGTGCAGCCAAGCTTGAGGGGGAGCTTGTTGGTTTGAGCTGGCATTGACCGGGTCAACTAATATTTTATATATATATTAATGTTTAGCATGGCGGTGGAAAAGAAATGTTTTTTTGTTATTGTTTTAGCATTTAATGAGGAGAGAGAGCGTTGTTTATTTGCCTATAAATAGGCTGCTGCTTTGTTTTAGAAGAGAGTTGGAAAAATAAAAGTTATTTCTCTTTGTTTTTCTCTGGCAGAGAAAAGAGAGCGGAGGAGAGAGAGTGAGAGAAGCGAGAGAGATAGAAAGAGGTAGCTGGCGGGAGAGAGAGAGAGCACAGCGAGAGAGAGAGAATTGAGGTTTGGTTTTTGCTTTCTCTGACAGAGAAAAGATAGAGAGAGAGAGTTCTCGCGGGGGGAGAGAGAGAGAGAAAAAAAAAGGGAGTTTGCTGGCAGATTGGCGAGAGAGAGTGGGTGAGAGTAAAGGTTTGTTGGCTGTCATTTTGTGAAGAGGTAGAGAGAGAGAATAACAAGAGGTAGAGAGAGATTCTCTTATTTCCCGCAGGAAATATTAAGCTTTTTCTGTTTCTCGCCGGAGTAGACATCTCGCCCGGAAGCTCTCGCCCAGAGGGTCTCGCATTGTTGCTCTCGCCGGTGCGGACCATCTCGCAGGAAGCTCTCGCCGGAGTTGGGGATCTAGCTGGAGCCTCTCGCATAGGTGGTCTCGCCGTGGTAGTTGAGCTCGCCGGCCGACTTGGAGAAGCTTTCGCCTGAGCTGTTTTGAGTGCGCAGTTGTACCATATCACGTTTCCAACAGAAACAACGTAGGATTGGGTGCGCCAGAACTTCGGGCGCTAATGGAGACCCGGTCCTGGCGGGGCGGTGCAGATATGCGGCATGTTGGCCAACCTGGCTGTATACTTCTGCTATGAGTTCTCTGATTTCATCCCCAATTGGTCTTTCTGCAGGATTCTTGGGGGCACCCGTCTGCTGGTGTTGTTACTGCTGACTGGCTTCGGCGTCTCTAAGCCAACGGGCGAGATGTGAAGTGATTGCTACTTCTGAATATTCCTCAGAGTTATCTTCTTGATGGTTGCCTGCGGCGGGAACTGGACGTGAAGGTGGCCGATTGACTGGCGCGGGCGGCATGATGGGTGCCTGAGTTGCCCCAGATTTTTGAGTAGCGTAAGTACTTCGGCATTTTGTTCTTCTATGCGGATGATTCGCCTGGTGAGCACGTTGTCCGGTGCGGCAATGGTCTCCTCTTGTTGAAGTGCATTAACCAGAGAATGAGAGGGCCTGGCGTTATCAAGTCCTTGTCGGGCAAATCCCTGGGTTGTGTGAGTGCTTCTCCTCTCCATCACTGTTAGTCACGAGTATCGTTGTACAGAGGATACTATCTTCAGGACCTTCGAGTCTGTGGGAACTTTGTTTCCCACATACGGCGTCAAATTGTTGCGGTCAAACTTAATCTCCTGGTAGACCGGGCTAAATTGCACCGTCTTAGCCCAGGAGTGGTCGAGCGCACAAACAGCTATAGAAAATTGAAAGCTGACAAGACAATTTTTTTACATGAAAAACTCATCAACTGGGTGAAAACCCACGTGGTCGGGTCTGTGTCGACCAAACTTCCAATATTTGATGGATGTAGTACAGGGCCTTTCGAAGAACTCGAGAGCGACTGACCACCTCTCGTTACAATTGTTGAGAGTGAGAGAGAATAAGTACTGGGCTCGTAGGGTGATAAACCAGCTCTCGCGGAGCTAAGTATTTTTCTTGCAGTTGTTGGGGGCTTCACGCTTCGGATGCTCTGGAGTCTGTGACTGTTGTTTGGAGACGGGAGCAGCTTGTTGAACTCGTTCTGATGTCTGGGGCTTGAAAGCTAAGGTGGCGCACTCCGTGCGCCTTATCCTCTGTGACTTGTCTTCTGTTGTGTTTAGAGGAGAAGTCTGACGCGGTTGTCATGTCGGTGGTATAAGCGCTTGTTCTTGAGCGGACAGGGCGCTTGTTGGCGGAGAGCACGCATGGTGCTTGTTGAAGGAGAGCGCGCGGAGCGCTTGCGGCTAGAGAGCGTGTGGGGTGCTTGTTGAAGGAGAGCGTGCAGAGCGCTTGCTGGCGGAGAGCGCGCAGGGTGCTTGCTGAAGGAGAGCGTACGGGAGCGTGCGAGGAGGCGCCGCGTGCGGGAGCGCGCAAGGAGGTGGCGCGTGGGAGTGCGCAAGGAAGCGGAGCGCGCAAGGTAAAGACGTGCGCGAGAGCGCGCAAGGAAGAGGCGTGTTTGGGAGCGTGCAAGGAAGAGGCGCGTGCAGGAGTGCGCTAGGAAGAGGCGCGCGTGGGAGCACGCTAGGAGGTGGCGCGCGGGAACGCGCAAGGGAGAGACGAGCGCGAGAGCGCACAAGGATGAGACATGCGCGGGAACGCGTAAAGAAGAGGCGCACGCGGGAGCGCGCAAGGAAAAGGCGCGTGCGGGAGCTTGCAAGGAAGAGACACGCGCGGGAGCACGCTAGGAAGATAAGTGGAAGAAAGAGAAAATTCGTAAGAGGAGGAGAGAGAAAATTCGTAGGAGGAGAAGGAGATAAAATTCATAGGAAGATTTTTCGGGGAAGAAGATGATGAAATGAAGGAGGGTCTGAGGCTCTATTTATAGGCCCCGGAGGTAGTTACGATGGTTATCCTGTTAATCGCAGGTCGTAACCACCGTAATTACTAATTGCAGACAAAAAATATAACGCATTACACGCACATTATTCTATTAATTTTATCAAACGAAGACCAGTTCTATTTTTGGAAACGAATTTTCCCCACTACGGGAGGTCATGCGGGCGGTTACGTGGGTGGTTACCCACATAACCGATGGCGGCGATCGCGGGAGTGCGATCGGACGGTGGAGAGTTGGAGGCGGCCAAAAATCCGGCGGCGGGAGCCGGCCGGCAACGGAGTCCGGTCGGCGGGAGCCGGCCAACAACAGAGTCCGGTTGGCGGGAGCCGGCCGACAACGGAGTCCGGTCTGCGGCGGAGACCGGTCGAATGAAGAAGGCCGGCCGAGAGGCGAGGGGGAGGAGGTTGGCGACAATGAATGCGGTGTCGGGAGCCGGCGGTGGCGGCGTTGGTGGAAGAGAAAGGCGACGACGGTGGCGTCGGCGGCGGCGGAGGGAGAGAAGGGCGACGGCGGCGGCGGCAAGGGAAGAGAAAGGAGACGGCGGCGGAGGCGGTGGATTAGAAGGGCGACGGCCACGGCGGCGGGGGAAGTGAAGGGGGACAGCGGCGGCGGATGAGAAGGGCGACAATGGCGGCGTCAGTGGAAGAAAATGGCAACGACGGCGGTGTCTGTGAATGAGAAGGGCGACGGCGGCGGCGGCGGTGAATGAGAATGGTGACGGCGGCTGCATCGATGGAAGAAAAGGGCGACGATGGCGGCATCGGTGGAAGAGAAGGGCGACGGTGGCGGTGTCGATGGATGAGAAGGGCAACGGCGGCGGCGGATGAGAAGGGAAACAGCGGCAGTTGCCGCGGCGACGGAGGCGGTTTCCGCTGTAATGCCGGCGACGGCGGCGGTGATGTCGGCGACGGCGGCGGTGATGAAGATGATGACGGGGATGGCGGCGGTTGCCGCGGCGACGGTGGCGGTTGCCGCGGTGATGGAGGCGGTTGTCGCGGCGACGGTGGCGATGATGAAGACGATGGCGGCGGTGATGAAGACGATGGCGGCGGCGATGACGGCGGTTATGACGGTTTCGGCGCTAGCCACTTCCTCCATCAAAGGAGGTGTACGTTTTGGCTACCCGCACCCGGATCATTTTAGGAGGACCCTATCAAGGGTGCAAAGGATAAATCATTTGTACATTTGTTACCACATATATACATAAAAGAAAGAGAATAGGAGAGAGAAAAAAACTATATTTTGAATTTTCAATCCATCAAAGGAAGAAGGTTTTGTGCAATCCTTTGTATTTTCATTAAAACTCATGCCCATAGTGACTCAATCCTTTTATCCCCTTAGAAATTACCACTCAAACAATTTAAAAAAACATCAAATGCAGGACAATATTGAAGGACTCAGTATGAAATGCATTTAGACGGAATAAAGAGGCAAGGGCCCAATAACTTCCTACAGAGTTTGAGGCCCCATCGATAGCATTGGTGACTTTTACAGCTAAAAGTCATCGGGCTCCTTGAGGACAAACTGTATTTGCAATAACGCTCTTAGCAGTGGACGCAACATCCCGAATTTCTAAAGACAGCATGCTCCTTTATGACTCAATGTGTCAGCGATGACACCTCAAAAGCAGCACCTATCAGTTGACAGGAATGTGTAAGTAGCATTGTGCTCCTCCACAATGAATACCATAGTGAACCCCTAAGCAGCAGCGCCTAACCTTCAGCAGCGGCATGACCAACTTTTGTCTAATCAGGAGATTTAAAACGATAGGATTAAAAAATGAAAAAAAAAAAATTGAGCCGCAGTCAATTTAGTGAGATATCCAGCAGTGTTACAATACAAATGAATTCCCATGCTATCCTAGAGAACAAATTGAGCATGTGAGAAGCTTCTGAACAGTGCATAATCAACTATATGAACAGAACGGTGCAACGTTCCATCTTGACTCATCAAAAGTGTTTCAGTACTTAACCCAATCTTTGCAAGTGTTTTATTTTACCTAGAAGAAAATTTGTTAACCACGTGCCTGTTGATAAAAAGATAATATCCACATTCTCCATCAATTTCATGCCAGCCTAAACACCCAATTTTTCAGAATCTAATAACGTCTTCATGTTATAATAAAATTATTGTAACACTTGGTATAAAGAGGCTGGGATGGACGCCAGTAATGGGGGCAGTGTGATGGATCATCCTTCACCATCGGATAGTCGCAAGGCGGGACCCACTTTTGTCTACTCGCGCAACTTGATCGGATCTGCAATCCGACTCCTCGGATGCATCCAGATCCGCATTTACATATATTTTTTCATAAATTATATTGTTATGTTCATGCATTGTTTACTCAGGTCGGACCGCTTATATTAACGGTCCATCATAGTTGTTAAGAAAGGTGGAGGGGCCCGGGGCACAAAACCGGCCAAGAACGTGGGGACCCGAAGTCACCAAACCCAACTGCAATCGAAGATAAGACATCCCAGCCAAATCTCTTGCAGTCCACCGGGGAAACACCACTCCTGATACTCAACAACACTGCAGCACACTTGGGTATCAGGAGTGGTGTTTCCCAGCACACTTTGGTATCAGGAGTGGTTTTAACACCTTGATAAAGGAGGTCGGGAATTCTATCACCAGCCTCAACAACCTACCTACGAATTGTTCCATGTTTGAGTGGCCCCCAGGTGGACCCCAGGAGATTTGGTTGGGATGGCTAATCTTCGACTGCAGTCGGGTCTGGTGACTTCGGGTCCTCTCGTTCCTGACCGGTTGTGTGCCTGGGCCCTCCACCTTTCTTTTTGAGAAAGATGGAGAGCCTCGGGGAACATAACCTACCAGAAACGCGAGGACCCAAAGCCACCAGACCTGACTGCAATCGAAGGGCAGACATCCCAACCAAAGCTTTCGGGGTCTACTTGGGGGGCCACCCAAACATGGAAATCCCAGCAGTCGGGTCTGGTAGCTTCGGATCCCCACTTTCGTGGCCGGTTGTGTGCCCCGGTGCCCTCCACCTTTCTCAACAATAGTCATTGATTTAAGGTTGTCCTAGTGTTATTTACTAAAAATAAGCAACGGGGCTATTGGTAGGGGGTATTGCTGATTTTGGAGAAGAACAATTCTTGGAATTCGGCGAACTCCTCACATTGATGACTTTGTGAGGTCTTAGGTTACACTCAAACCATGACCTATTCCCTCCCTAATTCCCCGACTGAAACCCCTGCCGACTCCTCCCAGCATGTCATTGATTCCCCTCCATAGTAGAACTCCACTGAAGCCCTTCCACATCCCCTCTTCTTTCCTCCAACAACCCCTACGTCCAGATCGACCACTCTCACCAACTGCAAGCCCAGTGCTTCTACACTCCTTCCACTTCCCCTGAGAGAGCGACCCTTCACTCTGTTCATCTTCTCCTTGATGGGGATCATGCCATACGGCCCGTTAGGGTCTATTCACGCCAAACTCGGCCCCAGTGACGATCGGGGTCACTCACCTCGAGCGGGTCGTCGATCGTAACATTTTCGTTCTTTGCATTTTTTTTCATTGTAATTTTGTTTATTTTTAGGGAAAAATGAACGGGGAATCATGACCGTTCATGCCCCTCTCTAGTCATATTACATAGTGGTAGATCTAATTAAATGAGAGGAAAAAGAATTGTATTATTCATCCTCATAGGGGGAACATATATATATATATATATAGGGTCATTTACCGGGACCTCCCCTCTAACTTTGCTAAATTACTGACAGCACCCCTCTTATTTTCGAAATTACAAAAACTTCCCCTAAAGTTTTCATTTCATTACAAAAACCTCCCCTAAAGTTTTAATTTCATAACATCCATGCACAAAAACACCCCCCTCGGTGAACAGTGTGCAGGGGGTATTTTTCTTCATGAATACAATGAAATGAAATGACCAGGGGAGGTTTTGGTAATGAAATGAAAACTTAAGGGGAGTTTTTTGTAATTTCGAAAATAAGAGGGGTGCTCTCACTAATTATGCTAGTTTACAAGGGAGGTTTGGGTAATTATTTCTATATATATATATATATATATGAGATACAAGGAGAATCCCATCCACAAACATAAACCTGAAATAAAATAAGGAGATATAAAAATAACACGTCAATACTCCCCCTCAAGCTGGCACGAAGAGGTCAAGCAAGCCCAGTTTGCCACATGTAGAGAGAAGTGTGGAAGGCTCAACCGCCTTGGTGAAGGCATCTGCAATCTGCTCTACGAAGGGAACATAGGATGCTTCAAGAGTCCTTGAACGGATGTGCTCCCTGAGAAAGTGAATATCAACCTCAATATGCTTAGTCCGCTCGTGCAGAATCTAGTCGGAGACAAGCATGAGAGCGGACTGATTGTTGCACACAAGAGTCAAAGAACCAGAGGGAGGAGAGCCAAGCTCGGTCAAGAGAGTACGCATCCAAAGGAGCTCAGTAGCGCCATGGGCCATAGCCCGGTACTCAATCTCAACAGACGAGCGGGAGACAACACTTTGCTTCTTGCTCTTCCAGGAAATAAGATCGCCACCAAAGAAAGTGCACATCCCCGAAGTAGAACGTCGATCAGTGAGGGAACCAACATTGTCAGAATCCGTGTAACAAGTGAGGTCAGGGACCGGAGATGAACGGTAGAAGATCCCTAGTCAAGGAGATCCCTTCAAGTAGTGGAGGATCTGAAATGCTGCATCTAGTTGAGAAGTCTGGGGAGCATGCATGAACTGACTGACCACACTCACAACAAAGCTAATGTCAGGGCAAATGTTGGTCAAGTAGATAAGTCTGTCGATAAGACGTTGATATCTGCCCAGTTCAGGGAGAGGATCGCCAGACTCGGCGTGAAGGCGGTGATTTGGATCTATGGGTGTAGACACAGGAGAGCACTCAAGAAGGCCAGTATCACTCAAGAGGTCGAGTGTATGCTTGCGCTGAAATAAGGAGATCCCCTGCTGGGATCTTGCAACCTCAATCCCGAGAAAATACTTCAAAGGCCCCAAATCTTTCACTTCAAATGCCTTCTGAAGAACCCCTTGTCTGAAGAATCCCCGAGTTATCGTCACCGGTAAGAATGATATCATCTACATAGACAAGAATAATGACCCTACGACCATCCACAGCAGTCCGAACAAAGCACGTGTGGTCGGCATGACATCTCGTGAATCCACTCTGAAGCACAATAGTACCGAACCGCTCAAACCACGCACGAGGAGACTCCTTCAGCTCATACAAGGACTTCTGCAAAAGGCAAACATGGCCCAAATACTCCCCCTGAAGCTTGTAACCGGGGGGCGGATCCATATAAACTTCCTCAATAAGATCGCCATTGAGGAAGGCATTCTTCACGTCCATCTGATGAAGAGACCACCTATGGCAGGCAGCGAGAGAGACAAGTAGACGGACAGTAGAAAGCATGTCCACAGGTGCAAAGGTCAGGCCGTAATTCTCAAGAGTCTGAGTGAAGCCCTTCACGACAAGACGGGCCTTGTAGCGGTCAAGAGAACCGTCGGCATTATACTTAACAGTGTAAACACAACGACAGCCAACAGTTTTCCGACCTGCAGGAAGAGGGACCAAACGTCATGTGCCCGCCTTTTGTAGTGTGGACATCTCATCCTCCATGGCCGCCACCCACTCAGGGTGCTAGAACGCCTCAGTCATCGAACTGGGAGCTCTGATCTGGTCGATAGCAGTCAGGAAAGTCTGGTAACCCTGAGAAAGACGCTGGTAGGGCACATAGCTTGTCACATGATGGTCAGTAACACAAGAGCGCTTACTCTTGCGAAGTGCAATGGGTAAGTCAGAGGAGGGAAGAGCATCACCTGCCAGAGGATGCGGCACAAGGTCCTGTGAACTGGGCGTAACCAGGGGATCCTGAAGAAAGGGGTGGACATGGGAGGGCCCGCGTGGGTCACGAGTGTATGTCTGCAACAGAAGAGAGTCGTGCAGCGGAGCAAGGGTAACCGGAGCAGGCTGTGGCGGAGCAAAAGGAGCAACATGGACAGGGGAGGTACCATAGAAGGGGACATCCTCAAAGAACATAACATTTAGGGAGTGACAAGTCATGCGAGAAGAGGGGTCAAAACACCGATAGCCCTTGGAAGAGGAGGAATATCCCAAAAATAAGCACCGGATAGCTTTGTCATCAAGCTTTGTCCGAGTCGGACGACGGTCCTGGACAAAACACACACACTCAAACACCCAGAGAGGGACGGGAAACAGAGGGCGGCGGGGAGATAGAAGACTAAGGGGTACCCGACCAGCTAAAGGTTGACAAGGCAGACGGTTGACCAAGAGGGTCCCCGCAGATTTCATGCAGACTTTGTATCGTAGGTATCACAACCTTCGACAGGATAAGCAAATCATCGATGAGTACATGAACGAGTTCCTGGTCCTCCAATCATGCTTAGATCTGAACGAGGAAGACCACATAGTTGTGGCCCATTATTTGAATGGGCTACGGTACGCGATACGGGACCAGTTAGAACTTCATGATTTCGGGACCTTGGAGAGATCTCCAGCCGAGCACGTCGAGTGGAGGCCCTCCAGAAGAGGACATCTGGTCAGAGGTCTACTGATGGACCTAGGTCTACTGATAGACCCACTTCGAGCACCACCACTACTACACCCACATCTGCTACTACTGATTCCCCACCTCTTGTCATTACTGGAGCCCCGGCTTTTCACCCTGGCCCATCCCGGGGTAAGGAGCCCACGGGAGCCTGACCCCACACTGGAGTGTTTTGATGCTTCAAGTGTATGGAGCCTGGGCACAAATCTTCTGAGTGCCCGCGACGCCAGTTCGTTGCTGTGACTGATGTCACCTCCGGGGGTGAGCCCGAGTATGGGGTCTTCCTTAGTGACCCCCAGCCCGAGTCCCTGCCCGAGGCTGATAGTTCCATCGAGGTTGAGGGCGAGCAAGAAGAGCACCTAGTCTGTGTTCTTCACTCTGGTTTGGTTACCTCTGGCGAGACCACTGAGCATGATCCTCGGAGAAAGGAAATTTTTCGCACTACCGCCTGCATTTAGGAGCGTTTTTGTTTCATTATTATCGATAGCGGCAGTATGGAAAACTACGTGTCTCAGCGCATGGTGGAGAAGTTAGGACTTATGACGTGCCCCTTAGAGCAGTCGTACCACCTAGCCGGAGTTAGTAGTCCTTTGACTATCCCCATTACTCATCGTTGTCGGGTCGAGTTATCTATCGGGAAAATCTATCGAGATTCGGTACTTTGCGACATCACCCACATCGATGTTCGCCACATACTTCTAGGACGACCATGGCAGTATGACAGACATGTTCTGCATGATGGTGTGAGGAACTCCCATCCTTTTGATCACCATGGGCGCAAGATTATTCTTCTTCCCCAAAAGAATGGTCATGTTCTGAGAGCACCTGGGAGGACTTCATTAGCATCTACTTCGTCGTCCTTAGTCTCCACTACACCACTCCTATTTAGTGCTACGCTTCAGCCTGAACCCTCGCTCCAGGGAGAAGCATCTGATTTTCAAGTCATCTATTTTGGGTGCTCTGGAAGCACCACCTTTTACTGACTTTGTATTTGATGAGCACGCGTTTAGTCTGCATCGTTTGTCCTTGGTGGCATTAGAGCACATTGGGGCTCCTCACTTTGACCGTTTGATGTTTGTGATTCTTAGGTTGAGTCATACGAGGAGGGTTGAGATGACCTGTAAGTTTTATACTCATCATCGGGACACCCGTTTCCATGGATTTTTGAGGAAGATCATAATCGATAGATTTGGGATCTGCTTAAAATATTGTCACTCGAGTGGGATTTTATCGGGTGACGTCAAAGCGATGGACGGTCCTGGTCTAACGGACGATCGTAAGTGTCTACCAAGCAAGAGGATGTTGCGTCATAAATTACTGGTTCCACAGCTTGCATCCATTTGTTTCACATTTTCCCTCCCGCCACCTGTTTGCTACACACACCGCCTCTGTCATCCCCTGCAAGCTCTAATAATTACTATTTCTTTAAATGTTTTGCATAAAATTTGGCTAATGGATTGCGAGTTTGTGAATGAAATGTTACTTCCAGGTTTGGGTCGCAGCCACGGCACCAGCAGGACACCTATGCAGCTTCTCTCTGACAACCGTCTTGAATTTGATAGTGATTGGTTGCATTGCATTCTCGACGGGGTCGAGTTCTTTAAATCCCGGGGGAATTGATGCAACTCGTAGTGCATCTTTTTACTTTTATTTATTGTACATGTATTTTTTTCTCTTGTCGCGCGCGTCTTCGCGCTTAGTTGGGATATCATGTTCTGTCGCGCACATTATTAGCGTGATGGATGTATTTTGTAATGCGTGCACTACTTGCACAAATTTTGATTTGGCGCGTTGGTGTGACCGGCCAATGTGACCCTAAATGCATAGGTCTGTTAATTAGGAGAAGGGTTAGCTTAGGGCAAGCTTTAATTTAATTAACTATTTTATTTTAAACATTTATAAGTTTTAAAACACCCATTTGCGTGAGCCCAATCAGCCCACTTCTCTTTGGCCCAAGTCCCTAATTCCTATATTCATTTAGATGGCTCCCAAGAACCCAAGAAACCCTAGTTCCCTTCTATAAAACAAACCCTCCCCCTCTCTTTAACACGGGGCTGGAATAAGAAAACTGAACGGGATTATTTTCCTTGTTTGGGTTCTCTTCCAGCGCCGCAAGCCCGAGCCGCGACTCTTCCGCTCTCCCTGCTCGACGAAGCCCTACGCTGTTGTCTCCTTCCCGTCCAACGCTGGCGAGCGCGCCAGCTTCCCTTCCGAGCTCCGGCAACCCCTGCTACGCCGTCTCCGGCCATTGTCGAAGACCTCCTGGGCCCGCACCCGACCTCCTTCTTCCCCGACGACTTCCTGCAACTGCGCTGCAACGCCCAGGCCCCCCCCCTTCATCGACGGCTCCACCTTCAGAGCCATTCCCAGCCACCGACGAGCTCGCCTGAGCATACCTAGGCTCCAGCGACCCCTCTTGCTTCGTCCTCCACCCGATCCAGTGAGCCTCGGTGCTCTCCTCCCCTCCCATTCGTTGGACGATGCCGCTCCCGCCCTCGCCACTGTCCGACATCCCTAATTTCGGCTTCTTTCAGACAGGCCGATCCAGATCCTCGCCTTCCAGAGAGCCCTGAAGCAGTCGTCACTCCTTCGATCCCTGCCGGCATACCTTTCCTGGCCAAACTTCAATCCTGCAGTTATATTTTGTGCTTACACATTTAGATTGATAGTTAATTATCAAGAGCTTGCCCTAATTAATTCCATCTCCTAATTATCATGATTTTTCATTGTTGTGCATCTCCGCTTTCGTATTTTGTGTCTGTGGAATCAAGTTTCGTGACGCTATTACGTTTGTGTGGTAGCCTTGCGTTCGCGAGCGACGTCTTAGTCGTTTATTTCGTTAGAAAATAACCCGTGAAGTCCCCTCGCGCCAATTTAATTTTAAATAGGTCGTATTTTATTTGTTTCTAAACTACACCCCCACCTTGGATCACATCACCAGCCCAAGGATTCCCCCAAGGGCCAAGTCTACTCATCCATTAGCGTCGGGTCAGCTAGACCTATACACATTCTGAGGAGAGGTGATTTTTTGAGGGAGATCTTAGATTCAGGAGTTATGTTTGTGGTCTCCACCACCTTGGCCTCCGACGATGTCATAGACTTGGAGAGTATGGATCCGGACATTCGACACCTGTTGGACGAGTATTCTAACATTATGTCTGAGGAGCTCCACGATGAGCTTCCCCCGTTGAGAGATATCTAGCACGTTATCGATTTAATCTCAAGGGCATCTTTGCCCAATTTGCCCCTCCATCACATGAACCCAATGGAGCATGTCGAGCAGAAGCGGCAGATCGGCAATCTTCTTCGAAAGAATTTCATTCAAGAGAGCTTGAGCTTGTGTGTCGTCCTTGCCCTTCTTACCCCAAAAGAAAGGTGAGAGTTGGTGCATGTGTGTTGATAGTCGCGTCATCAATAAGATCACGTTGAAGTACCATTTTCCCATTCCCCACCTCGATCTCCTTGATGTGATGGTTGGTTCCCAGATCTTCTCGAAGATCGACTTGCGGAGCGGGAACCAACAAATTAGGGTGAGAGAAGAGGACGAGTGGAAGACAACATTCAAGACGAAGGATGACCTTTATGAGTGATTGGTTATGTCGTTCGGTCTGTCGAACGCGCCAAGTATATTTATGAGAATGATGACGCGGATCTTGTGGCCCTACATAAGCAAATTCCTAGTAATCTACTTTGATGATATACAGAGTTACAGTCGGGACCGCATTGAGCACTCGCACCGCATTTGTTTGGTATTTGATCTACAGAAGAAGTATTTGTATGTCAACCTAAATAAGTGTTTGTTCTTGACTACATCAGTGCATTTCTTAGGTTATATTATCTCTGCATCCGACATCTCAGATGACCCTGATAAGGTCAAGTCTATCTGCGAGTGGCCCATTCCATCTAACATCCACGAGGCCCGGAGCTTCCACGGACTTGTCACTTTCTACAGGAGGTTTGTCCGAGGGTTTAGCTCCATCATGGCCCCCCTTACGAGCCACCTCCGCAAGAGAGATTTTGTTTGGACGGCAGCAGCGACCAAAGCATTTGAGGAAATTAAGGAGAAATAGTTGTCTCCTCATATTTTACGCCTTCCGGATTTTTCCAAGACATTCAAGATAGTGTGTGACGCATCTGAAGTGGGCATCGAAGGGGTACTTAGCCAGGAGGGTCATCCAATTGCTTACTTCAGCGAAAAAATGAATGGCGTCCAGCAAAAGTACTCCAATTATGACAGAGAGTTTTACGCTGTAGTACAGGCACTCTGCCATTGGCGTCATTATCTCCTACACAAGAAGTTTGTCTTGTATTCTGACCACCAAGCTCTGTGTTACCTTGATTTGCAGAGGAAGTTAGGCCACCACCATGCGAAATGGGTGGAGTTCATGCAGGAGCATCATTTCATCTCAAACACCGAGCTGGTGTTGAAAACAAGCCGGCTGACGCGTTGAGTCGTCGGGTCACTATTCTCCATACCATGAACGCGCATGCGGAGGGGTTTGAGCATATTTGGCATGATTATTGTTATGAATCATGCACAGACATTTGACGGATTGGTGCAAACACTTATGAGGTTGATATCCCTCAGGCAATGAGAAACCACCGGGTATTCAATATAGATGATTTAACTCCTTACTACGATGAGCGAGTGAAGGTGGATCCATTATCCTCGGCTACCCCTGAGCCACGACTTTCCATATCCCTCTCTAGCTCTTCTACTCCTACCATTCCCATGCAGTCTCAGACGGTTGAGCACCACTCTGAGGACCATTCCGCCTTGCCAGCGGTTCTACTTGCCCCACTTTCAGATGGAGATAAATTTATTCCACAGTTACATGCGCATACCGGAGATGCACTACAGATCATTGGTCATGACTTCACTACAATGGGCGGCCGAGTAGTTCTGCGGTACCTAGTTCATTGGCTCGCCCATCCAATTTCTGACGATATCTAGGTTTTTGCTGAGGAGCTCGAGAGACTCGCCCCAGACTTACTCCGAGAGTATGACCGTCTCCACTCACCAGAGATGAGTGCTTTCATGTCGGGGGAAGTTGATGGTGATCGATGACACACGAGTTTATTCCCGCGGGAGGCGGTGATCGGCGACCCATTTGAGTCTGTGGATGCGCATGGATGGTCGTTCTGAGTCTTTTTCGTATATTATTTTATGTATTTCATGTTGTATTTGGCACCAGATCGGCCTGAACATTACTAGTTGTTAGATTTGGGCGCTCTAGCTCTTTTATTTCCCCTCCACCCTATATATTCATACAGGTGTGGTCGATTTAGGGACCGAAGATTTCGATTGTGCAATCTGTCGGTCACTCTCGGTGGACTCCGAGCGGTGATACTCTTTGGCGAGACTTCCTCTACCTATTCCCATCCCGATCAGCCTCTTCCAGCAATTCCTCCGGCCCATCGTTGCCTATTCCCTCCCTAATCGGTTTCCTCCAGCAATTCCGCACCCCGCTGCTTCTCCTTCTCTGATTGGCCTTCTCCAGCGATCCCCCCCCCCCGTCAGCCATTCCAGCTCCGTACATCCATCCTCCTACTCTACCGCCACCTCCCTCTCCCTTCTCAACCCCATCCGGCCATCCTCCTGCCCTACCAGCTTCCCTCACTCCACCCAGTCTCGTACAGCCATCCCCCTCTTCTCCCAGCCCCGTACAGCCCTCCTCAAGAACTACCGCCATCAGCCCACTGTCGTAACCCCGTCCCAATCCCCCCTTTCACATTTACTGCAACCCACTGTTAGCATCTTGCCCCACCCACAGTCCCTCATTGGAGCCACCCACCAGTTCGAAGTCATTGTAACTAGCATATCTCTTTTCCCAAATCTCGTTGCCCTATGCATGAGAAAATCTTAGTATGGGTGTTATTTATTTCACTTAATATTGACTCACCGGACTATTGTTTGTGGGATTTAATTGTTATGTGCGTTTAATACAATTATTTGTTGCTTGATTAGCAGATTTCATTTGGTGCACGCTCAACTAAAATTTGCGCCTCATTTTGTTGGTAGATCACACCCCGTTTTATGACCGACTTAAGTTATTTTCAAATGTGCAATTGGCTTAAAGTTTATTAAATTTTATTACTGTTGTTTAGATCTTAATCTGGATGTTTTGCTCATTCATTTCATTTGCACTGCATTTAGGTTGCATCATAGTTGTTCGAGTAATTGTCAGCCAACCCCAGCATCACTTTGTGTCTGTTTTGAAAGACAGCGTAGAGAAGCAGGTTTATATATTTCGATCTCCTGTTTATCAGCTCATCACTCCAAAGTAATCTTTTCATCAATCTCTTTTTCAATTCGAGTACTAGAGGCAGTCTTAGATACTCAAAAAAATTGTTCACACTTAAAGAACAACTTCTCATTATTTTTTATTGATATTGATTCTAAGAAACATTATCTTATGACTACTCCTTCTCATTTTATGAAAATACCTAATTCTGTAAACTAAAAAAATATTTCTCTTCTGGGTACATCATCTCTATAATGAAAGAGCGATGGATAAGATACTTTTACCAACTCTATAATGAAACAAAGGACAATGAATTGAACTTGGAAAAGTTAATTAAATCAGATAAGTATATGAGCATAACATTTTATCGTAAAATTCAAGTATCAGAGGTAAAAGATGTTTTAAATAAGATGAAAATTGGAAAGACGGTTGGGTCAGACGATATATTCATCGAAGTATGGAAATATCTATGAAATAAAGAAATTTTATGACTTATATGTTTTTTCAATAAGATACTGAAGTCAAAGGGGATGTCAAACCAATGGAGAGAAAGTATCTTGGTACCTTTGTATAACAATAAAAGAGATATACAAAATTGTGTTAATTACAGAGGAATTAAATTGATGAGTCATGTCATGAAACTATGGGAACGAGTAATAGAAAGATGAATAAGACGGGAGACTAACATCTCGGAGAATCAATTTGGATTCATGCCAAGGCGGTCGACCATGGAAGTTATACATCTCTTGAGGAGACTCATTAACAACTATCGAGAAAGAAAACAAGATTTGCATATGTTGTTTATTGATCTTGAGAGGGCTTATGATAGAGTTCCAAGAACTTATGGAGAGTCTTAGAAAAGAAAGGTCTAAATGTATCATATATTGACAAAATCAAAGATATGTATACAAATTCAGTGACAAGGGTGAGGACATCTGGAGGATTAACACAAGAATTCACTATCATTGTTGGCTTACATCAAGGTTCAGCTTTAAGCCCTTATCTTAGATGAGCTCACCAGACATATCCAACAAGCAATACCTTGGTGTTTATAGTTTGCGGATGATATCGTTTTGATCGATGAGGCGCGCGAGGGTGTAAACACAAAACTTGAATCTTGGCGAGATACTTTAGAAAAGAAGAGTTTTAGGTTGAGCGGGGCAAATACCGAGTGTATGAAGCTTAAATTTAGCATTAAAAGAAGGACGGATGACTTCGCTATTAAGTTGGGTGATCAAGATATTTCCCGTAGTGAGTTTTAAATATATTGGATCGATAGTTCAAAAAGACAGAGGTATTGATAAAGATGTGACACAGAATCCAAGCGGGTTGGTTGAAATGGAGAGGCGCGTCAGGGATCTTATGTGATCGTAAAGTACCGCTAAAACCGGCAAGTATTACCATACTGCAATTAGACTTGTGATGCTCTATGGTTCTGAGTGTTGGGCAGTGAATTGTGTACATGAGCAAAAAATGGGAGTTGCAGAGATGAGAATGCTTAGGTGGATGTGTGGACACACGAGACCGGATAAAATTAGGAATGAATGTATCAGGGATAAGACAGGAGTAGCACTAATTGCAGAGAAGATGCGAGAAACTCGACTAAGATGGTTTGGACACGTACAAAGGAGATCATTAGATGCTCCTGTTAGGCGTTGTGAGAGTCTAGTCACTAGGCATGTTAAATGAGGGAGGGGTAGACCAATTAGGACTTGGAATGAAACTATAAGGAAAGACATGATGTACTTAGGCATTAGTGAGATTATGACAAAAGATAGGGCACAATGGCGACAAAGGATCCATATAGCTGACCCCATTATAGTGGGATAAAGGCTTGAGTGTTATTGTTGTAAAGTACATATCATTTTATTTCCCTTGTGTGCTATTCATATGGGCTAATTTCATGCACAGTAAAAGTAAAAGGGCAAGATGCTTGTTTAAGGGAATTTAAATACAAGTTTACACTAGTACAGAGTTCAAGATTTCAGAAATCTTCTGTTCAACCATCAGATCAGAGAAAACACTAGGAGCTAAAGGCTATCGATGTTGCCTAAATTTTCATAATCAGTCAAAATGTAGCACAAAATTTCTACCATACAAGCACTGTTCACAATTTAAAAAACAACAAACAAAGTCAAACATTTAATTGGCAGGCTTCTGATGATTTAAATCGTCAGTACAACTAACGTATAGCATAATGTAACATTAAATACAGGGCAAATATATTATTTGCACAAAAATAATTATAATAACAGCGTACCTTCCCAACCAAATTTTTATTTGGAACGTTAGCACTAAGAATGGAAGATGCTTTGCGCTTTCTATTGCGGACGTTAATGTGTTCATCTGGTTTATGTGACTGGGGTATTACCTTGCCTATATCACTTGGATCCAATTCCATATGAAGCTTTGATATAATTTGATCAGTAATCTGCATTGATGAGAAGGACAGGCAACTAAAGTACTTGCAATTTCTGTGAAACTTCATACATTAGCAATTACGCTGCATATAATGATCCCTCCACATAGACATGTGATATAAGAACAAGCAACTCTTAAGGAAAATATGATAAGAAGAAGAAACTCTAGAGAACATAAAAGAAATTTTGAGTTATATAATAAATATTTCGAGTTATATATTAAATAAAACATGGATGGTTAAATAATTATACGAATAATATCAAGATCAATCACATAAAAGAATATAATTATGGCCAAGCAACTCCATGTATTTATGCCCTCGGGATTAAAAAAAATCAATTCCAAAAAACAAAGATCACTGATAGTGCAAGGCTAACTATGAAATATAATGGATTAAAGAGGAACGATAAATACATAATACTGAGACATGTATTAATACAGACATCAACGTTGGGCTCCTGAAGGGCGACCTGAGAAGGTCCCATGTCATCATTGACTTTATTTTTTCCTCTTAGCTAAAAGGGGCTTTAACAGGAACTCTTGCAACTTTCCCTCGAACAACCGTTGTAAGAACTCTTTCAGCTTCCGACATTGATCCGAATTGTAGCTCGTCGGGCAGGGGTACTCGCAGTACAAAGCCTTATTCCTGGGTTGGAGCGGAGGTGGCATAGGAGGAGGAGAGGGTCAAAAAAAGTCAGAGGGGTGAATGGCAGCAGCAATCTATGCCAAGGGAGGGTGATTCTCACGCGGGAGGAAGTGCAAATGGTGGATGATGCATTGGAAGGGATGTTTACCGTGGTACCGGGGGACCATCCCGACTGCCAAGATGGAACTATTGTGGACAACCAGGCCGAATGTCACACCCTAGCCCGGTAGCTCGAGTTAACGAGGCGGGAACAGAAATGTGGTTTGGAACGTGATCGGGGCTGACCTTACTGATTTGATGGCTAAGAGCAATGAAGGTGGTCGGCGAACGCCGGAGATTCTGCCTCACACCAGATCTCCCTTTCCAAAATTGGCCCTAAGACTCATTTTTAGAGCTAGAAAAAAGAAATCATAGAGAAAGTCAAGACAAAGGTTTTGACCCGTCATTGTTCTCAGGTAGGGCTACTTATAGATGAAGATCTTATGTCATTAGTCAGTAGTGGAGTTTTCACTAGCGAAAGTTTAATGGGGGTCCGTCCTTCAACTTGATATCAAAAATGCATTCCTTAATGGCGATTTAACAGAAATTGTTTATATGCAGTAACCACCAGGATATGAGAACATTAAAGATCTCTTGTCTACCGCCTCAAAAAATCTAAAGCCTAAAGCAGTCCTCTTGAGCTTGGTTTGACCAATTTAGTCAAGCGGATACGACGATCCTTCTTGTGCAGGTTAATGATATAATCACCATAATCATAATGATATCTCTATGATCAAAAAACACTTGGTCTCACACTTTCAAATCAAGGATTTGGGATGCCTCAGATACTTCTTAGGTATTGAGGTACCTTGCCGACCTGATAGGCTTATTTTATCTCAACGAAAGTATTGCATAGATCTTCTAAAAGATGTCGGCTACTTTGGTTGTAAGTCAATTGACACACCCATGAATGCAAACCACAAATTATGGGCTCACAAGCCCAACTATGATCATCAACTACATAATCATGAGTATTATCATTGTCTAGTTGGCAAGTTTATCTATCTGACTGTCATACAGTTAGATATCACATTCGTTATTGGAGTGTTTAGCTGGTATATTTATGCTCCTCAGTCTCACCTTTATGTAATCAAGCGGTTCATCAGGAATCTGAAGAGAGCTTGTGTGTAAGCTATCCTCTTCCCTCTCATTAATTGTCTATTTTGATACAGACTATGCTGGCTTCCATGATGATCGTCAGTTTACAAGTGGCTAGTGCACATATTTTGGAGGGCACCTGGTTTTTGGTGGATCAAGAAGCAAACATGTGTGGCACACTCATCTGCGGAGGCGGAATATCATTTGATGGCCACTATCATTTCTGAACTCACTTGGCTAGAGAGTCTTCTTATAGATCTTGGTGTATCACTCCTCTCTCGTCATCCTCTACTGTGATAATCAAATTGTGCTTCATAATGACAAGAATCCAATGTTCCAATAACGCACCAAGCATATTGAAGTCGATTTTCACTCAATGAAACCAAAGTTCCAATAACTCATCAATCATATTGAAGTCGGTTGTCACTTCATCGGGGATAAAATTCAATTGTGCAAAATTGATCTTTGACATGTTTCCACTGTTTATCAAATCTATGATGTCTTCATCAAAATTTTGCCTCATTAACTCTATCAAAGGTTCGTTTCCAAGTTTAGCGCCTACAATCTGTCACTCCTCCCACCTATAAATATATATACGTACTTGTATCCTTTTGTTTGAGAAGTAAAAAAATTTCTTGCACTTCACAATCCGCAATTTCACACTATCCAGGACTAAAATTAACAGTGATTAAAAAAATACAGAATGAAGCCAAAATTAACCAATATTTCCATGCAAATTGTACCCTGTCAGTTTCTCGCATTAGGAAATCCACACTATCATCCACAATTGTCTTCAGCTTCTCTGTCTTGAATTCAGGAAAAGGTAACTGAAGCATATCATTGTCCATAAGTAGCTGTGCTGTAAGATGCTTGACGTACCCAATGAAATTAGGATCTGCTTCATTTGTCATGGTTTCTGCTGCATTTCAAAGACAATGTTTTTCTTTAGCCTTCATAAAAAATGTAATTTCATAATCTTTAATAAAAGGTTACATCATAGGAAACATGAGTAAGGGAACATCATAGTTCCGTGTCATCATTATCATCACTGCCATCAGCTTATCCAAAAAATTCAACCTTACAAATCCTTACATGTCCGCCCACTAAAGCGAATATGGTAGTGCTGCAAAAAGCTAGTTCAACTAAGCACTCTTGAATGCTTCAAATCCTGATTAATTGTATTTGAAATTAAGATTTAATGTAAATGATAGTTGCATAATAGATCTTGATCATGTGTTCTAAAAACTATTTCTCGCTGGGAGAAGGAATTGAGGTTGGGAGGAAGAGCAAGGATCAGAGTATAAGAGGGCTAGAAGAAATGGCCCTTCACTATGAAGAGGAGGAGATAGAGAGGGCTGGCTAGACCAAGTAGACTAGATGAGAGTAATCATTAGGGTTTTACCATCAGCCATTATGAAAATGTAACACTAGAATCTTTTAATAGTTTTATATATAATATTCTATAGGATCCTGCACCTCCAAGAGAACTTGGGTGTAGTCTATGAAGACAAGATACTTCCCCGAAGGCAGGGTACCCGTACCGGATACGTATCTGGTACCGGTACGTACCCGATACTCGACAAACCTGAGATTGAAGATGTTGATCTCCAACAATGAAGTTGATCTCCAACAATGAAGAAAAAGAAGAAGAAAAAGAAGAAGAAAAGGACTGATAAGTAGACTTAAATTTAATTTTATCTCTTTTGGTTAAACATATAAGATATTAAATTTTGTAATATTTATGAATGCTTAATGTTTGAAAACTTCATGTTATGTTGCACTGATTTAAGAACTTGTACTTCAAATTATGATTTATGTTTGATGTTTCGATGTTTTGAGAACTATTTATTGCACTTATAATATATAAATATATATTATATTTGTTATAACGTATCATGACGTACCCTTATCCTTGTTTTTTAAATTTTGTCATACCGGTATACCGGGTATGTATCGTATCCGGTATCCGTACCGGTGCTTCTTAGGGTGTAGTGTTAAATAGGCAAAAGTCCTCACATATCAGACGTCCTAGGAAAATATGTCGTAGAAATTGTGAACGACTTAGGTTTGGAAGTTGTAATATAGGTACGCTAATGGGGAAAGCAAAGTAGTGAATACAATGATTAGGAGAAGGATAAATATTTTATGACTGTAAGAGACTAGATGGGTGGGTGAGAAAGCTAAATTTTTAGATAATTCAGGTTTTAAATTATGGTACACAGGAAAAAATAAAACAAACAGTGGAGTAGGTATTAAGACGAGACTAAAATCTCGAAAAATCAATGTGGATTCATGTCAGAGAGGTCGACCATGGAAGCTATAAATCTCTTGAGGAGACTTATTGACAACTATCGAGAAAGAAAACAAGATTTGCATATGCTTTTATTGATCTTGAGAAGGCTTATGATAGAGTTTCAAGAGAGATTTTATGGAGAGTCTTAGAAAAGAAAGGTGTAAATGTTTCATATATTGACATAATCAAGGATATGTATACAAATTCAGTGACAAGGGTGAGGACATCTGGAGGATTAACACGAGAATTCTCTATCACTGTTGGCTTACATCAAGGTTCAGCTTTAAGCCCTTATCTCTTTATCCTTATCTTAGATGAGCTCACCAGACATATCCAACAAGCAATACCTTGGTGTTTATTGTTTGTGGATGATTTTGTTTTGGTTGATGAGACTCGCGAAAGTGTAAACGCAAAACTTGAATCTTGGCGAGATACTTTAGAAAAGAAGGGTTTTAGGTTAAGCAGAGCAAAGACAGAGTATATGGAGCTTAAATTTAGCAGTACAAGAAGTACGGATGACTTCGTTATTAAGTTGAGTGATCAAAATATTTCCCATAGTGAGTGTTTTAAATATCTTGGATCGATAGTTCAAAAGGACGAAGGTATTGATCAAGATGTGACACAGAATCCAAGCGGGTTGGTAGAAGTGGAGAGACGCATCAGGGATTTTATGTGATCGTAAAGTACCACTAAAACTTAAGGGCAAGTTTTATCGTACTGCAATTAGACCAGCGATGCTCTATGGTTCTGAGTGTTGGGCAGTGAATTGTGTACATGAGCAAAAAATGGGAGTTGCGGAGATGAGAATGCTTAGGTGGATGTGTGGACACACGAGATTGGATAAAATTAGGAATGAATGTATCAGGGATAAGACAAGAGAAGCGCCAATTACAGAGAAGATGCGAGAAGCTCGTTTAAGATGGTTTGGACACGTACAAAGGAGACCATTAGAGGCACTTGTTAGGCGTTGTGAGAGTCTAGTCACTAGGCATGTTAAACGAGGGAGGGGTAGACCAATAAAAACTTGGAATGAAACTGTAAGGAAAGACATGATGTACTTAGGCATTAGTGAGATTATGACAAAAACTGCACAATGGCAAAAAAGGATCCATATAGTCGACCCCACTAATAGTGGGATAAAGGCTTAAATGTTGTTGTTGTTGTTTTATTTAAATATATTGCTATTATTCGTAGATGAGCTCACCAGACATATCCAACAAGCAATACTTTGGTGTTTATTGTTTGCGGATGATATCGTTTTGGTTGATGAGACACGGGAGGGTATAAACACAAAACTTGAATCTTGGCGAGATACTTTAGAAAAGAAGGGTTTTAGGTTGAGCAGGGCAAAGACAGAGTATATGGAGCTTAAATTTAGCAGTACAAGAAGGAGAGATGACTTCATTATTAAGTTGGGTGATCAAGATATTTCCCGTAGTGAGTGTTTTAAATATCTTGGATCGATAGTTCAAGAAGATGGAGGTATTGATAAAGATGTGACACATAGAATCCAAGAGGGTTGGTTAAAGTGGAGAGGCGCGTCGGGGATCTTATGTGATCGTAAAGTACCACTAAAACTTAAGGGCAAGTTTTACCGTACTGCAATTAGACACGCGATGCTCTATGGTTCTGAGTGTTGGGCAGTGAATTGTGTGCATGAGAAAAAAAATGGGAGTTACGGAGATGAGAATGCTTAGGTGGATGTGTGGACACACAAGATTGAATAAAATTAGGAATGAAAGTATCAGGGTCTAAGGTTGTCAAGATCGAGATACTAGATGAAATCATTTTGAGGTAGGATCGGATCAAATAATAGGTTCGGATCGAGGATCGCTTTACAAAATCAGGATCGATTTACAACATCTGGATTGTAGGATCGTAAGTTCTTATGATACCGATCGCGATCCTAACAACCTTATAAGACAGGAGTAGCACCAATTGCAGAGAAGATGCGAGAAGCTCGTCTAAGATGGTTTGGACACGTACAAAGGAGACCATTAGTGACACCTATTAAGCGTTGTGACTTGTGAGAGTCTAGGCACTAGGCATGTAAAACAAGGGAGGGGTAGACCAATAAAGACTTGGAATGAAACTATAAGGAAAGACATGATGTACTTAGGCATTAGTGAGATTATGGCAAAAGATAGGGCATAATGGCGACAAAGGATCCATATAGCCGACCCCACTATAGTGGGATAAAGGCTTGAGTGTTGTTGTTGTATTCTATAGGATCCTGCATATGCTATAATGCTGTTAGAACATTTATAGAGAATATTATATACATAGCAATTATATACCATCAAAGTAAAAATCATCGTTAACGAATGCATTTTTAATTACAAGTTGTACATATTGTTGAGTTAATCCACGAGAGAGAAGATGTGTCTCTAGGCGCTCAACGGAGTCATGTGGATAGTCTTTAACTGTGAATACCCATTTACACTCGACCCGAGTCTGACCATGAGGAAGTGACACCAGTTTCCAAGTCTCGTTGGCACATAGGATCTTCATCTCTTCATCCATAGTTGTCCACCACCCTTGATATTAGAGAGCCTCCTACATAGAAGAAGAGGTGGAGACAAAAGACAAAAACACGCAAATCTGTGTAGTGGAGGATACTGCCTCAGAGCATTCTCACGAATATGACGATGAATGTATATCTGTAATGGGAAAAGCAGAGATGATCTTGGTATAACAAATGCAGGTGTACAGTTAATAGGGACATTGAGACAAGGTAAACCAGAAAGTGTTTACGATAAAATAGGAGACGAATAGAAGGGTTGATCCTCGAGAAAGGTATTATTAGCATGTTACAACTTTCTGCTCAGTTGGAGAGTAACATACATATCCCTTTTGAGTTCGAGAGTACCCTCATAAAGATATGCTTGGTAACTCGTGGAGACAGCTTATTTATAGGGGGCAAGACAATTAACAAAACACGCACACGCACACAAAGACTTTAAGAGTTAGAGAGAAGGGAGGTGTAAACGGAATGAGGATGGAGAATGTTACGATTGTGCATGCCAACGGGACACACACACGCCAAGGAGACACTGTGGCGAGTCTGCACGCAGAGGAAGATGACGACGAGCTCGTCTGCAGGAGGAGGGACCGAAGACGCAGCGCCTGCCTGAACGTTTTATTTATTTCCTATTTTGTTATTTCCTATTTTGTCGTCTACAATTATTTCTTACCCTTTATGTTGTATTTCTTAACTTGTCACACCCCGCACTTATAAGAGATGGAGTTGTACTCTTTTGGATTATGTTGGGATGTATGAGAATTCGGGTTGCTCCCTAACCTTTCCTCTTAATCTCTCCTCATTCTCACTCTCCATCGTCGGCCCTACCACTCGCCGGATTCCTCTCTGGGATTCCCCGGGATTGTATCAATTTGGTCCCACATGCCGCACCTCCCGCCCTCGCCGTCGGTGCTCCTAATCCCGTGCAAATTTTGGCACTCTCGATTTCTGATCGGGGTCTTGGTCCGTTTTCCGCGTGAGGCCGTGAACCGACCTTCTGTTTCGACGCATTCGCACCTCTCCCCGGATTGACATAGCGTCGCACCCCGCGACGCAGGAAGACCACGATCGACGCAGTCCGCACCGCCTCCCGCCCGATCGGGGGTTTCTGCCGCGATCGACGGAGGACGTCGTTGCACTGTGCTTCTCCGTCGAATCGCATCGTCCCGCGTACATAGCTTTGGCTTCGTCATTCCTCGCAACTTTTGCCCTGTCGACTCCAGCGTGCCCTCCATTCGCGCAGTTCCGCGATCTGCCGCTTGTCGTGATCCCGTTCGGACTCACCGGATCCAGTTCCGCATCAACAATCCGGTCATGTTTTCAGCACCGCCCTCCCGCCGCCTTTCCGCACTCCAGCCAGCTGCACCGCAGCGCTGCACCCGAGCGCCACGTCTCCGGTGCCGCCGCACTGCGGAAACCCTCCAGCCGTTGCAAACCTTTCGTTGTTGTCATGGCGCCAACCACCCGTTCCACCGTCAAGGCGCCATCGGAGGACGCCAATGAGGCCCTCCTACTCTATGTCAGCACCCAGGAGTCCTTGCAGGCCTCCTTGCTCGCCATCCACGAAGTGATGCGTTACAACCTTCTGCTGCCTCTTCTGTCAGCGGATCCGCATGCCCAGCCACTGGCACGTCAATCTTGGGGGCGGCACCACTCCCGCACATTGGGGATGTCGCACCCCTGCGTCCCCCCGGCCGCCCGGCCCTTGCCATGGACCTTCCCACCTTCGCCGGAGTAGACCGGATTGGGTGGATAGCCAAGGCAGAACAGTACTTCGATCTCCACCACACACCCGAGCAGGACAATGTCTCTACCGCCATAATGGGACTCGACGGCTCCGCCCTCCACTGGGCCCGATGGCTTCGCCAAACCAACCCGGCCATCTATTGGTCGAAAATCAAGCAGGAGATGATTTGTCGCTACGACAGTCATTATTCCGGCTCCACCATCGAAAGACTGTGCGGGGTACGGCAATCCGGTATACTGGATTACTACATCGATGAGTTCGTGGCCCTCGTCACTCATGTTCTGGGTCTACCACTAGATCACTATCTCGGCTTCTTCATGCATGGCCTTCGGCCCAACATCCATTCCCGGCTCCGTACTCACCACCCTCGGACGGTTTCCAAGTCCCTCGACATAGCCCGCCTCGTGGAGGCGGATTTGTCTTTTCGGCCACCGTCGTCATCAGAAGGGCCTCCGCCGGGGGGCCGACCATGGCAGATCGTCACTCCAGAGACACCAACGCCTCGGCCTCCTCCAGCCGCTTGGTCATGCCGATCGGGCCCTCAGCGATTTTCCAACCGCAAGTTGGACGACCTCCGTCGCAAGGGGATGTGTTTCCGCTGTCGGCAGCCCTATTCTCCTACCCACGTCTGCGCGGTCAAGGAGTTCCACACCATCATCGGCGACGTCGACCCTGAGGTTACCATGGTTGATTTTGAGACCCTGGAGCTCTCACCGGAGGATGCCCCTCTCGACCCCACCACGGCTACATTCCACCGTTTGGAGCTATCTGGCGCCTCAACGAGCGGGTTCTCCAGCCAGCAGACCATGCAGCTTCTTGGCACACTACAGGATCTGAGCAACTGGTACAGCAGCTCCGTTTTCCCTGGACTCCCTCCCCAGATGTTGCGGTTCGTATGGGCGATGGGCGCCACCGACCGACTCAATGTCATTGTACTACAGTCTCGCTCTCTATGGGGAATTATTCCGTGACCACGGACTTCTACACATTCGGCTTAGGCGGCCTCGACGCCATTCTGGGAGTGGTTTGGCTCCACACGCTCGGCGAGGTATGCATCAATTGGGAGACTATGTTCATGCAATTCCTACACGAGGGACAGCTATGTCACCTTGACGACGACTCTACCCTCATATGCTCTCCAATCTCCCTCTGCACGATCCAGCGACCCTTGGACGTCAGCTCTGCGGGGTTGTGGGCCCACTCGGGCCCATCCGTGGTGCCTTCTCCTTCCCCGACAGGCCACCAAAAGCGTTCTATTGCACTCGCCAACGTCACCCAGCCTCAACCAGGATTGCCACCAGCCCAGTTTTATCTGGTCCGGAAGAAAGACGGCAGTTGGCGCCAAACTACCCAGTCAAGCTACTAGGTTGGTGCTACCACCTTCAGGGGGACCCTGGCCCGCAGAAGGTCCCGATTGCTGGGTCTTACCATTTGGAGACCGAAGCCACGAGGATGTCCCAGGATCACTACTGCCGACACCGCTCCGATCACTGCCTTGAGGACAGGGCATGTTTTCCAGACGGCTGGATTGTTACGATTGTGCATGCCAACGAGACACGCGCACGCCGAGGAGACACCGTGGCGAGTCTGCACGCGGAGGAAGACGACGACGGGCTTGTCTGCAGGAGGAGAAACCGAAGACGCAACGCCTGCATGAACGTTTTATTTATTTCCTATTTTGTTATTTCCTATTTCATTATTTCATATTTTGTTATTTCCTATTTTTGTCGCGCGCAATTATTTCTTTCCATTTATGTTGTATTTCTTAACTTGTCATACCCCGCACTTATAAGAGGTGGAGTTATACTCTTTTGGATCATGTTGGGATGCATGAGAATTAGGGTTGCTCCCTAACCTTTCCTCTTCCTCTCTCCTCCTTCTCGCTCTCCACCGCCGGCTCTCCCCCTCGCAGATTCGTCTCTGGAATTCCCCGGGATTGTATCAGAGAATAAGGACGCAAAGTTAAAAACCGTTGACAACATATAATTAATTAAATAGCAGCAGTAGTGATTGAAAAGTTCTAATAGATCTTTGAAAACTTCATTTGAAACATGAGAGATCTGGATACCACAAGCAGGTAACGGTTCTTCCTCTATATAAAATCATTTTGTTGTGGTGCATCCGTGCATAGGAACAAAACGTCTGATGGAGTATGTTTAATGCATTGCAGGTTTCTAGGACTCTTGAGTTATGTATTTGTGAGCATTATCAATATGAGTAATTATGATATTTGTTGAAAAACAAATATGGGATTCTGCAATAATGAGCAAAAGTAAACTCAGAAACACTAGGTGATGCATCAACAACCGATAAAAGTGGTATTGAATCCGGACCATTTGGTATATTGGAGTAGCACATTTCCTCTTGGAGTGGAGTTCTACGTAATAGTATGGCGGTGAATGAAGAAAACGTAGTGGGTTCAACAGGGAGTACGTTACATGATGGTGAGACCCTCTCGAGTGCTCTTAGAACAAGATAGTTATTCTTGAAGGAATGAGAGTTCATCGTGCCATCGTGTATGACGTGACAGTCGTATTGCCAACTGTTAGAAACCACGGTGGGGCCCATTTGAGGGAGGCACGTGACATCCAGATCCGTGGCCGACTGCAGTCGAATGGCGGAGCATCCCCAACCAAATCACCCAGGGTGAATTTAACCGGGGTAGGTTGTTGAGGCCAGGGCTTGATCCCTGGACCTCCTTTATCAGGTTACTATCTCAAGTCCTGATACCCAACTGCGCTACAGCTCAGTTGGGTATCAGGACTTGAGATAGTAACCTGATAAAGGAGGTCCACGGATCAAGCCCTGGCCTCAACAACCTACCCCGGTTAAATTCATCCCTGGCCTCAACAACCTACCCCGGTTAAATTCATCTTGGGTGATTTGATTGGGGATGCTCTATCATTCGACTGCAGTCGGCCACGGATCTGGATGTCATGTGCCCCCCCTCAAATGGGCCCCACTGTGGTTTCTAACAAAAGAGGGCCATCTTTGTTAGAAACCACGGTGGGTCCCATTTGAGAGGGGCACGTGACATCCAGATCCGTGACCGACTGCAGTCGAATGGCAGAGCATCCCCAACCAAATCACCCAGGATGAATTTTACCGGGGTAGGTTATTGAGGCCATGGCTTGATCCCTGGACCTCCTTTATCAGGTTACTATCTCAAGTCCAGTTGGGTATCAGAACTTGAGATAGTAATTTGATAAAGGAGGTCCAGGGATCAAGCCCTGGCCTCAACAACCTACCCCGGTTAAATTCATCCTGGGTGATTTGGTTGGGGATGCTCCGCCATTCGACTGCAGTCGGCCACGGATCTGAATGTCACGTGCCCCCCTCAAATGGGCCCCACCGTGGTTTCTAACACCAACATTGTCCTAATAGGATGTGTCAGACATCAATGACAGTGACATGACATGATACTCTAACATGATACGTGTTCCCAATAGAAAACTCTACTAGACGGTAGTGGGTAACGGGCATATTGACTCTGGATAAGGTGTAGGGTTGTTTTATCGAGTGTGTCTCAAGTTGTAATGTGTTTACCATATATTGAGAAATGAAGTTCTTCATACTACCGTTGTCGATGATAATGAAACAAAATTGTCCCTGAAAGCGTGCAGTAGTACGAAATAATCGTGCCTCATATGGTCATCCTCAGTAGACTCGCTAGGGGTGATCAGGCTATAATATAAGACAAACTAAGTGATCGGTGTGTTCTCCTTCTACTTCTAATACAACCTCAGACTCTCGCTCTGGCTCAGGATTGGAGTCACTAATGCAAACTTTATACTCAAGTTCACGTCCATCAATGGAATCAATAATAGCGACAAAGTGGCATCACAGTCACTCAGATGATTTATGCCCCGGCACCATGCCCTTGACACATCGGAATACTCCAGTGTTGGGCTTAAACCCAATGATCTTTTTACCTCGGGGGGTCCCAATAGTGATGGGAGGGCGAGGGGAATCTAAGATCCTAGCAATGGAGGCAGGGGTAAGGCTCGGTGGAGGTCTATCAGTACATCTAAGCCCAGATGTTTGCTTCTGTAAGGACTCTACTCTACGGGCACCATTAGAGATTTCTCCAAGTCACGATAATCGTGCAAATTTAGTTGGTCTCTAATAGAATAATGTAACTCATTTAAGTGCGAGATACGGTCATAGCAACGTCCACGCGGAGGTCGAGCCGAGACTGAAGGATGAGGAATTCATAGGTATATTCATCCATCAATGACTTGTCTTGTTGTAGATTATGGAACCTACGATATAAAGTTGGTGAGAATCAGAGGGGAATATCGCTTCCTAAGTTGTGCCTTGAACTCAACCCATATAGTTATAGGGGACATCCTTAAGTTAAATCTCATATGTTTTAATTTTTCCCACCAAACCAATGCGGGTCCCTTCAACCTAAACATTGCATATTCAACTTGATTCTTCAGAGGCATCTCCTTCAAATTCATGCTCCATACGGTCGCACCAGACTAAACATCCCTCGGGTTCTAAATGTCCTTTGAAATCTCCTACATCTAACTTAACTCCAATATCTCAACGGAGTTGTTTACGGAATTTAGGTTTGGAGTGTGCAGGCTCTAGACGTCTAGGGTTAGGGTATATTTCGATTACCGGGGGGTTGTTCCCTCCAGGTGCATAATGGCTTCTATGTTAATGACTGTCGTGTGTAACCCATTCATGAAGTGACCTACATTACTCGTACTCGCAGTGAGTTTTTCAATCATTTTTACTAGATTTTTCATTTGCACATTCAAATCTCCAACGCAAGTCTCTAATTGTCCCACTCGATTTTTTATTTTTTAAAATTAATTAAAATACTTTAATTTTTTAGTTTTTTTAATTAGAGAAAGAGATAATCCGTAACTTTAAAAAATTATTCAAATTAATTTTCAAAGCTCCAAGTTTTTGAATGATATTTTTTAAAATAAAAAGAGAACCTTTTCTTTTTTAAAAAAAAGAATTAAATTTTCTTAATTTTTTTCTTTTTAAATTAGAAAAATACGACCTCTTTTAAAACTCACAAGGGCCTGATAAATCATTTTTCTTAATAAAGAGATTAATTAAAATAAAAATAATAATTTAAACATCTTTTTTAATACAAAATATTCTTTTTTTTAATCTTAATATTTTTAAGAAAAATTAAAATAAAAATAAATTGGATCATTTGATTCACGATGGGAGTAAATCAAATCAGTGCTCTGATACCAAACGGATGTAACCAGATCAAAGATATTTAATTTTAATTAACAAATATTGGATCTTGTAGAAATTCACGACAAATGAGAGAAAAAAAATAATTTTATTTATTTCTCTAAAAATACTTTCATGCATCATACATGTATTTGTACACTTATATATGAGGAGAAAGGAAAGAGGAAACCTATCCTAAGACGTGGGACTAAATAAGCTAACAAGATGGGCCTAACTTTGGGATTTTACATATATTCTTTAATACTCCCCCGCAAGCTGAAGCATACAAATTGTAAGTTGGCTTTGACAAAAACCGATAATACAATGATTGAGGCAAGGCTTCGGTGAGAATGTCAGCAACTTGCCCTGTAGCAGAAACATGTTCTAATTCCAACTTCTTCAATTGAGTCTTCTCCCGAATGAAGTGACAGCCAACTTCAAAGTGTTTGGTTCGCTCATGGAATACAGGATTCTTGGCAATGTGTATAGCAGCTTAGCTGTCACAAAATAACATTGCTGGTGAGGAAAGTTTGATTCCCAAATCACCAATGAAACTTTCTAGCCAGGTAAACTCAGATACAACAGCAGCCAATGCATGATATATTCGGCTTCAACAGATGAGCGAGCTATAACAGACTGCGTCTTGTTATGCTAGGTAATAAGATTTCCCAAAAAGTACAAAAATCAGATGTGGAGAGTCTATCATCAAGAGACCCAGCATAGTCAGCATCAGAGTAGGCAATTAGAGATAGAGAGAAAGATGGTTTGTATATAAGCCCTTGTCCAGGAGCCGTTTTCAAGTATCTGAGAATGCGGTCGACGGCCTGGAGATGTGAGGTCCGTGGAACATGCATAAATCGACTAACAACTCCAACATCAAAAGAGATATCAGGTCTTGTAACAGTAAGATAAATCAGCTTTCCTACAAGACGACGATAATACGCTGGGTTCGGAAGTAGTAGATCGGAGTCCAAGTTCTGAGCACAGAGCTTGTGGTTGATATCCATAGGAGTATCGACAGGCTTGCATCCTGAATAGTTAGCGTCCTGAAGCAGGTCAAGACAGTACTTCCGTTGAGAAAGGATAAGAACATCAGGGCGTCTCGCTACCACAAGTCCAAGAAAGTACCGAAGATTTTCCGAATCTTTAGTTTGAAAAACCGAATTCAAATGTTGTTTGATCATTTGTATTCCTTTGGAGTCATCGCCGGTAATCAGAATATCATCGACATAAACTAAGAGAATCACTGTATCTGTCGATTGATGACGAGTAAAGAGAGAGAATTCAGCTGAGCTCCGGGTGAATCCGACATCACGGACAACTTTACTGAACTTATCAAACCAAACACGAGGAGACTGTTTGAGATCATAAATAGATTTCTTGAGATGAAAGACAAGAGACTCCCCCGTGGTCTCAAACTCGGGAGGTTGATTCATGTAAACAGTTTCTTGTAAATCGTCATTGAGAAAGGCATGTTTGATATCCAGCTCATACAATGGCTAGTGACAATGAACGGCGAGGGAGATCGAAACACAAACAGTATTCAATTTGGCGACCGGAGAGAAGGTCTCATCATAATCCAGACCTTATTGTTGAGTAAAGCCACGAGCAACAAGGCGAGCCTTCAGATGTTGAATTGTCTCATCTGGACCAAGTTTGTGGGCAAATGCTCACTTACAACCCACACAACTGTTTGCGAGTCTGTAACCCCATCTTGTTTACTCACGGGCATAAAATAACTAAAAGTTCCTTATCTGTTATTGTCATCAACAACTTCCTGACTTCTTGCTTCTTCTTGCTTTATTTTATGTGTTATATGACTTATATCGTTAATACTTGTGTAGCATAAAATATTTATATTAATTTAATAGATTTAAGAGTTAAATAAATATCAAATTATTAATATACTAATATATATAAGTTAAAAATGATTATATTTATATAGAATTATACATATAAATAATTAAATATCAAAACCCGATATATGAACCTAAACCGACGTGTCCCCGGTATCCTACATTTGTAACCATGCATGCAGGATAAAAAATAATGTGTGTTACATAAACATGCCCTAAAGTAAATATATGTGATACATGTGCAAATAAAATAAAGAAATAATATGATGCAAGACGCATCAATACTGTAACCTGGCAGACAAGTTCAATAGAGAGCTTTCATTGGATTGAGCGAGAGTCCATGCAGGACCTATTGGATGCAGGTGTGACGAGCCTGCAAACTTTACGAGCTCAAGCGAGAGGTTATGGGAGAAAGAGATCACGGCAAGAACGAGCTAGCGAAAATGGGTTTTGTGAGCACTAGTTGGGTGCAGGGAATGGCAATCTGAGCAAGAATTAGCTCAGCGAGCTTTGGTAGAGTGTATGGATTGGCCAATTAGATGATCGAGAATGAGTTCTGCTAGCACTGGGCGAGTGTCGAGAGCGAGAGTACATGCTTGCGAAGAGATTTTGCGAGAACCAAGGTTCTAAATAGAGACGCATCAATTATTTTGGAGATCGATCACTACGAAGTCAACAAGCTCTATGAGCTCGGCGATGGTGCAGCAAGAACCGGTGAGTGTTGCGAACCTTTGATGAGCAGCGAGCTTGGAGAAAAAACAGCAAGATCTGCGAGATTCTACGAGCCTCAAAGAACTCAAGTGAGATCAAAAGCAGGCTCTGGGCGCTCAAGCGAGAACTAGTATAAGGAAGGTTCTATGAGTCCTTGCAAGAACCAAGCGAGAACAGAGGCGGATTTTGCGAGATCCGTTGAGTTGAAGCACGAGTCGGGCAAGCAATACAATGAGAAATCAGGAATCGTACTCCTCTGATATCATGTGAGAAAACTGATGCAAGACAGGCGTCACACCGATCTGCCACCCTGCAGGTGTGACGTCTGTGCTTCATCAAAAACTCTGAAAAAATTGTAAAAATCTTATTACTTGATGTAAGGCAAATGCAGGTACATGTACGCTTATTTATAGTTATGAACGAAAAAAGCTCCATTCACAATTTGGGACAAATATTTATAATGGACCATTGTTAGATGGCATTTGCATTGGGCTTTTATACACCTCCATCAACATTCTAGAGTAGTCAAAGAATTTTGTAGCTTTGAATATCCAACTACATGATATCGAAGTGGGGAGACGGACAGAGAAGGCTTCTTGTAATTGGAGTCGTTGGACTGTAGCTTGGCATTGCATAACAAATTATTTGTTTGGGGGAGACGGAATTAAGAGGTGGTCATGGTCGTTAGCCCTATGATTGGAAATTTGGAATGTGTAGGTTGCGGTCGTCAAGTTGAGTATCTAAGTGGGCAAAGATGGTAGAGATATGTTTATACCAGATGTTTAGGTCATTTGGTAGAGCGGTGACTATGTTGGCAATGCGGACAGGAATGGAAGGGTAATGTTGAACGGAGTTTTCTTGGAGGTATGCAGGCGTATCTTCATGCTTTTGGAACTTATTTGCATCTAACATTGTTGATAAAAGACGGGGAAAAGTCCGACCAATGAAACAATCTATTCTCAAGTAAGCGAGATGCTCCATATATTGGCAAAAAATCAGATAAGGGTAAATAAATTTCAAAGCTTGTGCATCATAGGGCTAAGAAAGAAACTCGCGGGTCAGAAGAGTATATGGCAGGTAAGTACTAGGTAGGCAAGTAGAGCACTAGGCATTGAGTATTCGCGATGTTTTTGTTGGAACTCATGGTCCGCATCTCTTTAGTTTGACAATATCAAATCCCAAGTTGTCTTTAATCATACTTGCGTCGGGTATAGTGTACAGGTTTACAGGTATAAAGAACGACAGTTTCAAGGTTTGTGACCTACCGCCGGGCCCTAACACTACCGCAGACGCTAGCACTACCGCTGGCGCTAGCACTACCGCTGGCGCTAGCACTACCGCTGGCGCTAGCACTACCGCTGGCGCTAGCACTACTGCTGATGCTAGTGTTGAAGAATTAATGTTGAGCGCGTAAAGAGTCTTCTCTATGACCTACCGCCGAGCGCTAGCCATTCGATTGCATCGCTACCGCCAAGCGTTAGCTCTATCGCTGGCGCCAGCCAATTCGACTGCATCGCTACCGCCAGACGCTAGCCCTACCGTCGGGCGCTACCCCGTCGAATCGACTGCATCGAGGAGCAACCACTATCGTTGGGCGCTAGCCTTACCGCGCTGCAGTATCCAAAAGTGACATGAATATTATTTTGGATATTTTTCCTAATTTAATTGACAGCTGGCAACACCGCGTGAAAAGACCTACCGTCGGGCGCTAGCTCTACGGCTAGTGGTAGTTTTTTTAAAGACAAGTATAAAAGTGCGTGTTTCTTTTTCTGAAGAGACAAGAAGGAGAAGTATTTCACGTCCAGGGTTCGGCTACCGCCTCTGTTGGCGCGAACCACCGTTTCCAAGTAAGGAAAAGCGAAATTTCTCTCTCCCGTTCATGATCGAAGAACTCCGAAGAGCGAAGTCTCCAACGACCATCAACAGTTGATCGAGTGCAAGAAGAACGACATTTAGAAGCCTCGATCGCGCACCATTCTATGGAGGATTTCTTAATTGAGGGAGCAAAAATTTCAAACTCTTATTTTCTTGTATTTTCTTTAACCTTGTTTTATTTTGTGCGGAGAAATCGTCTGGTATGAAATTCGAGTTCCTGGAAGGAGTTTGTGAGAAATTGGCATGGGAGACCGTCGGATTTCTAGGAGGAATCTGTGGGAAATCGTCCTGGGAGGACGTCTAGATCTGGAAGATCTCCTGGGAGGACGTCTAGATCTGGAAGATCTAGTGGGCTCTAAGACCCTTCCTGGAAGGAAGGTGAAGAGTCGGCTCGTCAATCTTTTTGGGAAGAAGAAAGAGAGTCAACCGGTCCTGGGAGGGTCAGTATAGAAACCCTCCGATCTCCGGCATCACGGAGATCAAGTTGTATTGTTGTAAACCCGTGTGTTTAATTTTGAATAAAATTATATTTTTTGTATTTCATCTCAAAGTCGTGGTTGCATGTTGTCAGGGCATTGAGGGTTGTGAAATTTATTTTTTATTCTACTATTAATTAAAAATCTTATTCACCCCCACCCCCCTCTAAAGTTGGCCACCAGATCCAACAAGTGGTATCAGAGCTAGGTTACTTTGAAAAGAGATTAAAATCCTGAAGTAAGATGGCCAACGTGAATCATGCTTTTTTGGAGGGTCAAGGTATGAGTAGACCTCCACTGTTTATGGGGAGTGACTGCAGCCACTGGAGAACTCGTATGAAGATATTCTTAATAACACAAAGCATGGACGTATGGGTAATGATTGAAACAAAATACACTACACCAGCTATTATTGTAGGTGATCAAGTTTTGGAGAAACCACATGACAAATGGGTTGAATCTGATAAACTGAAATGTACTAACAATGCGAAAGTTATGAACTCTCTTTTTTATGCGTTAGACAAAACTGAATTAATAGAATTTGCAATTGTAAAACTGCTTATGATATATGTCGATTACTTGGCATGAAGGTACTTTGCAAGTAAAAGAGTCAAAGTCGTTTCGACTTAAATCGGAATACGAACAGTTTCGAATGGAGATTAATGAGGTGGACAGCATGTACACTCGATTCACGAAAATTATGAATGCCTCTAGATCACTTGGAAAGACAATCTCAAATGGAGACTTGGTAAATCTTGTGATCTCTTCCTCCACGGTTCAATCCAAAGTGACCGTCATTGCTGAGTCACACAATATCAACACCTTAGAAATTGAAAGCCTCATTGGGAATCTGAAGACTCATGAGCTAGAGCTGAAGATACAAAGTGAGGAATATTCAGGGGAGCCAAAGAAGAAAGCTCTAGCACTGAAAACAGCAAAAGAAAAGAAGGTAACGGAAGAGTCTGATGATGAAAATAAAGAGAGCCTTTATGTTTGAGAATTTAGAAGATTCATGAAGAATTCCAAGAGGCAAGGGAAGTTCAAAAGATTTTTGAAGAAAGGTGTAGAAGAGAAGAGGAGATGGACCAAACCGTTGAAGGGGTCGGAGAGTGACGAAGAAAAGCCTATTTCTGAGTGATTTCACTGTCACAAATCTGGGCACATGAAGAAAGAGTGTTCAAAGCTCAAAATAAAGAAAAAGAGAGGCAAGAAAACGACAAAGGAAAGAGGAAAGTGCTTAAAGCGTCAACGTGGGACGATGTTGTTTCTGACAAGTCGAGCACTTCCGGCTCAAGATGTGGGGACGAGGCGAATCTGTGTCTCATAGGGAAACATCACAACGAATCCGACAGCAAATCCAGTGTTCATAGCGACAGTGAGGTAATCTCTCCCTCCTACAATGAATTGTATGAGACTTATGAATTGTTATGTGATAAGCTTGATAATTTATTATGTGAGAAAAAACTTTTAAAATCTGAAAACATAAAAATGAAAGAAGACTTAAAGTATTTAAATATGGAACTGCTCAAATGTGGCAAAGAGAAAGTCGAATGTCAGGAATGCTCACACTCGGTGGCAACGATCAATGAGTTGAAAGAAAGCCTATCCAAGACTTTCTCAAAAGTGGAAAGTCTTACTAATGAGAAGGACTTGGAGAAAAGACTTCAAATTTCTCTTGCACAAGAAGGAGACAGTAAAAAGCAGTTCGCAAATCGGTGTGGGATGCTTGTCTCGGAGAACACCACCTTGAAAGCAAGGATCCATGATCTAAACGGTGTTATTCAAAAAATTAAGATAGGCAAGAAATCTCTAAATATGTTGTTGGGAGCACGGTGTCAGGGATCTGAAAAGTTTGGGCTGGGATACGTGAGTCCAAAGCTACCGCCGAGCGCTAGTACTAGCGTCGGCGGTAACCGATCTCCAGCAAAGAATCAAAACATGAATAACAAACACAAATATAAAACCAATAGATTTGAAATCTCGTCTCCATCTTCCCGCATGAGCTCTACAAGCACGAAAAGGGCGGCATCCACTGCTTATATCTTGTATGTCAAATGAAAAAAGTTCGGTCACACGTCCGGCTCATGCTTGAAGAAAGGTTCAAAGAAAGCAACTCAAATCTGGGTACCGAAAGCTTATACCTACATTATGGGTGGAACAACTTGGGTAACCAGATCTTTACCCCGTCCTCTTGTTAGATGTGTTGTCAGGCTAAGGGCAAGGAGATCATGTGATACTTGTACTTATTGGAGTTATTATTGTGATACTTGTACTTATTGGAGTTATTATTGTGTAAATGTTGTGTATGAACATATTTGTAAATATTTAGATTTGAGATTATATATATATTGACTAGCTCTTCTAATTGGAGGCTAAGGCTTTTCATTATTCTACTTGGTATCAGAGGAATAGAGTTTCTTCTCTCGATCGTTTCTTCCGCCGATTGATTCGCCGGTCGCTGTTTTCGCCGATCGCCTGTCCCCAATCGATCGTCTCCCCGAGCGGTTCTTCCGAGCGACGCTTCCACCGATCGTGGTTCTTCCGAGCGGTGCTTCCCCCGATCCGCAGATCGCCGTTTTCGCCGATCGATCTTCTCCCCATGCGACGCTTCCCCCGATCGTGTTCTTCCGATCGTGTTCTTCTGTGCGGTGCTTACCCAGCGAAATCTCCGCCGATCCGCTTTCTTCCGTGCGGTGCTTACCCCCGATCGTGCTCTTCCAATCGTGTTCTTCCGTGCAGTAGAAGGAGATTTCGCCTGCTGTCCCTGAGCGGGGCTTCCGCCAGCTTCGTGCCTCTCGAATCTCGTATCCTCTCTTTGCTCCATGGATTCCAAGGAAACCTATGGATCCTCTACGGGTCGGATTACCAGCATCCTCCTTGATGAGAAAAATTACTCTTCATGGGCGACTTCGATGAAAGTGGCTCTAGCTGGCCGGAATAAGCTCTCATGGCTGACCGGCGGCCCTCCTATGCCTAAACCGATCGACAAGGATGACAAGAAAGAGGAATTAGTCAAGTGGTCAACAGAAAAGTACATGGTTCTTGGATGGATTCAGTGCTCGATGGAGCCTCGCATCTTCAGTCAGTTCATGCGCTTTGAGGACATCTCCGAGCTTTGGTCCGCTCTCCAGCGCACCTTTG
Source organism: Platanthera zijinensis (assembly GCA_039513925.1). Taxonomy (NCBI): domain Eukaryota; kingdom Viridiplantae; phylum Streptophyta; class Magnoliopsida; order Asparagales; family Orchidaceae; genus Platanthera; species Platanthera zijinensis. Next base: position 145,290,630 of record CM077097.1, read on the forward strand.
GGCACACCCGTGTTGATGCCCAGATTTTCGGCATCTTCCAGGATATTGCTTCTGCCACTCAGGGGGAGCGTTCTGTTCAGGAGTACTTCACCTACCTTCAGGATCGTTTTCTTGAGCTTAACGATCTTGAGCCTCTCAGTGCCCTGGATTCTCCTAATGATATCACACTTATTCGAAAACTGCGACAGCGACGAGAGACATACCAGTTCTTGATGGGGCTTCGCCCCGACTATGAGTCTACCCGTGCTCAGATTGTGGGGATGTCCCCTTTCCTAGATCTTCTTGAGGCCTATTCCATAGTTGTCGAGCATGAGAAACGTATGCAGAGGCAATCTAGTTTCTCTGGCGCTCATGCTACCTCCCCTCTTCCTCCTGAGCAAATGTCTCTTGCCGCCTCTTACCGCCCACCCCCCTCCGGCACTCGTGGCCGTGGCGGTCGAGGACACTCTACTCCGTCTGGCGGTCGTGGTCCGTCTGGTGGTCGTGGCTCTACGGGTCCACCTGGCCCTTACTCTCATTGTGGGCGTCTATATCATGACCGCAATCGCTGCTACCAGCTTTACCCACACCTACGGGGCTCTGAGCGTACTTCTCCTGGTGGTATCCCCAGACATACTGTTGTTGTTGCCGAGTCTTCCAGACCCGTCGAACGCCCCTTGGGTGCCAACCCCTCTGACTTCTGTCAGATGTTGGCCCAGTTTCAGCAGTTTCAGCAGTTCCAGCAGCCTCAGCCTTCCACTCCTGCCGCTACTTCCACTGCCTCCTCTTCCTCAGGTACTCCGTTTGCTTGCTCCGTGGCCACGGTTGACCAGGATTCGTCACCCTGGGTGATTGATTCTGGTGCAACCGACCATATGACTGGTACGTCTTCCCGTCTGCTTCAGGTTGTTCCCTGCTCCCACCGGGACGTGTGTCTTGCTGATGGCTCGGTTACCCCTGTCCTCAGCCGGGGCACTGTCCCTCTCTCTTCCTCTCTCTCCCTTGACTCTGTTCTTCTTGTTCCTCGGTTGGCTCTTAACTTATTATCTGTTAGTAGTATTACTCGTACTTTGGACTGCTCCGTAACTTTCTTTTCTGATCGTTGTGTTTTTCAGGACCTGAGATCCGGGAGGACTATTGGTACGGGATATGAGAGGAGTGGGATGTACTACCTGGAGCTACCTTCTCCCACTGCTTCTCCCACCGCCACCGCCACCGCCACCGTCACCTGCCCACCTACCTCTTTTGTTGCTTCCCCTGCTTTGTCGTCGACCTCGTTGTGGCACGCACGCCTCGGCCATGCTAGCCCTCAGCGGATGGTGTCTGTTTGTACTGATCTGTCTTTTGTTTTTCCTTTTTGCTGTGATGTATGTGAGCTGTCAAAACACACATGTAGCACGTATGTTCCTTCTGTTAGCCGTGCTACTTCTTGTTTTGAGTTGGTGCATTCAGATGTGTGGGGTCCTGCCGATGTAGTATCATTTGATGGTTTCTCATACTTTGTAACTTTTATCGATGACTATTCTCGTTGCTTATGGGTGGTTTATCTCCTAAAACATAAATCAGAGGTTCTATCTGTTTACTCTAACTTTTCACGTATGGTACGGACCCAACATGGGGCGTCTGTTCATATCCTCCGCTCTGACAATGGAGGTGAGTACACTTCTCGTCCCTTTGATCTCTTTCTCGGTAATGAGGGCACTCTACACCAATTTTCTTGTTCGGGTACCCCCGAACAGAATGGGGTGGCCGAACGCAAAAATCGCCACCTCTTAGACTCTGTTCGTTGCCTTCTTCGGGGAATGCATGTTCCTAAGTCCTATTGGAGCGCTGCTCTTCTTACATCAATTTTCCTTATTAATAGGACTCCATCTCGTCCTCTTGGTAGCGTTACCCCCTACAGTCTCATCCATCCATCCGTCTCCGCCTTTCCCATCCTTGTCCGGGTCTTTGGTTGTGTGTGTTTTGTCCAGGATCGGCGACCTTCTCGGACTAAACTTGACGACCGGGCCATCCGCTGTCTCTTCCTCGGCTACTCGCCTACCACTAAGGGTTACCGCTGTTACGATCCTCAACTACGTCGTGTTATTTACTCTATGGATGTGACATTTCATGAGAAGGTTCCCTTCTTCCCTGCACACTTGACCCCTCTTGCGCACTTGACCCCTCCTACGCTTCCTACTATTGTGTAACCTCTCCCGGTCATCCCTCCACCACCAGATAGGGTCCCACCTGCTGCTCCGCCTGTCCTACTGACTTACTCTCGCCGTCAGCCGCCATCATCACCCGATGCACCCACTTCTCATCCAGTCCCGGATCAGCAGCTTCTTCCGATCGCAGGTACCTCTCTTGACCATCCCTCTTCTACTTCTTTTGTTGATTTGCCCATTGCCTTGCGCAAGGGCAAACGTACTTGTGTTCATCCCTCTGTTACTGCGCACCCGCTGGCTAGTGTTGTTTCCTACCAGCGTTTCTCACCCTCTTACAAGGCTTTTGTGGCAGCTTCTGATTCTGTACGGCTTCCTACTTCGACTACGCAGGCTCTACTTGACCCGCGTTGGGTTCAGGCCATGGAGGAGGAGATGTCTGCTCTCCGTCGTACTGGGACATGGTCTCTGGTTCCTCTTCCCCCCGGGAAGCGCCTGGTTGGGTGCAAATGGGTCTATACCGTGAAGTACTCCGCTGCTGGTACCATTGACCGCTACAAGGCTCGTTTGGTTGCCAAGGGCTTTACTCAGGCTCCGGACGAGTTTGGTGTCACGTTTGCTCCTGTAGCTAAGTTGACCACTGTTCGTTTTCTGCTCTCGCTTGCGGCCTCTCGGGCGTGGCCTCTCTATCAACTTGATGTTAAAAATGCCTTCCTGCACAGAGATTTACAAGAGGAGGTTTATATGGCTCCTCCTCCGGGGTTTGCCCTTAAGGGGGAGTATTCGGGGAGAGTTTGTCGCCTGCACAAATCCCTGTACGGTTTAAAGCAGTCTCCGTGTGCCTGGTTCGAACGGTTCAGCTCGGTTATCCTTTGGTCCGGCTTTACTAAGTGTCGTGCAGACCACACTTGCTTCATTCGTGCCACTCCAGAGGGACGACGTGTCATTGTCTTGGTCTATGTGGACGATATTATTCTCACCGGCGATGACCCTTCTGGCATCTCTGAGGTGAAAGCTACACTTCGCTCAGCCTTCGAGGTGAAAGACCTTGGACCCCTCCGTTATTTCCTTGGCATTGAGGTAGCTCGCTCCCGACAGGGCATCTTCATATCGCAGCGCAAGTACACCTTGGATCTTCTTCGGGGCACAGGTTTGCTTGGGTGTCGTCTTGCGAGTACTCCTATGGATATCAACCATCGCCTTCATGCTGAATCTGGTGATCCTCTACCAGATCCTTCTCAGTACCAGCGGCTGGTTAGTCGCTTGATATACTTGACCAATACTAGGCCTGATATCAGCTTCTCCGTGGGCGTTTTGAGCCAATTTATGCATTCTCCCAAGACATCTCACCTAGAGACTGCTCGACGTGTTCTTCGTTATCTCAAGCGCGCTCCTGGTCTTGGGCTATTTTATCGGGCTGATAGTGTATCCAGCCTCTCCTGCTTCACTGATGCAGATTTCACTGTTTTTTGACTGATCGACGCTCTACGTCAGGTTTCTGCGTATTCCATGGTGATCATCTTGTTTCGTGGCGGAGTAAGAAACAACCCATTGTTTCCCGGTCGTCTGCTGAGTCAGAGTACCGGGCCATGGCACACGGTGGCTCCGATCGTTGCTGACTGAACTTGGCCTACCCATGGCTACTGGTTCGACTCTCTACTGTGATAATAAGTCAGCTCTTCTTCTTACCCAGGACTCAGTGTTACATGAGCGCACCAAGCACATTGAGATGGATGTTCATTTTTTGCGTGATCACGTTCGCACTGAGACTATTTTTCCAGCTTACGTCTTCTCGGCCGACCAGCTTGCTGACGCTTTCACTAAAGCTGTTGGCCCTACTCGTTCAGATTTGACCATTTCCAAGCTGGGCATGATTGACATCTTTGCACCAGCTTGAGGGGAGTATTGGAGTTATTATTGTGTAAATGTTGTGTATGGACATATTTGTAAATATTTAGATTTGAGATTATATATATTGACTAGTTCTCCTAATTGGAGGCTAAGGCTTTTCATTATTCTACTGTACTCTGGGTGTTCCAAGCGCATGATTAGTGATGAACTCAAGTTTCTTAGCCTGGAGGAGAAGAAAGGAGATATGGTGAATTTTTGGAGACAAATGCACAGGACGAATTCATGGTGTCGGCATCATAGGTATCACAGTATTTCCTATTTCAAATGTTGTATTTGTAGAAGATTTAAAGTACAATTTGATTTTTATTAGTCAGTTATGTGGTAAGGGCTTGAATGTGATATTTGAAAACTCTACGAATACATACAAGCTTTTTAATAATAAGATTTTGTTGGAACCCCTAGGTGATTTGGGCTAGGTTCTCTTCTTAGGGTGTGACCCATGCTGTATAGAAGGGTCAAGTTTTATGTCTTTCTAGTCTTAGGTCAGTCCTACAGATGGAAGATCAAGGGCATGCCTGAAGACAGCTCAAAATCAGCCCTAGAAGAAAATTCTCTTAGTATGTTCTCAGGTCGACGAACTCTAAGTGAAAGAGAAGAGTTCTGAGGTCGACGATTTGGTCTTAGAAGAAAAATTCTGTGGTCTGCGAAGTGTGTGTTTCACTCAATGCTCTCAACGCCAAAGATCACTCAGCGCCATAATTGTCTCAACGTCATAGTTCACTCAAAGTCAAAGTTTACTCAGAGCCAAAGATCACTCAACGCTCTCAACGCTATCAATGACTCAACGCTATCAATGACTCAACGCTCTCAATGACTCAACGCCAGATGTGTTATTATCTCAACACCTTCAGTTTGACCAAGTTCTGAGGTCGACTAATTTCAGATTCTCAGGTCGACGAACTTAGAGCACAGAATCTGTCAGGTTATACAGTGCAGTTGTTCGCAGAGCTCGGGTTGACGAACAATTCTGAGGTCGACGATCTCTGATCTCAGGTCGACGAAAGCTGTTCTCTGGTCGACGAAAACTGTAAGTCATATTGTTATTTATTCTTTCCTTTTCTGTCTCCTGATTTTATATCTATTATAGGCCGTTAATTCCCTGGATAATCAATGCACTTATATCCTTTAAATTGAGTTGTTACTGACAGCATTGATTGTAAATATTTTTCGTAGAATTAATTGCTTATATCTCGGGACAGACATAGAATAGAATATATGACAGCATACTTGTCGGTTTTCTTTTCCCAGATTTCGGTTGAGCATTTATTGCAGGTTTTTGAATTCGAACTTGAGGCAGTTATCATCATGATCATCTCTCTGTCAAAAAAAAGGATCACACTCTTTGATACCAACACAGAAGAAAATACGAGAAAAACAAAGAGAAAATAACTGCTCTCAAAAGAAGAAGAAGAAAGAACATCAATCACAATCAAGAGTCTTTCTTCCTCTCCTTCTTTGTTCTCAAGTGACAAGAATATTCAATCAGTCAAAGGATCCCTGGAGAGTTGATCTTATAGCAAAAGACCTTCACCCTAGCAAAGTTTCCCTTCCTGAACAACTGTTAATCTCAGGGGGAGCTTTGACAATATCTGAAGAATTCTTAAGACTTCTCTCATTTGCATGAGAAAAGAGTAGTCCAAATCAACCTCTCTTCCCCACCTCTGTACAGGGTTTTAATTCCCTTCAAAATTATTCTGGTTGCAAGTCTCCTTCCAAAAGACTTGGGTTGGTTTTTGAGCACCTGATCAAAACCTCATTGGTGACAGTCACCTGATCAAAACCTGTAGTGGATTCCTACCTAGGGTGGTAGAAGAGTGGATGTACCCAAGTTTAGGGAACCACTATAAATTTCTTGTGTTGTCTGTGTGGCTGTGATTTTCCTGTGTGCTTGTGCTGTGATATATTTTGCTGAGTAGCTTAGTTATCTTCTCTCTAGTTCATTTGTTGCACTTATACACTCATACACTTATATCATAGTAATATATTTTACTAAAGATTTTTTAATTCCGCAAAAATCAAAAAAAAATTAATAACTCTATTCACCCCCCCCCCTCTAGAGTTTATCAAAGTTTCCCTTATCTTTCAATTAGTATTAGAGGTTATCTCTATCCATTTCTTTCAATTGGTATCAGAGCCAGGTTAATCATATCATACAGGCTTACACCTGGATTAACCAAGATCCTCAGGATAAACTATGAATAAGTCTTATTAGTTTCTTTGATTATATTTTATTTTCTGATATCATGGCACAAAACAAGGATTAGGCCAGCACCAGACCTCCAGTTTGCAACTTGCAAAAGTTTGGGATCTGGAAGACAAGAATCAAGCTTTATATGAACTCTATGATGAGGACATCTTTAATTCCATCTTGACAGGACCATCAGCTCCAGTGGCCTCTACTTCAACTCCAGTAAATCTCAGTGCAGTGCCTCCTCCAGATCAAACTGATGCACATAAGAAAGTCAAGATTGCTGATGTCAGAGCTATGAATATACTGAGTCAAACTATGTCAGATGATATATTTCAGAAAGTTGCTAAATGTACATCTGTCAAAGCATTTTGGGATTCCCTCAACCAAATGGTAGCAGGCTCTGCTGATGAGAGGAAGGATAGAAGATCCAACCTCATATCTCAATATGAGAATTTCAGGAAAGTTGAAACAGAATCTGTGGAAGGAATGTGCAACAGGTTGAGCTTCATCATCAGTGAGCTCAGAACATTGGACAAGAAAATTACTCTGACCGAGGTAAATGACAAGATCCTCATGTGCTTCCCTAGCACATGGGACGCCAGAATCTGGCCCATCAGAGAAGCCAGAAACATGGCTGAAATTTCAACAGAATCTCTGCTTGGAAAGCTCAAATCGTATGAGCAATTGATCAAGTTAAGAGAAGCTGCAGTTGAACCAAAGGCTTCAACACCTACCAGGAAGGAATAGAATTTAACATTCAAAGCTGCAGAAGAATCTCCCAGCTTGCCAGCCAATGAAGATCTTATGAGTCTCTTTGCTAAGAGATTCAATAAAATGACAAGGAAAGACTTCAGGAGGAAGCCTTCAAGGAATGAAGATAAACTCAGGTATGATAAGACCCCTTCTAAAGAGGTTGTCTGTTTTGGGTGCAGGAAACCTGGACACTTCATCTCAGAATGTCCAGAAGTCCAAAAGAAAGACAGAAGGCAAGATAAGGATTCAAGAAGACATCAGCACAGCAAGGCCTCCTCCAGCAAGTACAAAAAGAAGGAGAAGGGCTTTGTAGCTGAAACCTGGAGTGATACTGAAGATGAAACATCCTCCTCCAGCTCCAGTGAAGATGATGTAGAAGAGAAGAAGGCAAGGGAATTTTGCCTTATGGCAATAGATGCTGGAAGTAGCAGATCAGATTCAGAAGAATCAGATGATGAAGAATTCCTCTCTGAAGAGGATCAGGTAATTGCTTCCTATGACTTTCAACCTAAAAAATTTCAATCTGAATTTAAACTTTTGTGTTTAGACCTAATAGGATCTGAGAAGGAAATCAAAATTCTCAGGGAAAAACTTTTAGAACAAGACAAAATCATTGCTGAAAATGATAAGTTAACTGAAAAATTAAGCTTAGCCAATCAACAAATAGTTTTTCTGAAATCTGAATTAAGCAGGGCTAAGGAACTAGAAGAATCCTTGAATGGTAGAAGTTTACAACTGTTAGACATAACTAGCACAGTTAATACAAGATCTAACAATAACAAACTAGGATTATGAGCAACATCTAGTGAACCAATCCTAATCCAGAAAAATCAATTATCAAAACCTATTAATTTCATCTCTGAAAATGGTAAGAAAAATACTGAACAGGTAGAGAAGGTTAATGAAGTTCTTAAACAGCTAGAACTTAAGAAAACCAATCACAAAAAGAAAAATAAACAACATAACTATGTTCAGCACAGTTCGTCGAACTCAGAACGACGAAATGGGTATGGTTCGTCGACCTCAGAACGACGAACCCTGAATGCAAATAATAATGTAAACTATTCTTCGAAGTGGGATCGACGAAACTAGTATGGTTCGTCGACCAGAGATCGACGTTTCTGGGGCTCTGAGAATGGATACCTTCATTCTTCGAGCAGAGATCGAAGAACTGAACCCAGATCATCGAACTCAGGTCGACGAACACGCTCAAATTCGTCAAACTCAGTTCATAACCAGAGTAACCTAAAAACTGATGAATACTTTAATCTCTTTAGTCAATGGATCATACCTCCTAGAAGGTATCATCCTTTAGATTATAAGAATCAACCTGAATGTTCATTTATTTCAAGTTTCAGTTATGTTAAACAACAAGGACCCAAGGTAACCTGGGTCAAAAACTGTTAAACTTCTTCTCAGCAGGTAGAAGAGAACCATGTCACTCAAAACAAGTGGTACCTGGACAGTGGTTGCTCTAAACATATGACAGGTTGCAAGAAATGTCTAATCAACTATAAAGCCAAGACTGGACCTAAAGTAATATTTGGGGACTCAGGCTTTGGACTGATAGAAGACTATGGAGATTTCAACTGTGGAGCTGTTACATTCAAGAAGGTGACCTATGTAAATGATCTTAAGCATAATCTGATATCAGTAAGCCAACTATGTGATACAGGTTATCAAGTAAGCTTCACTAAATCTTTATGTCTTATTTCTTTAAACAACACAATTGTTTTAACTGGAATTAGACAAGACACATCTACTTAGTAAATTTTGAATCAGCTAAATCTGAAATTTGCTTATTCAATTCTGTTAGCATTCAAACTAGCTTATGGCACAAAAGACTGAGACATGTAAAATATAAGAATATAGCTAGGTTATCTAAAGACAATCTTGTTAGAGGTTTACCTTTTGGTCCCTACAAGAAGGAAGGCCTCTGCAGGGCTTGTCAATTAGGCAAGCAAACTAAATCTAGTTTCAAATCCATTAATAAGAGTGACTCACCTAGAATCCTGTACTTGCTCCATATGGACCTTTTTGGCCCTATTGTAGTACAAAGTCTAGGAGGAAAGTCTTATACATTAGTTATTGTAGATGATTTCTCCAAGTCACATGGGTTTTTTTTAAGAACTAAGTCAGATACTTTTAAGGTTCTCACAGATTTTCTCAAGAACATACAGATTGAGTACTCTACTCAAATTGCATTGATCAGAAGTGATCATGGCACTGAGTTTGAATCTCTTCTTATGCTAGAGTTCTGTGAGAAGGAAGGTATCAGACATTATTTCTCAGTTCCTAGAACTCCTCAACAAAATGGGGTAGTTGAAAGAAAGAATAGGACACTCATTAAAGTTGCGCATACATTGCTTGCAGATGCTTATATGTCTCTTTCCTATTGGGCAGAGGCAGTAAACACAGCAAATTATGTCCTGAATAGAAGTCTAATACCTATAATAACCTATTTTAAAGTATTTGGATGTATATGCTATATTCACAATAATGACAAGAAACATCTTAGAAAGTTTGAAGTTAAGACTGTCATTGGAATTTTTCTAGGATATTCCCAAGTCAGCAAGGCATATAGGGTGTTTAATAAATCAACATTAAAAATTGAGGAATCTATGCATGTGACATTTGATGAATCTAATATGTTTTACAAGAAGAGAGACATATATACCAACAATAATCTGCAGGTACCAAATTTGTGTGAGAGCTTGGATGATCTAAACCTTACCTCAAAGGTTGAATCACATCCCTCTCCACAAGTTATATCAGAAGCTGAAAGTGAAGAAGAGACTGTGGAAGCAGTTCAATTTCCTCCAACAGTTGATACAATTCCACAAGAGGAATTAAATCAAATAACTGATGTTGAACCAACTCCACCTAATGATCTTGTCACACTTAGGGATCACCCAAGATCTCAAGTGATTGAAGACATATCAGTGGGAGTACAGACATGGCATCAACTCAACCCTGATGTGATGCTTGTCTGTTTTCTCTCTCAAATTGAGCTTCAATCCATATCTGATGCAGAGCAAGATCCAAACTGGATCATTGCAATGCAAGAGGAACTCAACCAGTTTGAGAGGTGTAGAGTTTGGGACATAGTTCCAAGGCCTAAGGGTTATCCAGTAATTGGGACTAAGTGGGTATTCAGAAATAAACTTGATGCCCAAGGTGTGATAGTGAGGAACAAGGCAAGGCTTGTTGCTCAAGGATACAGGCAAGAGGAATGGATTGATTATGATCAAACCTTTGCTCCAATTGCAAGACTAGAAGCTATAAGGATTTTCTTAGCTTATGCAACATTCAAAAGTTTAAAGTCTACCAGATAGATGTGAAAAACGCATTCCTAAATAGAGAACTCAAAGAAGAGGTGTATGTTGAACAACCTCCAGATTTTATCTTTCCATCTCATCCCTCTTATGTTTTTAAATTGCATAAGGCTCTCTATGATTTAAAGCAAGCTCCAAGAGCTTGGTATGAGACCTTAGCCAGCTTTCTTTTAGAGCATGGTTTTTCTAGAGGCATGATAGATAGAACTCTTTTTACAAAGTTGCATCATGATAAAATTCTCTTAGTGCAAATATATATAGATGACATAATTTTTGGTTCTACTGATCCCAAACTGTGCAAGAGATTTTCTGATTTAATGCACTCAAGGTTTGAGATGAGTAGCATGGGTGAGTTATCATATTTCCTTGATCTCCAAGTGAAACAAGCCCCTGAAGGAATTTTCAACTCACAATCTAAATATGTTAAAGAGCTCATTAAGAAGTTTGGGATGAATGATGCCTCTGCCATGAAAACTCTCATGGCTGCCAATACTGTTGTAGATGCTGATGAATCTGGAAAACCAGTTGATCAGACCAGGTATAGGGCCATTGTTGGATCCCTACTGTATTTAACAGCAAGCAGACCAGATATTATGTTTGTCACATGCCTTTGTGCTAGGTTCCAGGTGAACCCTAAAGAATCTCACCTTATTTTCTTAAAAAGAATTTTGAGATATATAAAAGGTTGTCCAGATCTAGGCCTCTGATATCCAACAGAATCAGCATTTGTGTTAACTGGATTTTCTGATGTTGATTATGTTGGATGCAGAGTAGACAGGAAAAGCACCTTTGGAACTTGTCAGTTCCTTGGTGACAGACTTGTATCTTGGTTCTGTAGAAAGCAAACATCTGTTTCAACATCCACTGCTGAAGCTGAATATATGGCTGCAGCCTGTTGCTGTTCACAGATTTTGTGGATACAAAACCAACTACTGGATTATGATATCAACTTAAATAATTCAACTATTTTATGTGATAATACAAGTACTATTTCAGTTGCACAAAATCCAGTATTGCATTCTAGAACAAAACATATAGACATTAGACATCATTTCATTAGAGATTGTGTTGACAAACAAAAGATTAAACTTGAATTTATCTCTACTGATTTGCAAATAGCAGATATATTCACTAAGTCATTGGACATTTGGACTCATCCAAGTATCTGTTCTTTATCAATCAGCTTAGTATGATAAATGGTCAGGATTTAATCTAATGCTTGTCTGTGGTCATAGATTTATCCTTGTTCGTCGACCTGAGATCGACGAACTGATAACTGTTCTTGAGTTTTTCGTCGACCTGAGATTGACGAAATCTCTTGATGAAGCAATTTCGTCGACCGAGAACGACGAAAACTGTTTCTGGAAATTTTCTGAGAACGACGAAAATTGTCCCTTCTCTATTTCGCCGGGCTGAGATTGTCGATTCATATTCTGAAAACCTTTTATAGGCTTTCTTCTTCGACCTCAATCCCGCGCTTTCAGAATTCCCCTCCTGCACTTGATCGTTTGTTTTCTTTTGCAGATACCTCCATTCTCATTCAACCAAAGCTTCAGTAATGGCCGCAAGTGGATCAGCCGGCATGAAGTTTGATACGGGTTTCGACATTGACTTCGATTCGTTCCTACAATCCGATCAGATTTTCCTGGACATTCTGCAATTATTTGAGGAACAGAAACTGAAGCAGTTCATAACAAGCAGAATAAAATTGCATGCAACTGAAATTAGGGAATGGGTATTTTCATCAACATCCTCAGAAGAAGAGATGTCTGGACTCATCAGTGGGACAAAGGTCACTCTCTCTCCCTCTATTATTTCTGAAGTTTTTGGTGTCGTTAATGGAGAAGATGAAATAGATTTGGATGATGAAGAGTTTGCAAACATGCTAGTTGTTATGGGTCACTCCGGCGGAAACCCTAATAAATTGCTTAAAAAGAACTTGTCGCCCGCATACAAGTTTCTTGCAGATGTAGTAGGGAAAGTGCTGTTTGCGAAGCACACGGCCCATGACTACATCTCCAGGCAGCAGTTACTTGTGATGGCTGCTCTGGTGAACAAAAAGAAAATCAATTGGGGACAGACATTGTTTGATCTTATAAGGAAGAGAAATAATAAGAAAGAGATATGCTATGCACGGGTCTTAGGCCTGTTTCTGAAGGCAAAAGTTGATGAACTCCTGGTCTCCCAGACCATGTCCATCAATGCTTCTAAGAGGCTCACATCTGCCCTCTTTGGCAGATGGGAGAGGACCATCTCTAAGCCCTCCAAGGACAAGTCATCAGAAGGTGCTTTAGAGAACACAATGGTGGTAACAACCACTCCCTCCTTGGCTGAAGAAACTCTGCCCCTTGCCTCTCCAGTTGTTTCCTCACCACCTCCTCCAGCCTCTCTTATTCATAACCCCACACCTCCTAACTCGCCACTACCACAACATTTGGCCAACATTTCTCCATCCTCTCTGTTGTCCATCCCTACATTTGACCTCCTCAATGAGTCATCTCCTCACCATTCTCCAGATAACAGAACCTCACCAGAAACTCCCTCATATTCCCCATCTCTGTCTCCTCCCAACAACATAGATACCCCTATGCCAGATCTTATCCAACAACCCATACCACCATCTGTCATTCCCTCTCCAACCCCAGACAATGCATTCTTCCATACCCTCAGATCTCATCTCACTCTTATCCTCAAGAAGCTCATTGCTGATGAGATTGCCCCCCTAGTCACCTCCATAACCACTCTCACAAACCTGCTTGCCTCCTCTTCCCCCATCCCTTCTTCAATCCAAGGCATGGCCTCAGAACCTTTTGAAGCCATGCAGGGAGAGATGTTCTATGAAGAAGCTGCTGTATCAACAGCAGTTCCAACAGTAGCAGAAGAAGTCCCTGCAACAGCAGTAACTCCAGCAGCAGAAGCAGCAGTAGCAGCAGCAGTTGATTGTGAGATGGTTTGAGGTTATGCCAGAAGTTCTAACTGGTGGACATTGTGTCATACATCCATCAGTAGATCTGGATAGCATTATTTCTGATTTTGATTTATATTTCTTTAATATAAAGCCAATTGCTGATTTATCAACAAAAGCCATTGTGTGATATACTCCACCTGCTTCCTCAGAGGTGATAGCCACAATAAGGGATAGTTTTGAAGAAAGCTCTAAGTCTGAAGTTATGATTACTGAGAAAGCTTCAGTAGCTGATACCAAAGAGGCAGTTGAAGAGTCTGGTGAATCAGAGTCTGAGTATATGACTGACCTCATCCCTCCAGTCTATGCTCCTACTCCTATCCCAGCTCTCAAGGCTCTTTCTCCTCCTCCCAAGGTAACTCTCGAGTATATAAAAGCAATTGATGCTTTGTACAACTTTGACAGTGAAAGTAGTGAAGAAATCTACAGTGATGATTCCCCCAAAACCAAGAAGAGGAAATTAAGAAAGAAAGCTCATGTCTCTACTCCCAATCCACATAATAATACTCCATATTATATCAGGCACAACATTGAGCCTTATCCTAATATGCCCCAGTGGATGAGAATGTCAAAAAATGAGATGAAATCCAAGAAGAAATCTAAGAAGAACCCTCCTCCTCCTCCAAGGTTTCACAGGAGAGATCCTCCACCTCCTCCTCCTCCAGGTGCAGGATCTGCCAGCAGCGGTCAGCAAAAATTTTCCAGTAGCACCAAAACCTATCAGAGACAAGGAAGATCTTCTCAATCTTCTAGAGGCAGTCAGCACCAACACAGACATCAGCCCTCCTCTAGAAGTTCATATAGTGCTCAGCAGTTTGCCCCCAAGCCAACATTCTCTCCTCCTCCATCTCCTGGCAAAGCCAACAGCCCTGAAGGACCTCCAATTCAAGCCTATGATCCTGAGACTAGTCCAACTACCAAAATGGCTAGATTTAAAGAATCTATTGCTCTATCTCAGATCAGAAAAGCAAGAGAACAGGGTCAGGACACCTCTCAGTATTCTACAATGTCATCCTACAGGAAGAAAGAGCTAGAAAGATATCAAGTTGGAAATCTGTTTAATGCTGAAGAGTACATGAATCTGCATCCTGAAGCCATAGTTCCCAGAGCCACATCTCAAAAGACTTTGGGTGATGCAGATATGACTATGACACTGAAACAAGCACAAGATCCTAACAGAGTAATTAAATTTGCTAAATCTTCTGATTTGCCCAAGGATATTTAGGTTATTTATTTTTTGTCTCTATTTTTGTTTGTGAACAATTTGGGTGCATAACCTTATAAAGGTGCAGATGGCTTATTTACTCTATCAGTTATCTCAGTTTTTTCTATGTTTATTTCATTTTGTTCTGTGTTTTTCCCTTGATTGTTTTTGAAGTAACCTCACCCAAATAAGGGGAGATTGTTGGAACTCCTAGGTGATTTGGGCTAGGTTCTCTTCTTAGGATGTGACCCATGTTGTATAGAAGGGTCAAGTTTTATGTCTTTCTAGTCTTAGGTCAGTCCTACAGATGTAAGATCAAGGACATGCCTGAAGACAGCTAAAAATCAGCCCTAGAAGAAAATTCTCTTAGTCTGTTCTCAGGTCGACGAACTCTAAGTGAAAGAGAAGAGTTCTGAGGTCGACGATTTGGTCTTAGAAGAAAAATTTTGTGCTCTGCGAAGTGTGTGTTTCACTCAATGCTCTCAACGCCAAAGATCACTCAGCGCCATAATTGTCTCAACGCCATAGTTCACTCAAAGCCAAAGTTTACTCAGAGCCAAAGATCACTCAACGTTTTCAACGCTATCAATGACTCAACGCTCTCAATGACTCAACGTCATATGTGTTATTATCTCAACACCTTCAGTTTGACCAAGTTCTGAGGTCGAATAATTTCAGATTCTCAGGTCGACGAACTTAGAGCACAGAATCCTTCAGTTTATGCAGTGCAATTGTTCGCAGAGCTCAGGTTGACGAACAGTTCTGAGGTCGACGATCTCTGATCTCAGGTCGACGAAAGCTGTTCTCTGGTCGACAAAAACTGTAAGTCATATTGTTATTTATTCTTTCCTTTTTTGTCTCCTGATTTTATATCTATTATAGGCCGTTAATTCCCTGGATAATCAATGCACTTATATCCTTTAAATCGAGTCGTTACTGGCAGCATTGATTGTAAATATTTTTCATAGAATTGATTGTTTATATCTCGGGACAGACATAGAATAGAATATATGACAGCATACTTGCCGGTTTTCTTTTCCCAGATTTTGGCTGAGCATTTATTACAGGTTTTTGAATTCGAACTTGAGGCAGCTATCATCTTGATCATCTCTCTGCCAAAAAAAAAACATCACACTCTTTGATACCAACACAGAAGAAAATACGAGAAAAACAAAGAGAAAATAACTGCTCTCAAAAGAAGAAGAAGAAAGAACATCAATCACAATCAAGAGTCTTTCTTCCTCTCCTTCTTTGTTCTCAAGTGACAAGAATATTCAATCGGTCAAAGGATCCATGGAGAGTTGATCTTATAGCAAAAGACCTTCACCCTAGCAAAGTTTCCCTTCCTGAACAACTGTTAATCTCAGGGAGAGCTTTGACAATATCTGAAGAATTCTCAAGACTTCTCTCATTTGCTTGAGAAAAGAGTAGTCCAAATCAACCTCTCTTCCCCACCTCTGTACAGGGTTTTAATTCCCTTCAAAATTATTCTGGTTGCAAGTCTCCTTCCAACAAAAGACTTGGGTTGATTTTTGAGCACCTGATCAAAAGCTCATTGGTGGCAGTCACCTGATCAAAACCTGTAGTGGATTTCTACCTAGGGTGGTAGAAGAGTGGATGTAATCACTATAAATTTCTTGTGTTGTCTGTGTGGCTGTGATTTTCATGTGTGCTTGTGCTGTGATATATTTTGCTGAGTAGCTTAGTTATCTTCTCTCTAGTTCATTTGTTGCACTTATACCATAGTGGTGCACATAAAGCCCGGCGGGCCCGGGCTTGGCCCGGGCCTGCAGGGCCAGGGCTTTTCCCAACCGGGCCCGGGCCGGGCCTAAGAAGCAACTGGGCCGGGCCGGGCCGGGCAATGCCCCCTGGGGGGGGCCTGGTAAGGCCCCCCAGGCCGGCCCGGGCCGGGCCCGGGCTTAGCCCGGGCCCGGTTATTATTTTAATTTTTTTTTTTATAAAAATTTATATACTATTTAATTTTATATAAAAATTTAAAATATATATATACAATTACAAATTAATAAATTACCCTAAAAAAAAAAAAAAAAACACAACAACTGAACAACATAATATTGAAAAAAAAAATTATTAATAATTAATGTAATGAAATTATACAAATTTAGGAATGTGTAAAATTTACACTGTAAATATACAAAAATTATGAAATTCTAAATTTTTAAAAATTACAAATGTCAAATGACAAATATTCTAAATTATTAAAAATTAGAAAATTACAAATCAAAAAAATACAAAAAGTTGCCTAGTGGCCCTAGTTTAAATTGATCGCGTCCATCTCATCTTCCATGTCCGACGAGCTATCCTCGATCGCTAAAATATGATGTTTTCTCTTCATCGCGTCCAGGTGGTCCTTGTAGCATATGCAGATCTCGAGCGATTCTTCGCTTAGCCGACTTCTCCGCTCGTTTAAAACCCTGCCACTAAGAGAAAAAGCAGACTCCGAAGCTACCGTGCTAGCTTGGATCGTTAGTAAATCTCGGGCCATATAGGCCATAATAGGATATGTATTTACTTTACCTTTCCACCATTTTAAAATATCGAAATTTTCTAATTCGTCCGTGGACATAAAATCGCGAAATTGTGTTTTTGTGTACAATCCTAATTCATTTAAACTACTAGATGTTGTGCGCGCTTTTTTCCTAGAAGCTAACTCTAACATTTTATTTTTAAAACTACTAGATGTTTTGGGTTACGACACATCCTCTCGGGGCCGCGACCCATATAAATTATCGTAATAATTATAACATTGAGTAAAAATAGTGTTAAAATTTAAAATACTCAGATTATCTAAATCTGAATTATTTAGATCTACGCTTATATTGTTATTTATTTCTTCAATAAAATTTTCTACGCCGTCTACGCCGAAAAGAGGATTCAAAGCGGCGGCGCATGAAAACACAACTGGGATTTCTCTATAATATTTTAAAAATTTTATTTCCATTATTTTTATTAATTCGATCCATCCGGCGTGTTGTTTAAAATAATTTAATTTTTGTGAAATATTAACAATATTTTCAATAACTAGCGGGCTAGTAGGATAATATACGCCCGATAAACTATTTGTCGCAGTATAAAAAACTTCTAACAAATCCATGTAATTTTCTAAAATTGCCCAATCGGACTCGGTTAATTCGTGTTGACCTAACAAAGTATAAAATTCCATTAATAGTGTTTTTTGGCGAATCGCTCGTTTTAACATTATATATATAGAGTTCCATCTAATTGACATGTCAAATAGAGGTTTTAAAAATTTGTGACCTTGACCGGTTACGAATTTTTTAAAATCTTGACGTCGTTGTTTAGAACTATAAATAAATTGTAACATTAAACGTATTTTATTAATGTATGGTTCCATATAGGACAAACTATCCTGCACTACTAAATTTAAAACGTGACACGCGCAACGAGTATGAAAAAAGGCGCCGTTTAACATAGGTTTCAAATCACGTTTTAACCACTCAATTGAGGTGGTATTATTTGTGGCGTTATCGAAAGAAATACTCATAATTTTATCTTTTATTTTAAATTCGCGCACACATTTTGAAATTATTTGATAAATTGCCTCACCGGTGTGCGGGACTTCGAAACTTTCAAAACAAATTATTCGTTTATTTAGATCCCAGGAAACGGGATCGACCCAGTGACACGTTATAGACATATATGATAATCCTAATTTTATACTACTTGTCCAAACGTCGCTCGTTAAACTCACTCGACCCTCAAATTTTTCAAAAAAATTTATTAAAATTTGTTTTGCATCTAAGTAATATTTAAGCGCGTCGCGTCTAATAGAAGATCGACTTACTTGGTGATATTTGGGTTGTAGCCCTTGGTGAATGTACTCGGTCTCTTCTTCATTGTCGTAGTGGTTGAACGCCAACCCGCGTCTGATGATATTCTTCACCTGCAGCTCTCGCTGCCGACCTTGATCGTATGTCCAGATTTGTCCGGATGCCGATAATTGCGCCTGGGTCGACTCGGGAGGAGCTTGTTTGGCTGCGCAAGACTTAACGTGTCTTGCGAGTGTCGAGTTGCCAGCGGTCGAAAGTAATTTCGAGCACTGTTTGCACCTCGCCTTTTGCTCCGCGCCGACTTGTACTAAGTCGAAATATTCCTAAACTACCGCCGTACGCTTGTGCTCCACCACTTCGTGAGCGACGGATGAGGAAGACGACGCCTGCGTTGACGACATGCTCGCGAGAAAAAATAAATAGAGTTGAGAGAGAGAGAGAGGGTGGGAGTGTGAAAGGAAGAAAGGAGGGGGGAGGGGGGGAATTTATAGTTTTTTTTTTTTTTTTAAATTTTAAAAATTATTTAAAAAAAAGCAGCCACTTGGGCTGCAAATAGCAGCCCAAGTGGCTGCTTGGCAGCAGCCAACGGCTCTTAGAGCCGTTGGTTGCTGGCTGGCAACCAACGGCTCTAAGAGCCGTTGGTTGGAACCAACGGCTCTTAGAGCCGTTGGTTTAGCAGCCCGGGCTTTGCCCGGGCTTTTCCCGGCCCGGGCTAAGCCCGGTGACCGGGCTTTGCCCGGCCCGGCCCGGGCCGGGCACCGGGCCGGGCAGTGGCTTTAGACTGGGGCCCGCAAGGGCCCCATGGCCCGGCCTGGGCCCGAACCGAGCCTACCGGGCTTTTCACCGGGCCGGGCCGGGCCGGCCCGGTGAGCCCGGTTTTTTTGGACACCCCTATTATATCATAATAATATATTTTACTAAAGACTTTTTAATTCCGCAAATATCAAAAAGATTTTAATAACTCTATTCACCTCCCCCCCCCATCTAGAGTTTATCAGAGTTTACCATATCTTTCAATTGGTATTAGAGGTTATCTCTATCCATTTCTTTCAGATTTAAACTTGATTATAAATGAAATAGCATCGCACCTTGTCATCACCCTAGTATCATTTTCTTGTTTTGTGTTTGGATTGATATCTATGATAGACACCTCAATTTCAATGACATGCTATGCTATAGCAGGAAATGAACATTTGAAATCCCATCCGTATAGGTAAGAATGATAAATAACGTCAAGATTAATCTAAAGTTCATCATTCATAAATGTCATAATGGGAACTAAATGTATAAGTATGACTACGATCATTCACCTTTTGTGTGTCTCACAATAGCGAGGGCATAGGGTTCTGTGTAGAAACATTAACCTGTAAATCATGTCTTGTCCTTAACTGGGGAGGGTTCCAATAGATCCTTGAGAGACACTGCGGGGAAAGAATGTTAGGTTGAGTGGATTATTTTATATGCATATGAGATTAACACCCCAACTTACGGCATGTGTGCAGCTCCTCGTGCTCATCTGTTACTTAGTATGGGGCTAGGGTGTAGATATATTGTTTGGGTAGTTTTTCTCTTGGGCATACTCATATTTTATCAACTGCATGACTATTACTTCTCTCATCATAATTATTTATTTCATGCATATCTCATTTACTCGAACATGTAAATCTTGTGTGTCAATACCTTATCTTATTGAGCTCTCATGATAATTGTAATATACAAGAGACTTTTTTATTCAACCATTTTGACACATTAGGCTAAATGAATTAATAAACAACTTTTTTGTATTTCCTCATGTTTTTCGCTGCATTAGATAGGACTTACATTAAATAATCATTTTTCATAAAGTGGAGAGCAAAAAATAGCGAAAACTAGGTTAAAATCTCAAAAAATAACTCTCTGTTTGATATCACGCGGCGATAGGCCTATCGCCGGCGATAGTGATTCCTGCATGAAGTGCATCGATTTTTTGTGATGTTTTTACGTTCTTTTTTCTGTGTAATTCAGCTTTATGTCCTTTTTGTGTGTTATTTTTTATAACGTTTTATTTTTAAAAGAAAATTATAAAAAACATTTAACAAATATAAATATAAAAATAAATATGCAATAAAATGGTATCATAATTATTAGGACATGCATGACTAGAATGTAAAGCATAAAGATTGCGAGCAATGTTTAATTTAAGATTGCTAAACTCTGTTTAACATTGTATGTTTTTGTTATGATGTATCTAATCTATTGGTATTTAGCTACTGAGTGCGACTATACGGGAGAGTGTATGCTTAATATGTCTCTAGGTATGTGAGGATTTAAGTAGAGTAATGACTTTTTCACTGATCACACATCCCTAGAAAATGCACTTGTATAGAAATTTCAAAGCTTACATGTTATAACTCGTGTTATTGTGTCTAACATGGTATGAATGATTTGAAAAATCAATGTCGCGTTATTCATTTTTCATATATAAAGTTTAGAATATTGGGCTAAAATTACAGTAGTAAGATCTTTAAACTAGTTAAAGTGTATCTATCTATGTGGGTAGATTTTGATTGATTTGAGGACATTAAACTAAACTATATATATATATAATTGATAGTGAAAAAAATGTGTGTACATTAGTTCTATGCTATCAAAGTATTGTGTCAAAGTTACCTCACAAGCACTACTCATTTCTCCTAATAAGCCTCCATGAGCATTGTGAGGAGGAGCACATTGGTCTATGAAATCATTTTGATCTTGTGTAAAGACAGTTAATTGAGTTAGTACCCTTTATTCAAGTTTTGGTATATAGTAGATAGAAATGTGACATGATTTTTCACTTCATCACTTCTGTGTTAGCATATTGATTTATTGAGATAAAACATATATTAATGATAATTTCTACCTAATGTTTTTTCTTTAATGCTACACATACACTTGTCATTATCATTCTTATCATGGCATCGCCTAGACCTAGGCGTCCAAGCGCCCAATTGTAAACAAGGCGTAGGGGCGCCTTATTTTTAAAAAAAAATGGGAATAGACAGCGGTTTATATATAAACCTATAAACCGCTGTCTATACTTGAATAGAAACCGTTGTCTATTATA
Organism: Platanthera zijinensis; assembly: GCA_039513925.1. NCBI lineage: Eukaryota > Viridiplantae > Streptophyta > Magnoliopsida > Asparagales > Orchidaceae > Platanthera > Platanthera zijinensis. The sequence goes on from CM077097.1 coordinate 145,312,012, forward strand.
CTCTGAATCCTAGAATAGACAGCGGTTTATATATAAACCGTTGTCTATTCTATCCTGAACACTAGAATAGGCAGCAGTTGTAAAATCCGTCGTCTATCCTATCTAGTTTAAACTATGAGCTGAAAAGTTTAGTTTTTACCTCGACTTGTTGGTTCTTACAGTCGCTGCTCTATACGAAAAACTCTAAAGGCGATTTTGTGAAAGTTTATGCTCTCTTTTGCTTCGATTTGACGATTCCTCTTCGACATATCTCATATTCTCATTTAGGTATATTATTTCTTCATTTTCTCAATTTTGAGCTCTCTAATAATGTATTTATTATTAGTAGTAGTATAAACATTGAATAGCAAATAACCACTGAATCTTTCAATCTCATGTTTTGGCTATGTTAAATGTATATAAACAACACAATGTGTACCTTTGTATTTGATAGTCTAAAAAATACACTGACTCTATATATTTGCCTAATTGTTTCATTTTAACCCTTATTGTACATGTCGAAATCACCTGACTCTATAATTCTATATTAGCTTTTAGCACTAACATATATATTTATATGTGTGATTGTGTGGTAATAGCTCAATATCATTGCGGTTTTTTATGAATTTTGTTTAGGATTTTGGATGATTTAGAGTTTTTTTAGGGTTTTCTTATTACAAGAAAATGACTGATAAAGAATATTCATCAAAGTCAACAAGAGGATTCACTAAAATAAATGAATTGAATAAGCTTAGGCTTAGGATGAAAAAGCTTATTATTTTTGTGAGTGATGATGGTCGCATTATTCTCGGACCTGAAACAAATAAATTTATGAGTTTTATGGGTTCTCTTATGAGGTATTATGTGTCAATTACATATGTTGCATGGAAAGAAGTTGATAAACAACTTAAAGATCAAATATGGGCAGAATTAAATGTACATAACTTTATTATTATTAGTTACATAAATGTGTTATTTTAGTTAATTTTTAATTAATATTGCCTATTATTTTCAGATTTATTTTGATAATATTGATGGTTTTTCGCAATGCATTAATGAAAAACATGGGTGAAAGTTGGAGGTCTTGAAAATCCAAACTTTTTATCACTCATATACAGGACGTTGATTTGGATCATCGATACAATGTTCCTATCAAGTATAATTTTATTATTCTTGAAGACTTGAGGGTTTTTGTCGACCATCGCACCACTCCGGAATATATGGTTATGTGTTCTTATAAAATTCAATGTTTTATATTATTTATTAACTTTATAACTTATAAGCAATCTAAGTATTAACAAATATTTATTTATGTAGGAGAAAAGTAAGATTAATACAGAGAGAGCAAAAACATAAAAGACTTTTCATACTATTTCCAGAATGGGTTATTCTGGATTAGAAAAAAGAATAATATTAATTCTCTACTTCTCTCTCGTATTTTTTATTTTAAAAATTAGTTTTCTCAATAATTTAAATGATAATTTATTTTTATTTTATTGTCAAGGTTGAACAAGGTGCAACTGCACCAATTTCACATGCAGAGTTATGGAAAGCCGGTCATAAAAAAAAGACTGGTGAATACATTAATAAAAAAGCAGCTGAGTTGGCATCTAAAATGGTAAGTGTAAATGTATCATTTCATCATTTATAAATTATCAATAGTAATATTGTTTGTGAAGTATAATTTCTTATTTGTAATTCTGCATTAATATTTATTACTTTTGCTTATGATAAATTGTCGAGCTAAGAGTCTCAGAGTGCTGAAACAATATCACAGGGAAGAGATAACATCTTTGCATCTGTTTTAGGCAAAGAACATCCCGACAGAGTTAGAGCTGGTGGTAAATTTTTCACCATTAAAAGTTTTTTCAAAAATAATAGGCAGAGAGAGAGCAGATCAGTAGCTCGTATTGAAGATGTGGAAGCTATATTCCAGGAAAGATTGAGCCAGCAACAAAAATATGGAGTCAACAACAACAAGAGCATCAAGCTTATATAAGCCAACAACAACAAGAGCATCGAGTCTATACAAGCCAACAATAACAAGAGCATCGAGTCTATATAAGCCAACAATAACAAGAGCATCAAGCCTATATAAGCCAACAATAACAGGAGCATCAAGTCTATGTAAGCCAACCACAACAAGCACATCAAGCGGAGATTAATATGAAAAATCAAATTGAAGAACTTATACGCATGTTTAGTGCTGGAACTTGGAACAGTTATGTCCACAAGGGTTGCACTTGCACGTGAAACTTCGCAAGACATATCTCAGATATTATTAATTATTATATTTAACTATTTATACCTTTATGAAATGTTTTAGAGATGTTTTAGATCTTCTGAAGAGAAAAATAGAGTTGATAGTTATGTTGTTGATTGGTTCTATAAATATAAAATTTTATTCAATGTTGCAAAGGCACGAAGTTTTAATGTAATCTTTGAAGCAGTTGGACAGTATGAGTCTGGTTATAAAGGCCATAATTATCATGATTTAAGAGTCCATTTGTTATTGAATACAAAAGATAAAGTTAATGAGATGAAGATAAAGTATCAAGCGTACTGGAGGAGATATTGTTGTACTCTTATGTCAGATGGTTGGACAGACAGGAGAGGGAGACATTTAATCAATTTCCTAGTCAACTGTTCAAAAAGAACCTATTTAAAGGGTTTCATATATGCATCCGGTCATATTCAAGATACTACAATATTATCAGAGTTGCTTGATAGTAAGATAATAGAGATAGAAGCAGAGTGCGTTGTTCAGATAAATTTTTTGGTTTTACTAATTTTCATATTTCAAGTTCAATAATCTACAACTTTCGATATATACAAAGTCATGTTATATGCAGGTGGTGACTGACAATGTTTCTAATTACAAGAAATCTGGTAAAATTTTAATGGAGAAAAGACTCGCATTATTCTAGACTCCTTGTGCAGCTCATTGCATTGATCTCATGCTAGAGGATATAGGCAAGGTACAACAAAACAAAATGGTAATAAGAAAGGCAAAGATGATTATAAATTTCATCTACAGGCACATTCGTTTACTTAATGCAGTAAGGTCTACTATAGTCTATAGGTGGTGATCTATGTTGAAACCAGTAGAACTAGTTCCTCCTAAAAGCTCGGATCTAAGGCTGCAGCCCACGCTTACTTTCTTCGAACCACGCTCCCAACAAGACACCTAAAGGAACAGACCGGGGGCTTCAGCTCGGAGGTCCCACCGCTCACCCGGAAGAACTAGAATCCTTCCCCTCCCTAGCCAGTGCTGAGCTAGGCGTCTGAGTGAGAAGGAAAAAGAAGGTTCCACACCCCTCTTCTCAGACACCTTACCGGTCTATTTATAGGCTTCAGGATTTGAACTGCAAATAACCAAATCAAGCACCTGTGAGATTACTAGAATACCCTGGGCTGGGTCTGCCAACAGCCAAACTCCGCTGTTCTGGAGAGCTATGGACAGACCACCAAGGGTAAAAGAGTAAAAAAGGCTAAAAAGGATGAATCGTTTGCCAACTGAACCGGCTCCTACCCAACTGTTGAACCGGCCTTATCTCTTCCTGCCGAATCGGCGCTCGGCGAGAGGACCACCTTGCGGCTAAAAGCACCACCCCGCAGGCGAGACCCTCCGTCGGCATATAGAAAATCTTCCTTTGACCCCCGCCTGTCAGGCGAATGGACTCAACTTTGGCTCCTCCTGCCTAGCGCGAGCGGACCCACCTTTGGGCTCCTCTCGCCTATTGCGAGTGGACCCACTTTTGGGCTCCTCTCGCCTATTGCGAGTGGACCCACCTTTAGGCCCCTCTCGCTTAGTGCGAGTGGTCTTTGCTTTGGGCCCCTCTCGCCTAGGGCCTTATCTCCTCTTGAGGATTCTTCTAATCCTCTCTCTGCTGAGTTCCCTCCTGTGAGCCCGAGGTTGTACAATCTAGTGAGTCATTCGGTGATTAGATTTGCAACATCATTCCTTACTCTACAAAATGTGCTTAAGCATGAGGAGAAGCTGAAATTATTCTTTGTCGCCTTCGTAGAATGCCGCTAATTTGACAAAAACTGAAGCCGGAAAACAAGTTGTTGAAACAATACTTTCAATTATTTTTGAAATGGAGTAAGAGATTGTCTAAAAGGAGAAAAACTGTTGATTTTTGTTTTGTGATTAGTAGATGGAGATGAAAGGTCAGTTATGCCAAAAGTATATGTGGCAATGGAAGAAGCTAAACAAAAGATCAAAAAACATTTTGATAATAAAGAAAGATTATTTAAAAAAATTATTGAAATTGTTGAAAATAAGTTGACAAATGAAATGAAGCAAAAATTATATATGGCAGCTTTGTTTCTAAATCAAAACAAATATTTTGAATACGAGGAAAAACATAATGATGATGCTTGGAAATTTCAAAATGCTTTCAATGATGTTATTGCAAGACTAGTGTCCGATCAAGAATTACAAGATAAGATTGCATAGCAAGGTACTAACTACAAAACATCTCGAAATAGTTTTGAAAAGCATATGACTATTAGGCAACGAACCACCTTAAATCCAAATATTGATTATGTTTTTATTTCTTCTTAAATTATTTATATGTTAAATAATTTATATTTGTTTTAAATAAATAGTGGATTTGTGAGGTGCACATGGAGGACCAAAAGTTGACCTTACAAAGATAGCATTGCGCATACTTGACTTATATTATTATTCTTCTAGTTGTGAGCGCAACTTGAGTACTTTTGAGTTTAGAAGTATACAAATATTCAATATAAAATTAAATATTTTTATATCTACTATTAAGTTTGTAATTATCTTGATTCAGATTCATAAAAGAAAAGAAATAGATTTTGAGCATCAAAGGCTTAATGATCTTTTATACATTCAATATAATCGTTGTCTACCAGCACGATTCCAAAAAAGACGAGAAAAGGGAAGAAATTACAACCTTTTAGTGATTGATGTGCTAGATTAGGGTAGTGAGTGGATGATGAACAAACCAGAGAATGCTCTAGTTTTTGATGATGATAATCTCACATGGGAAACTGTAGAGAGAGCTATTGGAACTGAGGCTCGAAATTTATGAAGTGCAGGTGGAGCTAATCTTCAACTAATAGCTGAAGGGGATGAAGATTTAGATCATTTTGGATTTGCCAATGATGATGAAAAAATTGATGATAATTATGGGCAAATGACGAGTACCTCAAATTAACTAAGCACATGCAATGTCAATGACGACTTACTAGATGATTTTATGTGATATTTTATGAAAATTTATAATTTATGTTAAAAATATTATTCATGCTAATATGTTATTGTGTATGATGAAAATATTTTGGATTTGACCATAATACTATACTATGATTTTTTTGTTCATTTTTCTGTTATTTCTTTCTCAGAAGTCTGTAATCTGTATTGATTATTAAGTGACATTGTTTTTTATTATTGTTTACTGCTTCATGGTATGAATGTATTGAGAATTGAGATATCATAAATTCATGATATCGGAACATTTGTGTTTGCTACTTCATGGTATGAATGTGTTGAGATATGAAAATATTATGAATTCATGATATCAAAAGATTAAGAACTTATGTGTTTAGTTGTTTATTGTCTAATGATATAAATATAATGAGATTTGAGAATTTGAGATATCATGAATTCATTATATCAGAATTGTGTTTACTGCTTACTGTTAACTGTTATGAAGTAACAATCTGTATGGCTGTGTGTTGGTAAACAATCTGTCAAATTAAAAAAATGAAACTTTAGACCGGTTATTATAATAACCGCGATCTATAGCCTGTCTTGCAGACTATAGACAATGGTTATTATAATAACCGCGGTCTATAACCTGTCTTGCAGACTATAGACAGCGTAATATGCCTTGCAGACTATAGACAGCGGTTATTATAATAACTGATGTCTATAGTCTGCATTAGATTTTTTTTATATTAAGTTGTCGCTTTGCGACTTGCTCGTCTTATTGTCGTCTAGGCGTCCGTCTTGTCACTTAAGCGTCCAGGCGTCCGGCGCTCACCTTGGTTCGTCTTGACGTTGTGACAAAAATGGTCATTATTCTATTTAACTCTTTCATGCATAAGAATTGGAGTTAAACTGCAGTGATTATCTATCGCACAAGTGTACTAGTACACGATTACTATTCATGACGCCTACAATGTTACACTGTATTAACTATATAAATCACTTGACATTGTACGTCAAATCTTGTGTATTTAGATTCACATGTTTTGTCCAAAAAAAAAATTTATGCTTTGTCATCATTTAAATCAAATGTTTTCTTTATGTTGGCTAGGTCTTTCTAAATCTTATTTTGTCTTTTATATTTGTGTATTTACTGTGTCAAAACTTCATCTCTGATTAATCTTCAGCCACTGTCGTTAATTCTCCACTCTTTCGATAATTTCAAAAGAGGGAGATTTGTTTGTTCATGCGTAGGGAGAGCACACATGTAGGGGGAGCACTCATGTAGGAGGACACATGTAGGGGGATAATACTTCTGTCACGTTGGGCAATCCTGTTTAGTAAACCTTGTTATATTTCATGTTTGTTATTGTATTACACTATACCATGATTCTAATGATTTATATCTCATGAGCGGGATTTGATATTATCAAAGGGGAAAGTTTGTTGGAACTCATGATCTGTATCTCTGTAGTTTAACAATATCAGATCCCAAATTATATTTGATCATACTTACGTTGGGTATAGTGTGCAGGTTTACAGGTATAAAGAACGACAGTTTCAAGGTCTGGGACCTACCGCCGGGCGCTAACACTACCGTTGGCGTTAGTGTTGAAGAATTAATGTTGAGCGCGCAAAGAATCTTTTATGTGACCTACCGATGGGTGTTAGCCCTACCGTCGAGCGCTAGTCATTCGACTGCATCGCGACCGCCAAGGGTTAGCTCTACCACCGGTGCCAGCGAATTTGACTGCATCGCTACCGCCATACGTTAACGACAGTTTCAAGGTCTGTGACCTACCACTGGGGCAGCCACCTCTCATCCTTGGGCTCCGATTTCGCGACTAGGGTTTTCTTCCTTCTCTGACTTAGGGTTTTCCTAACCTAAGCCCCATCAAATCTCTGATTCCTCGTGGTAGTTTTCGCTCTCCTCAATTTTGAGAGAGATAAATAGTTAAACCCTCTCATGATTAGGCTTTGTGAAATTTATTGTTTGTGAATATCATTTATGTGATCTTGAACAGGTTCAAAAAAGGTTTTTAATTTTGCTTGCGCCGCATAGCCGGCACCGTCAGATTCAATCTTACTTAAGACAAGTAGAGATCTCTCTCTTGCAATTATTGAGCTTAAATTAATGTGTTTATTCTTATAATTATTTGACTTCACTCTTGAATATTTGATCTGTCGAATAAATTTAAATCTTGAATGTCTAATCTGATAAGCTGGTAGTTTATGGTTTAATACGTTTAAAATGACATGAATTGTGATCGTGAATAACTTTTATTTGGATATTCACTTAGATGAATGATTTGCGCATTTGACGTATAATTGGAAGAACGATGGATTAATAGGTATGCACAATAAGTGTCACAATGATAATTGCTAATATTTCTTGTTAGCAAACGAATGATTTGCATGGTATATAATATTCGGATCGTACACACATTTACTTGGAAGATATTCATGTCTTAAAATGATTTAATCTTGATGAGTATTTTTTATCCCAAAAATGGTGCATAGTAATCTTACCACTCGCAAATACTTGAACCAGCAAAAATATAAAGCTCACTATCTAGTTTTTTGTGTCATCGGATCTTGTTCTTGTGTTTGTCTGGTTATATGACTTGGGTAAAGTTTGTTTCCCGATCTGATTTTTTTCCCCTTTGACGTGAATCTATTTCTACTAGAATCAATGATTATGAGTCATTTAATTCATTAATATTATAAGCAAGCCATGAAAAGAAGTAGTGTTTAATTGAAGCAAATTCTTGACTTGAATTCTCGTCTGACTTCATAACGGGAACAAATAAATGGTCATAGCAAGCATAAATTCTCTGATAAGTCTTGCATCTGAACTTGAAAACTCTTATGCATCAAATAAAAACACCGACTCATTTCATTGGTTACAGATTATAACATTACATGAGCGAATATATGATATACTCCGGAGTAGGCTAATAAACTTAGTTGTTTCTACTTGTCTCACTTACTTGTTTGTCATATTAGTTTTACTTCATGAAAACAGGTACACGTATATTTTTGATTCTCCTGCTCGTACTTTATTTTTACTTTGAAATATAAATCTTGAATATCTAATTTGATAAACTGGTAGTTTATGGTTTAATACATTTGAAATGACATGAGTTTGTGATCGTGAATGACTTTTATTTGGATATTCACTTAAATGAATGATTTACTCATTTGATGTATAATTAAAAGAACGATAGATTTATGGGAACACACAACAAGTGTCATAATGATAATTGTTAATATTTCGTGTTAGCAAACGGATAATGTGTTGTATATGATGTTCAGATTGTACACATATTTACTTTGAAGATAATGATGTCTTAGAATAGTCTAATCTTGATGAGTATTTGTTATCCCAAAAATGATACATAGTAATCTTACCACTCACGAATACTTGAACCCGCAAAAATATAAAGCTCACTATCTAGTTTTTTTGTGTCATCGAATCTTGTCTTTTATGCTTGTCTGGTTGTAAAACTTGGATAAAGTTTGTTTCACGATATGATTTTTTCCCCTTTGACGTGAATTCGTTTCTGCTAGAATCACTAATTATGAATCATTTAATCCATTAATATCATAAACAAGTTTTGAAAAGTAGTGTTTAATTGATGCAACTTCTTGACTTGAATTCTCGTCTGACTTTATAACGGGAACAAATAAATGGACATAGAAAGCATGAATTTTCTCATAAGGCTTACATCTAAACTTGAAAATTCTTGTGCATCAAATAAAAACACAGGCTTATTTCATTGGTTATAGCGTATGACATTACATGAGTGAATATATGCTATACTCCGGAGTAGGCTAATAATCTTAGTTATTTCTACTTATCTCACTTACTTATCTGTCTTACTAGATTGGCTTCATAAAAACCGGTACACGTACATCTTTTATTTCTCTGCTCGTACTTTATTTTTACTTTGCTCACTTTTTGTTTCAATTTTCTGAGGCTTTTTTCTTCTTATTTTGGAATTTGCCTTGACGTCTGTGACTGCGCCGCCTGCTATCTGAACCCAATCTGCATCAAGCTCTTGCTTTTGGAGGGAATCACCGGAATGAAGGAAGAAGAGTCTCCACACATTCAACAATGAAATGAAGGCAGCCCTAAACATCCTATTTATAAGAAATAAAGGGCTATGAAGCACCGACACTTCAAAATGCCCACCGTGTCAGTGTCGGAGAGTCCGACACTCGTCCGACTCTCCGACACTCTCCGACACTCGAGTCGGAAATCCGACACTCGAGTCGGAAATTCGACACGCTGGCTCATGCGGAACTCGCGTGTCTCGCTCAATTGGACACGCGTGTCCTGCTCAATCGGACACGCGTGTCCCTAAGTTAGCTACTCATGGTGAAACGGGTGGCAATTTGTCTTGGAAGTGTCTTTACCCATTTCTAGCATTTCAAGTAGTGAAAGTGGATCTACTAGTGGCGTAGATATTTTCTCTAGAAAAAGGAAGATTGAAAGTGGAAAAAGAAGATTGCATGTAAATCCATTATTTTTACTGATGATATATAATGGTAATGTGTTAATGTTCTATCATTTTTTGATCATTTGTTAAGTTTTGCATTTGAATATTTGATGAGTAATATTTAAACATGACTTAATTTATTTAAATATTTGTTAATTGTTATTTTTTATTTTTTGTTAAATGTTTTAGGATTTTCATAATTATAAAAAATAAATATTTAATATACGTGTCTCAGCGTGTCGGAATATGATATTTTTTAAGTATTGACGAGTCGCGTGGCGTGGCGTGTCGTATCGTGTGTCCCGTGTCGGTGTCGGTGCAACATAGATAAAGGGCACCCGGAATCAACGGCTATGATTGGTCATTGATTTCGGGGCTAAACCTACATGAAATAAAATCCGAAAAATACAAAGCTATGTATGAAATTGATTCGCAACGCGAATCCGGACGCATTCACAGAGTAAGGTCATTGATCCGGACACGCCAAATCAGTCCTGAATGGGCTCAAATCTCGTCCTCCACTGCAAGTTCTCGTCTCTGCTCCGCATCAATTTGCATGTTCATTTCTCTGAGATTGTCATTGCATAAAATCTATATCAGAATTGTGTGTTATGAGCTTTATTGAAATAATGTGCGTTTTATTTTTCACTGATAAACTCTACAGTTACTGCATAAAAACAAAATATTTTCCTCCAAATTAATTATTTTAAATCTAATAACGCTAAATCAGCTCTTGTCTAACAGACATAGGTTTTCTTCCACCCATGCTTGTGGCATCACGACCTGTCCAAAGCGCACTCTGACTTTTTTTAGACGGTTCGTGACATGGCGCCCAAAGGTACTACTACCGTCATTGCCGCCATGGACAAAAAATAAAATTTGCGCAACTGTAACGCATTGCTTGGTGGTGTAGAGGTTTGGTGAGCTGGTGACGAGGGTTTTGGTTGTTTGGTGGTATATAGATGTATATATATAATAACAACACCACCATTTCTTTGTTTTGGATTTTTTTGCATCTATTATTGTACCAATAAAGCCCTTATTAATAGCATTAGACTTTTCCTAATTTTTCTTATTTTTACATATTTTAGAGAAATAGATAACAGAAAAAAGGACAATTTAGAATGAGAATGGTAGAAATGTGAGAAAAAAGGTGAGTAGTTAGGGATCATGCGATAGATGCTAATAAGTATATAAAATGACTAATAAAATATTTTCTCCTTTTTGGGGGGAGTGGGGGGGCAACCTGGGTAGTGAAGCTTTCTGAAAATCGTCTTTTCACAAAAGTACTTTCCCTTTTTTGAGGGTTTACTCCCGATCTGCGGGATGCTCGATCTGCTTTGTGTGTCGGGAAAGAAGAGATTATCGATGACAGCTTGTCATTTTGCTCTCATGGAGTTTAGTGTAAGTGAGGCAGCCACAGATTCAATAATCACATAGTTTTACAAGCTGTTGGGGTTTTACAAGCTGTTGGGGATGGAATTGAAGGAGAAGTTGCTCTCCAACATGCTCTCTGATTGCGATGAGTTCTGCAAGATCATCGAGAATATTTCGCAAGTCATCGTCCTCTGTGGTAAAGTGATAATGAGGCATTCAAATTTTCTGAGATGATGAGGGTTTTTTTCCTCAAAATAGGTGAGAAAAATGGTCATCGGACATTTATGCGAGAGAATGAGCTTCTAGTATTTTTAGATGGAGATGGAGAGGGATCGAAAGATCGCAGAGAGGGGCCTGAAATGTTCTTTGGGATGGATGCTCGCCTGCAGTGATTATAAGTTTTAACAGTGCATGAAGTGCGAGCGACTATGTTGTCGTTGAGGAAATCGAAATGCAGATATCTTTTATCATGAAATCGTTGTTGGAGCCAAGGGAGGAGGAATGTAATGAGGATGATGCAGAATATGATGATGATGGTGAAGATGAAATTATTATGTGACTTTCCTTTGGAGTTGTGTTTGTCTGAATTGCTTGTTTTTGAAAGAAATGTTTTCAACAGATGATCAGCAATCTAGTCATGTAAAGTCAAATAGGTATTATTAAAAAGTTGTTCGTCCAAACAAATAAATATACAACACCTTTTTGAACAGTAGCTAGATGAAGATTTTACAAACATTTTGTAACTTGTTCATTAGAACTCTCTGGACCACTCTAATGACACCATTGCTTTCCTAGTTTCCTACCACTGCATTCTATACAGCTACAGTCGTCCCAACTCCCAAGCAGAGCTTAAGGCTCCGTTTGGGAGGACTTATTTTCACCGGTCAAGCGGTTGCGACCGCATGAACCGGGCCTTAATTAAGGCCCGGTTCATGCGGTCGCAACCGCTTGACCGGTGAAAATAAGTCCCTTCAAACGGAGCCTAAGTGATACTCATAATAGAAGTAATCATCTAAAATACTAATCATGCTTCTATATAAGAAACTAAATTTGTAATTTATCTATGGTAGCAGTTTGAAGTTTTAGTATGCTTTTAATCATTTTATATAATTATACTAAATAAATAAATTTTAATCCATCTTTCTTTCAAAAAAAAACTTGTAAATCAATCATATGCTTCCAGTCTAACTGAACAATAATAATTTCTTTATTATGCGTACAATAAATGATTTTATGAGCAACTACCAAAAGTTGTATTTTTTTCTCTCAGGGACTGTGCACTCTACAATGTCCAAATGGTTGTAAAAGAACAATTAGTTTATCATTAGGCTTTTAAAATTTTGAATTCCAAACAATTAGGTCCATCCTTTTATTAATAAAAACATATTGAGCGGAGAAATAAAAACATGAATCATGGGTGGCATCAAGCAAAGAGAATTTGGAAGAAGAAATTTCCACTCCAAAGAAATGCATTGAAGCAAAATGGAAGGCGGTGAAATAAGGGACCATGATCAACATTTAAAATTTGCATTTTCTATAAACGAGAATACTTCTAACCATAAATGTGATGGCAATCAAGAATAGTAAGATTAGTTATAAATATCGCATATCAAAGATAAAAATACATTTGGATCATTTGTTTATCTGTCTATACAATTTGTTCACTTAATCTGGTGAGGATTTGTGCCATTAAAAATACGATTAGTTGATTTTTTTATCAATGAATTGTCTTCATTGTTGTCATGTGTCTAAAATAACGTGAAGACTTAAAGTACATAAAATTAGGGTTTAATACTTAGAACCGAATATAGTATATAGATAATAATATAAATGTAGAAGAAAATGAGTAAGATCAACGGAGGAGTGTGATTTCAACCATAACGAAGGAAAGATTGGAGACCTAGGTAGAGTGAACAGCTTAAATCTCGATGTCTAGCAACGGCTGCACCGATAGCGTTGACGGTGAGGCGGAGGTCCGACATATATAGCGAATAAAAGAATTAAATAACAATGAAGGATAGATCATATGTGTAGATAAATGAGCATAAACAGAAAATCATGACGGCATGGGAAATTAGAGAAGGAAAATATTTGCAATTACTTGTTGGTGATAGAGAGTGTATATGTGATGTGGGGTTGTTTGCAATGGTCTGCAAGAAGGCGTTGCATACTTGCATCTAGATGTTATGTTAGAGTTGAAGAGTAAGATTATACGCATATTGTTCAATAAACTAAAGAGGATAAATAAGATAATGTTTGTTCAAAAAAATTTATGGACGGAGGGAGATGACCATTTTTATGACAATTATGTAACTCATTTGAAAGCTCATTTAGTTTGCTCAATCATAAGGAATCTCTTTGCTACAATTAGTATATTGTTAAAGACAAATGTTGTGAGGAGGTAGTGAAAATTGGTGAAAGCACAATTGTTGATGACCCTAACGTGAACTAAAATTTGAGACGAGGCCACCTGAATGAACGAACTTAAGCATGATAGGTGGGGTAAAAATGATTTTTCTCCATAATTAATATTTCACAATAATATGAATGATAAGATTAAATTTTAACGAAATAAATTGGATCTCATATATCTCTCCTCCATCATCTTCCATTCCTCCATAATGGTCTCTTCTTGAATACTCAATTCATTTCTAGTTCAAGCACCACGGGTCTACATAGTACATACTAACCACATATGCCACCAAAAAATAAAATCATTGCTCCGCTCTAAACTTAAAAACAACATCTGAAGTTTTTTTTATATAAAAGAGGTCATATGAACATTATGATACCATAATTTGAAGTTGTACTAAAAATAAAGGAAACATGAATTGAACAAAATAACTAAAGTACTCAAATCTGACAGGTCGAGGCAACTTGGAGGTACGACACTTTAATCAACCTAGAACCATCATCCGAGACACCTATGTTCCAAAAATTATGTATCTCTTGAACATTCTATCAAACAGATTGTGAGCATGTGAAAGAGCATTCGCTTACTAAACTAAAGATGTGTCTATGAAACAGTGATTGAGAAGCCTAATACTTGCAGCAGAGACCATGAAACATGGTTGTTTAAAAATCCCGCAGAGCAAAATGGATCTTAACAGTCGGTTACTGAAAATTTTAGAAATTGGATTAACAATATAAATAACAATGGCAAGGGAATATCATACCGTGGCAGTTTTCGACAAAAGCGATTGTGTCGGCTGCGAGGGTAAGTAGAGCGGAGCTGAAATGGTGACAATGCGCGAGAAAGCGCATGGGTCAGGTGTGAAAACAGAGAGAGAGAGAGAGAGAGAGAGAGAGAGAGAGAGAGAGCGCTTACCGTGTTTGACAGTGGAAGTGTGGAAGCCCTAGCGCCTCCTAGAATGCAGTGTGGAAGATGATCGCAGAAGCCTCACAGCTCGCCTCTAGTATTTGTCAAGACGAGAGATGCTAGTGGATTGGGGCATATAACCATGTCTATATCTACACTATATATATCTATGTTGTAGACGAGTGCAAAAAGGCACGGGCCTCCCTTCCCTATTTGAGTGCAATATAGTACGCAAGAGTTCGTGCGGGAATTTAAGGGGTGTAATTCTGATTTTGCGAATTAATGGGATGGAATCAGAAAAAATGATAAACTTAAAAATTGTAGATATTTTCGAGACGAATAACTTTCATGTTGAACATTTTTTAATTTGAAGTCATTTAGACCTCTAATTTGGGTTCCGAAAAAAATCTGTCCAAAAAATATTAAATTAATATATTTCGGACATATTTTTTTCGAAGCTCAAATCGGTGGTCTAAATGATTTCAAATCAAAAAATGTTCAACATGAAAGTTATTCGTCTCGGGGATATCTACAACTTTCATGTTCATCATTTTTTCTGATTCCGTCTCATTAATCCGCAGAATCAGAACTTCACCCCCTGAAATTCCCGCAAGAACTCCAGGGATCCGAATCCGGGTCTCAGGCCTTTCATTTATATTTTTTTTCCTCTTTCTCTCTACTCTCTCTCCCCCCAATTATTCTGTCATTCTCTCTCCTCTTTCATCTCTCTTTCTCCTCTAAAATTTTTGACACCTCTCTCATTCTCTATTAAATAATGTTAAAATAAGGAAATGGGTCACATCTTTCCCTATTTATTTAGTTATTGGTTTTAAGTAAACGGATCCTGTTTTATGAAACTATATCCAACGGTCGGAATATTTTAGGGATTTTTATGGTCATGATATTTGCATGTCATTCATATTTTTTTTAATACAGTATAGACTATGAAGAAAATTTAAATTATGAAGATCCTAAAATAATAGGATCAATAAATCTAAGCGGCTCGATTTTAATTTCACTATTTTTACAATTTTGTGGGTACAAGATCACTTTGTTTGCCGGATGCAATGGCAATGATATTTGATTATTGCTCGTATGATAATTGAGTTACTATTGCGCTCTTCGCATGGGAGATTCTCGTGCACAACCACTAGTATTAGCGGTATATCAAAAAAAAAGAATTAAGTGGTCGTGATTAATAGGATCATCCAATTAATCGGAATCGTTTTCAATTTAAATTTCTACGATACAAAGAAACATGTGATTTTTAATTCTAGTGGTTACACGTGATCTCTTTGTTTGTAGGGTACGGTGGAAATAACATGCACTCAATTGTTGCTCGAATGATGATCGCAATACTCTCATATGATGCGCATGAGGGACCCGTGCACAACGCTACTACAGATATATTGATGTAAATATATAAAACATGTGAAGGTTTGGGAGGTGACAACAATTGTGTGCGTGAGTGCGGGGGTGGGGGGGGAAGGTCGGTGGGGGTATGACGACGTAGAGTTTTTCATATAGACAACAAGCGTGCTCCATAACTCTAGGGAGGGTGGGTGAGTTGTGGACATGAAAGTGTGCATAAATATGATCATATAAGGCTATAGACCAGCTAAAAAGTACCCAAGGTAATGATACGAAAAGAGGTATATCATGTGTACGACAACCTTGATGAATTATGTGATGTGGAACTCAATGTAACCGAACTCGCACAACACTTAATTGGTTTGGGAGGGAGAGTTCCTATACACTCTTGGTGTGCGGTAGAACCTTCGTAGTGTAACATGGCCACCTTTGCTGATAAGAAAATAGTCACGATCCCCGTCTGCTGACCGGGCAGCGGAACACCCAAAAACTCTGCGTATGGGTTTTAATGTCAAAGTTGACGTTTGCTTCGGCTTAGTTTTCTCTTTCTTTAATACTTGTGTTTTTCATACATATTCATATTTATGGGGTGTTTTGGTAAAACCCGTGAGTGCTTTCATATGACTAACAAACAATGTTATTTATGACGAGTTTATCATAATTAGAAAACATATACCGCGCAAAACCATGCTCATGAGGTGTTCTTCTATATCCTGCGAGATCATACTCGCGAGCATCTCATCTTTCATAATGTTGTACGTACTCGCAATTTTCTTATGCATATTTCGAAAGTTCTCTCGTGTGTTTTTTTTAAAGCTTAGATTTCACGAGAATTCTTACTCGCGGGGTTCTTATGTTTGCATTATGTTAGTTCATGTTCGCGGCGATATTATTCAAAAGCTTATATTTTGTGAGTTTCTTATGCGTGAGGTCATGAAGTTTGTATTCCACTAGTGCATGTTCACGATGATCTTATTCAACAGCTTATATTCCATGAAAGTTCTTTCTCGTGAGATCCCGAGGTTTGTGTTTTCTGAGTTCATGCTCGCGGTTCATCCTCGCGATAATCTTATTCAACTGCTTATATTCCAAGCGATTTCTTACTCGTGTGGTCTTGAAGTATGTAGTTTTTGAGTTTTTACTCGTGATGATCTTGTTCAATAACTTATATTCCATGAGAGTTCTTGCTCGTGGGGGTCTTGAAGTATGTAGTCCGCGGGTTATTGTTCGCGATCGATCTTATACTGGATCGTATATTTCATGAGTGTTCTTACTCACAAAAAATGTACTCATCGCAATCTTACTTTACGAGAGTTCTTACACGCAAGGACCTAAAGCCTACATTGTGCATTCTCACTCGTTGTGATCTCACTCGCAATGATCTTATTCGGGAGCTTATATTTTGCATCTATGATCTGATGAGGCATTACCAACAATTCTTTTTTGTGAAATACATGTAGAGGAAACTTGTATTGATATATGTATAACCAATACAAAGTTTTGTTTATCTTGTTATCCTAACCATGACAAATTTAATTATTTTTTGCCTGCAGTTGTCTGTCTTCTCTTATTAATGGATGACCTCGTCTTGGGTGTGTCTATAGAAGATGAGCAATCCCTCCCTGAGCAATAGCATCCCTCAAAGGCTCCCCTAGGTCATTGATCCCCATCTCATTCCTTGAAACCCTTGGTTGAGCAATGTGATGGTGTCTCGGGTTCGTATGTGGTTTTTAGTCCAAGTCTCTTCATTAATGGCCTAGATCAGCTCCTCCCTTGCTAATTGGATGCCAACCCATCAAGTGATCATGATCTCTACCCATCAATTGGTTATCAAGATTAAGAAAGGAGTCACGCCCTAGTGCACTTTGTATTACAAAGGCCTCAACTCTAAGAAGTCTAGATTTTTGAGAGTTTTATAATCGCAGCCAGCACAATAGTATGGGCCGAGAATCTCTCATAAATGTGCATGGAGCAGAAATGATTTAAAGTGGGTCTGCCCATGAACTCTTAATTCCAAAAAAACATCAAATAATCATTAGGTTATGTTTCATATATGCTCCATCTCTTCTCACTAACTTCTAACTTGGGAGCATTGTGAAGGGTTATGCTTGATGTCACATCAATGAGAGACTCATCTCCAAAAGTGTTTTAAACAAAAACCTCCCCCTCACACCTTGAAACCCCTAGCTGAGTGATGTACGATGCCTCGAGCCCTAGTGTGTGTTCTTAAGTCCAAGCATATACATTGATGGTCGAGATTAACTTCCACCACCTGCATGTTGGTTGATAGCCCCTCGAGTGCTCTTGTTGCTCATCTATCCAGTTACTAGAAGGGAGTCTGAAGTTATAGTATAAAAATAAGTGATGAGTCATTTATCATTTGTAGAAAATCATATATAAACCTGTAATATGCAAGCTACGTATCTTACACAGCTAAATCGACTTCATAAGTTGTCAAATAAACGAAGCCCTAAGTCAGACTCATTTGAATAAATTATTTATCTATTTGCATATTATATGTACTCTAACCCTGTAGAGCAATTTTGCTTGATCTTCTAGTCTTATCCATTAGGGCAATGCTCTTGGGTGCATGATAAGATGATGCTTCGAGTTACAGTGTGTGGTCCTAAAGCCTAAGTCCAAGTTAATGCATTGTTGGTCGAGATCACCCCCCCCCCCACCCACCCTGCATATTGGTTGATATGTCCCTTGAGTGTCTATCTTTCTCACTCGTCTCGAGTTTTAGTGTAGGTCCTACGACCAAGCTTCCGCATTGACGATCAAGATTAGCTTTCCCCCTGTATATTTAACAATCTGCCCCTCGAGTGCCCATCCTTCTGGCTCGCTTCAGGATATAATGTGTGGTCCTAGGATTAAGACTCTGCAATGATGGTTGAGATCAGATCCCCTTGCATATTAGTCGATCTACCCCTTGAGTTTCCATCTTTCTCACTCCTCTAGAGTTATAGTGTGTGGTCATAAGTCCAACTATCTGTATTTTCAATCGAGATTAGCTCTGTTAGAGCATTGCTTCTACATCTCTTGGTTTGATAATAACAAATCCTAAGTAGTATTTGATCTATCTTGGCTTGTGTTTATGATGTGTAAGGATTATAGGTAAAACAGAGTCAAGTACACTGAAGCATGCTCGAAACATCTAATGATAGATATGGAATGAATTGTCTCATATTGTCGACAAAAAAGATGTATATGCCGCCCCGCGATACCACTTATTCCAGAATGAACGGTTATTAATGAGCAGGCATAGAGGTCTCTGCAAATTTAAGGAGTCGGATATGGAATACACTACTACATGACAGTAGTTATATTGCCCGACGACATCGTTTTATTAATTCAGTCAATTTGAGAGCCAAATGAAGCAAAAAATCTCGTTCATGTGCAAAGATATTACTCGCTACCACCTAATAATATCTCCACCGTGTCGCGCTATCTGTTGTCTAAGATGCTCGCACCACCTTCTGAGTAAAAAAGTTGAGGAAGCGGGAAATTGAATGATTTGCATTATTGATTGACGACAGTGCTATCGTAGGCGTTAACTCATAGAAATCTATTTAAAGATCATTTCTCTTTGTTTCTCGTAAAGGGACACGAATATTTAGGAGTATGGGTACAAGATGAGTTGAGTCGGCTCATAAGCTCGACGAACCATCTTGGAAAAAGCTCAACTCGAGTTTGAGTCTGTGGAGCTTGAGTTCACATTTTACTGCCCATCAGCTCGCGAGATTTTTATTTGTACATAAGATATATATATATATATAAAGTAAATAAGACTCAAAAGTTAAAAAGCCTGTAAGCAGCTCGAGCTCGACTAGAGCTAGGGAGCAGCTCGAACTCGACTAGAGCTAGGGAGCAGCTCGAGCTCGACTAGAGCTTGCGAGCAGCTCGAGCTCGACTAGAGCTTGCGAGCAGCTCGAGCTCGACTAGAGATTGTGAGTTCAAAATTCAAGCTCGAGCTCAATAAGTAGGCCTTGAGCTTGAGCTCGAGCAGAGCTAAATGAGCTCGTCGAGCTCGAGCTAAAGATCCAACTCAAAATGGTTAGCTAGAGCTCGAGCTTGGAGATTTTGTCAAGCTCGTATCGAGCTTGACTCGTTTGCACCTCTTTTTTGGAGAGCATGGTCATCCCAGAGCTCAAGAGAAGGTTCATAACTCCCATGCATCAATAATAAAAGACTTGAAGGCGCTTGATGATTAAATCTCATACATCGCGAAGATAAAGCGCACCAAGGACGACGTTCTTTAGCGCTCCTTCGACATCACATTTACAAATTCTTCTAGGGATTATTGTCATTCAATTTTTATCCTCTTGTATTCTCTTATTTGTTTCTCTAAAATTTTTTTGCTCTTTGTGATAATTTGCCCTTATTGGAGACTAGGTTTGAGGTAGGACTTAGGGCAGAAAATTCGTCTTGTGGTGATAACAAGGTTGAGGTTTAGCTCTAGGGGATTGATCGATGTCTATCTTGGGAAAGATATGCTAAGGTCAACCGATTAAATGAGTGAGTCAATATAAAAAACAAACAAAGCAAGAATCATTGCATGTCACAGATCATCAGCATTATAAAGATCCAAATGTTGTAAACTTACTTTGTAAAAATTATTACAATTATTTGAATGTCTTTTATTGAAATATATGAATATTCATTGCTATTTTTGCTAAAATTGTCATTAATAGTTAAGGATATAATTATCAAAAATAATTCTTGATGGGGTTTGATGCGCCCAAAATAGACTATATATTAACGCAAGTGCATGTGCTAGATAAAGTAATACAAAATGAATAAAGATCATTCTCACTGAGAGGTCCACATCTCTCGATATCATAAATCACTATATCTCTCATTTTTCTCGTCATCTCTAACTCAGGTGAAACGAATAATATTAATAAAAATAGAAATCGCAGTGTTGCTAACGTAAATGTGAAATCTCTTTCTCCCTTCTACGATATATTGAGTTGATGATATACTTACGTCTTTCCTCTCTCGAATATCGAAGCACAGTAAACAGGGCCGAAAACTGTGGTTAAAAATTTACGCAACTCAACTCTCGAATCACGTAGCGTAGTAAAATAATCTTCGTTCATAGACTCGCATATCTCATCTCTCGAATCTCGAAGCGAAGAATAGAATAAAAATATAATCCAAAAATTTTACCATCAAAATCAAAAACTCAATAAATATATCACACCAAAATCTCATTAATAGAAATACAAATAGAGATCACATCAAAATAAAACAAAGTACTATCGAAAACACAAAACTTAGAAAATTAATTTATTATTTGAGAGATACACAATAAAATTTGAAAAACTTACAAGACATGATGCCTAGCAATCTAAACACTGAAGGAAATTCCACACAAACTTGTGCAAAATCCCTCTTTGATGAATATCTGGCGTAACTCCTCCTCCTTCTCTTTCAAATCCTAGTCCTCTTGGAATAATGAAACGATTATGAAAATATACTTATGTCTCTCTTATCAGCCCCTATATGGTCGCCCCCCTCTCAAATGAATCTTTTAATTACTGAATATATGCCTCCTCTTGTCATTGTAATTGCCCAAATTTGAATATTTTTGAATTTCAAAAATCTATTCCAGTCAAAATATTGCAACATATTTTTCTAAACTATAGAAAAATATTGCAACATATTTTCTGCACTTATAAAACTACTCTAAATTGCAAATAAAATGTTACAACTATGCTGTAATTTTTTCTCTAGGCTTCAAAAATGTTCAACCCTTGACCAATAAAGGTAAATACTTCAGCCTTCTTGCGACAAAAACACATTAAAATGATGATAATATCTCAAACTTTCACCAAATACTAATTTACTCTTATTTTATACATTTTAACTCATATTTATCAAATATATTAATCAAACGGATTAAAATTAAAGAACAAGATAATTTTTTTGAGAAGTTATCACACAATCACATTTATTTCTTTACTTGTTTCTAGCAAAGACAAATCATTACAAGTCATTAAATGAGTGAATATCTACCATCATATAAATCTGAGTCTTCTTATTATATAACACGGTGTTTGCCGAGTGAGACTGCCAGACGGGTGAGATAGGCGGGCAAGCGGGCCAGGAAAGATTTTCAGACATCGTCTTCTAAGGCGTTGAGTGAAGCTCGCTCTCTCGACGCCATCTTCTATGGTGCTAAGTGAAGCTCGCTCTCTAGACGCCATCTTCTATGGTGCTGAGTAAAGCTCGCTCGCTCGACGAAATCTTCTATGGTGTTGAGTGAAGCTCTCTCTCTCGACACCATCTTCTATGGCGCTGAGTGAAGATCACCCTCTCGACGCCATCTTCTGTGACGCTGAGTGAAGCTCACCCTCTCGACGCCATCTTCTATGCCGCTAAGTGAAGCTCGCCCTCTCGACACCATCTTCTATGGCACTGAGTGAAGCTCGCCCTCTCGAAGCCATCTTCTATGGCACTGAGTGAAGCTCTCCCTCTCGACGCCTTCTTTTATGGCGCTGAGTGAAGCTCGTTTTCTCGACGTCATCTTCTATAGCGCTGAGTGAAGCTTTCCCTCTCGACGCTTCCTGAACTTAGCCAGATTTCTTCTTAGTTTTTTCTGGTCCTTTTGACAGCAGGACCGCTTCCGTGCAAGGGGTAGGCGAGCCGCAGGAGCTCGGCTCGCGCTCCCCTAGAAAAAAGGCGAGTCACGCAAGCCAATGCAGCCAGCCCGCGCTCGCTTCCGACAGGCAGGGTGAGCGAGCCGTGCGAGCCACACGAGCTAGCATAGACAACCCTCTCTCGCCTAAGCGATCGTCCAGCTCTCGCGCGAGCCAGCTCGCCTATAAGCGTCAGACCGCCTCCGCGCGAGGGGCAGGCGAGCTACGAGAGCCAAACCGCATCCGCTCGGGCTAGTGGCGAGCTGGTCCCGATTTCCCCTATGAGTGAGATGCAGGTATCACATGGTTAATCTAATTCGGTCCGTTAAAAGGTAATTAGGTCTGCATTTAGCTCTTCAGAACAGCGGAGTTTGGCTGTTGACATGCCACTTTTGGCATCATATAACCATTCTGAACAGCAGAGTTTGGCTGTTGGCAGACTACTTTTGGCTGCATATAGCTGTTTAGAACAGCGGAGGCTCGCTATTTGCAGACCAACTTTAAAAAACTATAAATAGACCCAAGGGGGTACCTCAAAAGACAAGCTTTCAAGCATTCCAATTATCTTGCTCTCTGATCTTCTAATGCTTTCTGAGGTGCCCTCAGCTCAACACAGGCTAAGGAGGGGAAACGATCTAAGATCTTCCGGGTGTGTGGTGGGACCTCTGTGCTGGAGTCTTGGATTGGTCCTAGTTCTAAGTCTTTGGTTATTCAAGCTCGCTAGGTAGAAGTAAGTGTGAGATCACCCCTTCCCCAAGGATTCGAACTGCATAGAAGGTGGATTTTGATTTCAACATTTATCCTTGAACATAATCAATCAAGATTACTCAGTGATTTCCATTAATAATTGGTACACATGTCAATCATTAAAATTTCAAATATGCATAAATTTATTAGTTTGATAAAATTTAAAGCTCTATAATGATTTCCTAATGTTGTGTGTGTTATTCCTTAAAATTATCTACTCTTAAACAACTAAACTCATTAAACCTTCTCATAAGTAAGAAAAGATAAAAATAGGTTAAGTCCTTGATTTAGCATCCACATGAGTTTGGTAGTTGAAAGAAAATTATAAGGACTTGAAGTATGTTGAGTTTTGGCTTAGTTTGGAATTTACGATTTAATTTTGATTGGTAAAAGTATTTCCCTAGCTAATATTTTTAATAACTTTACCTACTACGAGTTTTCTTTTACAATCATCACTTTTTCAAAGTTAGAATCATTCCAAATAGGTGTACACACACTTAGGCCACATATTACTATGACACATTTACATATTTTTTTTCTTTTTTAATCATAGTTGAGATCATTCCAAGTAGGTGTACACATACTTATGCCGCATATCACTTTGACACTTTTATATATTTATTTATTTATTTATTAAATACTCGTGGTTGGAAAGCTTATTAAGAAATAACTAGTAAAAAAATATGAAAAATATGCACGGCCAATTTGAATCGAAATGTCAAGGCTCGAGCTCAAAGAGCTGTGGATAAAATCAATAATTGTATGTTGCGTGGTTCAAACTAATCCAAAGATGACCTTAATCATTTTTATCATTTAACTACCTAATCTTAATGTTTTAGCTTACATTATTGACTCAACTCTTGTTCACTACTCCCCCCTTATGTTTGGAAGTTAATAAAGATATTTTGTAGAGTACAAATATTTTTATGAAATATTGTGCGTGGAGGAAATACAAAAGAGAGCTATAACATATCTTACAAACTTCAAAAGCAAAAAAATCTGAATTTTTAGGTTTGACAAGTCTACCACTCAATTTAAATTTCATAACTTGAAATAAGAGTAAGACTCTACAAATTGATATTCAATAGACCTTTCATCACTTAATCGGTGGAGGTTACTCCACACCCTCAAAATTAATCCATTTTTAGTCTCTAGAAAAAACATTTCATAATTAAAATTGCATACCAAATCTCACAATTTTGGTGAAGCAAAAATTTAACAATCGATGTAAGAGCAATCAAAATATATGAAATCGAAATAAAGTACTCCCCTGAAATCTGCAGTAAAAAACATCAATCCTTCTCGTCCTTTTCATCCACTTGTATTAAGTCATGGTTACGATCTAAAAATCAACAGAGACGATAAGCTCAGAGGTAACCTGCATTTGCATATACACAAAGTCAAACAAAAAGCTAGTCCACAAGTTTAGATGATTAACAACATTTTCAATGAAATATCCAAATTCAAACAAACTAATGGATAACAATTTCAAACATAAGATGTATAAAAGAAATTGACTGCCTAATCCACAATAGCATACTCAATCAACATAATTAGTGAAATGAAATACAATAGAAAATAACAGCTCTAGATGATGTTATGGGCTTTTATAATAATGTACATTATAAGTCATCAGATAACTGCTAGTCAGCATACTTTAAATCACAATGTTCACATATTTAATATCCATAAAAAATATCGTAGCGGCATAATAAATTCTATGTAACAATAACCATAATGTCCAACATAGAGCAATGTATAAAATGCACAAAAATAATATCACAAAATAATGTCTATCAAAAATAAGAGCAGTACGAATAAACCGAGCAAAATCAGCGCTTCACTCTTCTTCTCCATCACTCTCGTCTTCTTCTTCTTCCTCGTCTTCTTCCACTACAACAACCACTTGCGGGGTCAACTCTGGATTTGTCGGAAGTGAGAAGGTATCCATCGTCATCAAATTATGATCGAAGCCTATTGGAAGGCTCTTCCACGTGGATTTGGCTTTACGCATCAACTTATCTTGATCTTTACGTGCTTGCTCAAACTAGATTCGAAATACACGTGTTGACAACACATATGAGCCTTTATGTATTCAATATTCTCCATTAATACATCGGGATCAGTCCCACTGTTAGCCACTAGTATGTTAATATCTATAGGCTTGGCCACTGCGGCGGAGGACTGTGACTTGCAGCTCGTGCTTTGTGGGGCCCGATCTATGGCTACCATAATGTTCTTATAGATAATTGTTTATGTGATATGATGGCCTACATGCATGCTAATGTCACCTTCCCTCAAGCTGACTCCAACAAAACGATAAAACTGAGTTATTAAAGTGAGGTATCATTAGTTATGATTTCCAAATTAACTAATCATATAAAAGAGCTTATACTAATTTATATGATGAGAGTTTGCAGTTATAATCTAACTATACTAATTAAAGAATGTCTTGCTATGTGATGCAATGCAATGATTTGTAATGCAAACTCACCCACCCGATTATGTGCACAGACCTTTCAAATATTCTTCACTTTTTGGAGGTAGCTAGCCTCATAGGTATCAACTATCGTGGCTCACGATGGCAGTGGAGCGGGTATCTCCACTCATAGGTGGGCAAACATACTACCAGGCCTAGAACTTACGTATGCCACAATGCTAAGAACATAACAGTGGAGCTCCCGCATACTCTTGCTGGTAATCCACCAGTCTTTATGGTCGACAGTGCGCACAGGGGATAGTCCTCCAGACTGCAGTATAACAACCTACTAGCCCCGTAACCTGCACTTCTCACCAGAGTCAACGTACTTCCGTTGATGTGCCGATTGGACCAGTACTAAATGACCCACCACAACAAGCACAATCCAGGTAAAATAATACCTATTCGGGCCTTCAGCCCGTAGGACCATTCCATCCTAAAATCTTATACATCACTGAGCCTTAAGCTTGCAGGACTAACACATCCTTAATTTATTACTATCCCGAGCCTCCAGCTCGCAAGACTAACGAATCCTGAATCACTCCAACACATACACGGGTGAGATTGCTATGTTGATCATTTATCCTATTAGACTACTCTTGTCTATTTTTAGTTGTACCTAGCAATTTATGGTTAATCTTGGACTTTCCGAGATTTACCCGGTAAAAGGCTCGCAGTGGTACTAGGAGATACGATGAGCTGAATCACAAACTCTCTTTCTCAAGATATTTAATATTATTGGTGCTGCCCTTATTCAATCCCTCTCTTAAGGTTACTCTTGGATTTATGTAAGCGTTTTAAGATCTTAAGGGGGAGGGATGATCTTTCGTCGGACTTCCAGTATAACTACCTCTCATAGTGTTCATACATATTCCTCTTCTCATCTTAACGACATGCCCTAGGACTTCAGCCAGAAGTCTTTGTCCATCAAATCATGACTCTAATTAAGATATGAACCACTCTTATGATCACATTCGCGTCTAGTCCAACAATCAATCTATTGAACGATTCGACCCATAATTCTCACTTATTAAGTGTGGTGCTAATTCAAGCTTATTACTCTAAGTGACCCATGATTAACTCCAATG
Organism: Platanthera zijinensis; assembly: GCA_039513925.1. NCBI lineage: Eukaryota > Viridiplantae > Streptophyta > Magnoliopsida > Asparagales > Orchidaceae > Platanthera > Platanthera zijinensis. The sequence goes on from CM077097.1 coordinate 145,338,706, forward strand.
ATGCACCATGATACTATCAATGTCCTCCTTTGAGTTGATAAATCAGTAATGCGATCTAAGAGACCAATCCACTATTTCAAAGTTTACTAAACACACATTTATTATCAAAGTAACTACTTGTGTTCTATGAGGGTGACTACCAAATGCCTCACCCAAATGATCTATAATTTTTACCAGAGGTTCATCAAGATGAATTTAGGGGGCTATCAGAAGATCATAATTTTCCTAATTAAATTGGGCATAATTAAAATTATTTTAATGAATATCCTAGGTCAGTTTGTTCATGATGTACTAATTCAGAGGTTCAATGAGTCTAATTAAATTTACAGAGATTCATAATAATGATATAATATTATGTACAAAGATTCATAATTTTCCAAGGTATAATGACCCCTAATATCCATAAAATAACAAAATTACCAAAATGTCACTATTCAATTGAAGTACAATAATTATTCACCATAAAAATTCTAAGAAAATTTACAGGGCTCTAAAATACTATAAAAAAGATCAAGTCAAAATATCAGAATTTTTCAGGCACTAAAAATCATAATTTCCACAAATGCACTTAAAGATCATATTCATAATTTTTATTATTCATCATATGTAATAATTTTCAAAAAATCCAAATAATTTACCATAGGCATAACATACCATTATAAGTCCAGTGACAGAGAACTAGAATTTTTCTAGTTAATTTGCTCATTTTTATTTCTTTAATTTAAAAAGACTACATAATCAAAATAAATTAAAAATCATAGATTTTTTGTCCCAAAAATCCTAACATCGCTATGGATGAAGTATTTCATTATCATAAGATCATATCCAAAGTTTCATTTGCATACCACAAGTCAAATGGGCTAAAATCTCCATTTTGCCCTTTTTGCTATTTACACCCCTATATCTCTACACTATCTCAACAAGTTGGATCCACCAACATGCAGAGGTACTAATGACTTGAAATTTTTATCAGGGCTTCATAATGCCCTAAGGTTCATCCCACCCAAAATTTGGGTCATTGGGATTATTTAAACCACAAATATTTCATTTATATTAAAAATCACATTTTTTTCTAAAACTATAGAAAAATGTTGTCCAAATATTCTCATTTTTGGACTGTAGGCGTATCTATGGTATATTCTTACATGCTCCAAAGTTCAAGTTGATATCTTCCACCATTTAAAAGATATACATAAAATGTGGTTTGTCCCTTCCTAAGGACCAGTCCCACCAAAAATAACATGCATGGAGCTTCAGTGCTCCAATGGGCTGATTCAAGTTTTTTGTTAAAGTACATACCTAGAGCTACAACTTTCATATTTTGCACTTTCCATGAATCTGCCCCTAAGTACCTTAATTTTTAGGATCCAAATAAATGTTTTTATGCGACAAAAATCACATTTAATATATATATATATATATCCAAGATGGTCGGCCCAGATTGCGTCTTCCTCCTCCAGCCAACATCCATGATAAACCCGACCTGGGCACTTTCCAGCCCGTTGAGGTGGTGATTATCGGTTGGCGGTGGTTTGGCCGCCGGGGGTGGTGTTTTCTGGCGAACCCGCCACCATGGATTTTTCTGAAAAACCTCCATTTTTCTCATATCGGATCAGTGTTATAGATATCGGCCGACATGTCCGATATGTCAGCCGATATAAAGGTTTAGGGGGCAAACCGCAACGAAATCGATTTATTTGAGCCAGATAACGTTTTGTAAAATATCGGTCTTATCTTGACGATATAGCGATATATCCTGTGCTGTTATAACACCGTTTTTTTATTTTATATTAAAAAAATCGGCTCTTATATTTGATTTCATGGGTGGACACTCGAAAACTGCCCTGATTTCTCTCTAGCGGCGGGAGTCTGCTCTGCGGAATCAGCGAAGAAACGACGACGAATCCTCTTCTTCGGCGACGAATCCTCTTCTCTGACGACGAATCCTCTTCTCTGACGATGAATCGGTGACGCCACCGAGCTTTCTCGCTCCACTGTAAGCCCTCTTCTTCTATTTTCTTCTTTCTTCACGGGCTCTATACTTCACTTTACTACTTCACGAGGTTACTTCTTCACTCTAATACTACTTCTGCTTCTTCCTTCTACTACTTCACGGGCTTTAGGGTTTCTATACTTCACGGGCTTTACGATTTCTTCTTCTTTTTCTTTCTTCACGGGCATATGGGTCTAGAATGTTGGATCACTATTTCTGTAGGTACACAATTTAATTGCTTGGAGATAGTTTGTATGCTCGAGTACAGAAACTTTATATGTCATTTTATATTTGACGGTATATATCCTTTATTTTTTCTTTCTTCATCATCTTTCTAAATGCAGTTTAACATATATTGTCTGTACATCTATACTTATTTGCAAAAAATGTGTTTATAAACATTGCTATATTTATTTAAATATTAAAATCCGATATTGTAAAATATCCCCGATATATCCCCCACAATCCGGCATACGACATTTCAAACCCAAACCGACATGAACCTGACATCCGATATCTACAACCTTGCATCAGATCGAGCTCTGTTGAGCGTGATTTCTCTTATATTAGATCTATGATACTGTCACAGAGGGAGGGGAAGAGAAATGGACTTGAATCCTAGTTTGGCGGCGAGTGTTGTGTCCATGTGCCATTGTCGGCGATCTCAATGCTTCTCCTTGCCGATTCCTTGATTCTCCACCTAAAGAAGTGATCCAAGGCACGATTTTGATTGCTTGAGGGCTTCTATAGATGATGAAAGAGATGGAATGGGCCGAGGGGTGGTGCTTAAATACTTGCCATGGGAGGGGGATGGTCGGCCAAGGGAAAATGTGGCTCACCTTAATGGTGGCTGACTGGAATTGAATGATTTCTCCTCCCAAGTATCGTGGGAGATGAATGGTGGGCTTAGGAAAGTGGAAGGGTGTAACGACCCCATCCGTTGCATGACGTATAGTAGAAGGTCCGGCCGGGGCCCCACACTATATGCCACAAACAGACGGTAAGGTCACAGGATAATACCAAACCATACACGCATCCTAACTCAGAACATGCTAGCGGAAGTTTTAAGGTGCAATTTGAACTCTAACCAGGAATGTCCAATATATAAACCACTTTTATATATATAGCCACGGAATGTACAACAACTACATAGAGTTTGGCCTTAAGGCCTTACAGTTCCTCTTTCCACACCGTATGGTTTACAAACCTCGGCGCGCAGGCCGGCCATACATGAGTAAAAGAAAACAAGCAAAACATTCGCTTAGCCTTCAAGGGCCAGCCGCACCAACAGCAGCAACAGCAGCAAGGGCTTCAGCCCTTCATTTACCACTTGGCTCTCCAGCACCTGCATAGGGACAATCCACCCAAACGGTGGCAAACAAGGCAACGGTCAGCATTCAGCTGACCCAATTATAACAATCCTACCCCTTTCTTTCCCTGCATAGCATGGCATCATCATATAGCAACTATGTGCGCGCAGGCACATTCAAGCCATCACAACTATCGGCCACATGGCCCGACAGTCCGTGCACTCAGGGCACATTCTTGGTGTACCGGAATACCAGGGTCAACACCACCGTCTACACGGTATTTGAGCATTCTAGTCTTTTCGGCGCGCGGGCCTAAGACTCTCATTAGGCGCTCCAACAAAACATATAACCAGGCTTCCAAGTCGGACGGACCTAACGCAGGTACGGATCAGCCACCCCCCGTTGCTCAAGTCGCCGTGCCACCTCGAATACGGAAGTATCTATGGCAATTTATAGGCGCGGGTCGGTTTCACCTTTCCTGTTCGGCAATCTGCCTTTTCATCGAGTTGCAGCCCAACGGCTCAACCGCACACAAAGTGGCAACGCACGGCCACAAGAGTTGCATCCAACCCTCTTCATTTTCTGGACTTCATCCAGTACTTCCTGCTGCACCAAGCCAACAGGTAGGCACAAGGCAAACAAGCCCTACTCACGGAGCCTTCTCCGATATGCAAACAAGCATCACCAATCCAGACCATGTCCAGATGGGTTTCACACAGCATGCCTAGATCCGTACTCCAATTCCGGACTCTAACAAGGGGGACTTCACATATCTACCCCAAGGGACACCACAACCCACCGCACACTCGCGGGGAAGGGTTTTCCCTATGCAATGCAGAAAAGAAGGACTTCACATGTCCAAGAAGGGAGATCGTTACCCTTGACGATCTCTTGGGAGCCATCGAAAACGAGCCGGTGAGAAAGAACCGCAGCAGCTTTGCCTTCACAACGCTGGCCTCGGATCACGAATCGGACCACGGGAGCTCCACCGGTGGCTTGATCTCCTCCTTCTTCTTCTTCCTCCTCTCTCTTTCTCTCTTCCTTAACCAAGTGAAGAATGACTCAAGCTTCTGCTGTCTTAAACCAGCCAGGAATCACCTGAGCCTTTGGATCCAAAGAGAGAAAATGAACGGCCACGATTTACCCAAAATCACACATTTTTGCCTGACACGGCCTGTGACACGCCCGTGTCACAGGCCGTGTACCTTTAAGCGGCACACACAGCATTCAAACCGACTGAACTATACCAGAATACGGGCATCGACACGCCCGTGTCGAACCTGACACGCCCGTGTCAGTCATAAGACACGCCCGTATCACCCCTGCCTCATCGAGCTCCAAACTCAACCAGCAGTACACGGGTAGGCACACGGCATCGGACACGCCCGTGTCCAATCTGACACGGCCGTGTTCAAGGCTTGGTTCCGGGCCGTGTAATCTTCTGACTCAATCCGCCTATTATTTGAGTGACACGCCCTGGGACACGCCCGTGTCCCAGGCCGTGTACCCCCGACACGCCCTGGGACACGCCCGTGTCCCAGGCCGTGTAAACCAACCTGCACCTCAAATTCATTTTTGAGATTTTTGGGGTGTTACAAACCTCCCCCCCTTAACAAAATTTCGTCCTGAAATTTGCACGATAAGGAAACAAGGAAAAACAATGCTATAACTTAATAATTCTGGTATAACAAAAGGTACACAGTCTACAGTTTATACAAACAACTCGGGAAATTCAGCTCGCATGGTCTGCTCTCGCTCCCATGTTAGCTCTTCACGGCCACAATTGTCCCATCGGACTTTGACCATCCCGATCACTTTGTTCCGCAACTGTTTCTCGGCTCGATCCTCGATCCGAATGGGTCGAACCCTCGTCGTTAGCCCATATTCGACCGGTACCCGATCATTCTCCACTACTTGAGCTGGATCCTTAACAGCCTTACGAAGTACTGAGATGTGAAATACATCATGTAATCCACCCAAGTCTGCTGAAAGTGCTAGTCGATAAGCAGCTTCCCCAACTCGCTCCACCACCTCAAATGGACCAAGATACCTCGGACTTAGCTTTTTCAAACGCCAAATCCTGGACACGCCTTTGAATGGTTTGATCTTCAAATATACCCAATCACCCACCGCGAACTCCACGTTCCGGTGTTGGCATTGTAGTACTTTGCTTGACGATCTTGGGCTATCAATAGCCTCTCCCGAATAGAGCGTATAAGCGAGGTAGCTTCTTCGACTTTCTTTTTCCCACTCAGCTTAGATTCGCCTGCTTCTGCCCAAGCTAACGGTGTACGGCATTAACGACCATACAAAGCCTCAAATGGTGCCATACCGATGCTCGCTTGGTAGCTATTATTATAGGCAAATTCGACAAGAAAAATATAATCTTCCCATCTTTTACCAAAGTCTAGGGCACACATGCGGAGCATGTCCTCCATCGTCCTATTGGTTCGTTCAGTCTGGCCATCCGTTTGGGGATGAAAGGCCGTACTAAACGCTAACTTTGTACCCAACATTTGATGAACTAGCCGCCAATCATTCGATGTGAATCGCCCATCACGGTCACTAACGATGCTCCGAGGAATATCGTGCAGTCGAACAATCTGCTCCACATAGAGCTTGGCCAAGGTTTCCACTGAATCGTCTCTTCTGTTTGGAAGGAAGTGCGCCACTTTTGTCAACCGGTCCACAATCACCCAGACTGAATCATGACCGCGTTGAGATCTCGGCAACCCGTGCACGAAATCCATCGAAATGTCATCGAACTTCCACTTCAGAATAGGTAACGACTTCAGGAAACCGCCAGGCTTCTGGCATTCCGCCTTCACCAATGCATAAGTATTGCATTCCGCCACATAATGTGCTACATCTTTCTTTAATCCGGGCCACCAGAACAGCTTTTTCAGATCTATGTACATCTTTGTGCTCCCTGGGTGAACTGAGTACTTTGCAAAGTGAGCTTCGTACATCAACTCTTCCCTCAATTTACCCACACTCGGGACGCACACTCGACCATTTCTTCGTAACAAACCGTTATCCCAAGAAAACTGGTCATCCGGCCCATCTTTAGCATAGCGCTGGAGACTTTCATCAAGCTCCGTTGCTCGCCGAACTCTGTCCGTAAGGTCATATTGAACCTCCGTCCAGTTCAAGCTTGCATCGGTCGACGAACCCTTGTCAACACAAGATATCTCCAATGCTTCCAATTCCTGGATTACACGCTGATCATGCCTCTGCAACCAGCTTGCCCGTACCGGAGTCTTCCGACTCAAAGCATCAGCGACCACATTTCCCTTCCCGGGAGTATAGTGAATCTCGAAGGTGTAGTCCCCAAGGAACTCCATCCATCTTCGTTGTCGCATATTCAGATCCTTCTGATCCAACAAGTACTTTAGGCTTTTGTGATCTGTATAGATATCCACTTTAACGCCATAAAGATAGTGCCGCCACAACTTGAGCGCAAAGATTACCGCCGCCAACTCCAAATCATGGACGGGATAATTCCGCTCATGCACTTTCAACTGGCGCGAGCCATAAGCAATCACTTTACCAAACTGCAGAAGAACGCAGCCTAAGCCGCTCCCGGAAGCATCACTATAGACCTCATAGCCATTTGTACCACATGGCGATGTCAACACAGGCGCCGTGGTCAAACGACTCTTCAAGTCTTCAAAAGCTCGCGCGCACTCCGGCGTCCAAATGAACATTTGATCTTTTCTCGTCAGCGTGGTCAGAGGTAAAGCAATCCGTGAGAAGTTTTCCACAAACCGTCTATAGTAGCCCGCAAGTCCAAGGAAGCTCCTGACCTCGACCACTGAAGACATCACTGGGCAATCTCGAATGACACTTATCTTCAACGGATCCACCGCGATACCTTCTCCACTTACCACATGGCCTAAAAAGGCTACTGAAGAGAGCCAGAACTCACACTTTGAGAACTTGGCATACAGTTTATTCCCCCGCAGGGTATGCAAGACCAACCGCAAATGGTTTGCATGATCCTCTTCCGACTGAGAGTATACTAAGATGTCATCGATAAACACAATCACGAACAAATCCAAGTACTCTCAGAACGTTCGATGCATTAGGTCCATAAATACCGAAGGCGCATTACATAGGCCAAACGGCATTACCGTGAACTCATAATGACCGTAGCGTGTTCCAAACGCCGTCTTGGGAATGTCACCTTCCCGAATTCTCAACTGATAATATCCCGATTTCAAATCCAACTTGGAATAGACCGTTGATCCTGCAAGCTGATCAAAGAGGTCATCAATCCGTGGAATCGGATATTTATTTTTCTCCATCAGTTTATTCAATTCGCGGTAGTCAATACATAACCGTAAACTACCGTCTTTCTTTTTCACAAATAGAACAGGCGCGCTCCAAGGTGACATACTTGGGCGTATGTATCCCTGCTCCAACAACTCTTGCAATTGGACTTTCAACTCAGCCATCTCTTTTGGCGCGACGCGATATGGTGAGCGGGCCACAGGTTTCGCACCTGGCACCAACTCAATAGAGAAGTCAATCTCCCGCTGGGGTGGTAACCCAGGAAGATCTTTAGGAAACACATCGGCAAACTCTGACACAACCAGAACTTCACCGACACTGGCCTTTGACTCAACAGCCTGAATTAGCGTGAAGAATAACTCCGCGCCCTTCCGAACAGCATTGACGACTTGGAGCGCAGACAACAATGTCCCGCCAACTCCTCGCATACCAGCGAACTTCGTCACAAGCCCGGTAGTCTGGCCCAGTGTGATCTCCTTGGAGTTGCAATCAATAAAGGCACGCTGCTCCGAGAGCCAGTCCATACCAAAGATCACATCAAACTCCGATAACGGTAGCACAGCTGCACTCAAACCGAAATCCCGACTTCCTATTTGAACATCCACATCGCAAGCCCTATCCGCAAGCATCACACAGCCATTCGGCAATAGCACCCTTGTACTATCAACCGTCACATGACTCGGCACCCCAATTCGAGATACGAAGTCCTCAGACAGAAAAGAATGCGAAGCACCCGTATCAAACAGGGCTCTCGCCAAATTATTCCGAATCAGGACAAAGCCTGCAGCACACACACATCATGCACAAGCTATACATAACCACAAGCAATAGCACGTAAGCAAGTAAGCTATAATCACTCGTACCTGTGACGACGTCACTTTGCTTAATCGCCTCCTGCTGACCAAGCTGATAGATTCGGGGCTATGCCTGGGACGCAGAGGAATCAACTACCGCTTTGCCCTTCTCAGCATAAGACGCACCCGTCTTCTTTTCCCCTTTGGGCTGAACAACCCGACAGTCACGGGCTATATGCCCCACTCGGCCACAGTTATAGCATGTACGAGAATCCGGCCTTGATGTCGCCCCCGACACAACGGTCGTAGTCACTTGCCCAGACGGCTTGGACCTCTTACCCCCTTTCTTCTGGTAGAACGATTTGCTAGGGCGAGGTGCTTGAATCTCGGGCTTTGACACAACCAAGCCCTTGTTCCCTTGCACCCGCCGCATGTCCTTCTCTAACGCACATGCAGTATCAACCAACGCCTGAACCCTTGGTTCACTGAACTCGAAAGCAGGAACCTCAACTCATCCCGCAATCCTTCATAGAACCTATTAGTTTTCCTTTGGTCATCCTCAAAGATTGTTCCCGCATACCGCCCCAATCTGGTAAACTCATGCAAGTAGATATCCACACTATCTTCTCCTTGCTTTAACCGTTGGAACTCATTTTCCATGGCAATGCGTTGCGCCGCTGGGACATGCTTCGCCAGAAATATTCGAGAGAACTCCTCAATCGATACTTGCGTTAATTGCCTGCCCGCCAAATGATGTACCTCAACCTCGTCCCACCACAACCGCGCCTCTCCTTCGAGCATGAAGGTGGCTAAGGTGACCTTTAGAGTTTCCTCCGCCCTGATCGCTGTCATTATCCGCTTGACACGCGATAACCAATCCTCTACCTGCGTTGGGGATCCCAGTCCCGTAAACGTCGGAGGACTGAAGCTCATAAATTGCTTCAACTGTCGGTCAGCTGCTCGTGGATCTACAGCCTCAACCGGCTCGGGTTCAACACGAACTGGCTCGACTGCCGGCTGCGCTTGCCCGGTCGGCTGAATCATGGCAAATAGCGCCTCCGCAACTAAGCGAACAGTTTCCGCAGATGGAGGAGGTGTTGGCACCTCAGCTGGTGCCGCACTCTCATCAGAGCGCTGGGGCTCAGACTGCCCAACACCACTACGCGTCACATATAGGTGGACAAGACACACATTAGCGCTCGTATGCAAGCAAAACAACACAAAAAGGAACGCGCAGATTCCTCAAACAAGATTTTGTACATTCCTTAATGGACATTCCAGAGTTCATTAGCGTTACAGCAGGGCGCACAAACACGCGCTCGCCACCCCACAAAAGAATTCGACCACGAATTCGAAAGAGGAAGACCGAACACCTCTGATACCAAAATGTAACGACCCCATTCGTTGCATGACGTATAGTAGAAGGTCCGGCCGGGGCCCCACACTATATGCCACAAACAGACGGTGAGGTCACAGGATAATACCAAACCATACACACATCCTAACTCAGAGCATGCTAGCGGAAGTTTTAAGGTGCAATTTGAACTCTAACCAGGAATGTCCAATATATAAACCACTTTTATATATATAGCCACGGAATGTACAACAACTACATAGAGTTTGGCCTTAAGGCCTTACAGTTCCTCTTTCCACACCGTATGGTTTACAAACTTCGGCGCGCAGGCCGGCCATACATGAGTAAAAGAAAACAAGCAAAACATTCGCTTAGCCTTCAAGGGCCAGCCGCAGCAACAGCAGCAAGGGCTTCAGCCCTTCATTTACCACTTGGCTCTCCAGCACCTGCATAGGGACAATCCACCCAAACGGTGGCAAACAAGGCAACGGTCAGCATTCAGCTGACCCAATTATAACAATCCTACCCCTTTCTTTCCCTGCATAGCATGGCATCATCATATAGCAACTATGTGCGCGCAGGCACATTCAAGCCATCACAACTATCGGCCACATGGCCCGACAGTCCGTGCACTCAGGGCACATTCTTGGTGTACCGGAATACCAGGGTCAACACCACCGTCTACACGGTATTTGAGCATTCTAGTCTTTTCGGCGCGCGGGCCTAAGACTCTCATTAGGCGCTCCAACAAAACCTATAACCAGGCTTCCAAGTCGGACGGACCTAACGCAGGTACGGATCAACCACCCCCCGTTGCTCAAGTCGCCGTGCCACCTCGAATACGGAAGTATCCATGGCAATTTATAGGCGCGGGTCGGTTTCACCTTTCCTGTTCGGCAATCTGCCTTTTCATCGAGTTGCATCCCAATGGCTCAACCGCACACAAAGTGGCAACGCACGGCCACAAGAGTTGCATCCAACCCTCTTCATTTCCTAGACTTCATCCAGTACTTCCTGCTGCACCAAGCCAACAGGTAGGCACAAGGCAAACAAGCCCTACTCACGGATCCTTCTCCGATATGCAAACAAGCATCACCAATCCAGACCATGTCCAGATGGGCTTCACACAGCATGCCTAGATCCGTACTCCAATTCCGGACTCTAATAAGGGGGACTTCACATATCTACCCCAAGGGACACCACAACCCACCGCACACTCGCGGGGAAGGGTTTTCCCTATGCAATGCAGAAAAGAAGGACTTCACATGTCCAAGAAGGGAGATCGTTACCCTTGACGATCTCTTGGGAGCCATCGAAAATGAGCCGGTGAGAAAGAACCGCAGCAGCTTTGCCTTCACAACGCTGGCCTCGGATCACGAATCGGACCACGGGAGCTCCACCGGTGGCTTGATCTCCTCCTTCTTCTTCCTCCTCTCTCTTTCTCTCTTCCTTAACCAAGTGAAGAATGACTCAAGCTTCTGCTGTCTTAAACCAGCCAGGAATCACCTGAGCCTTTGGATCCAAAGAGAGAAAATGAACGGCCACGATTTACCCAAAATCACACATTTTTGCCTGACACGGCCTGTGACACGCCCGTGTCACAGGCCGTGTACCCTTAAGCGGCACACGCAGTATTCAAACCGACTGAACTATACCAGAACACGGGCATCGACACGCCCGTGTCGAACCTGACACGCCCGTGTCAGTCATAAGACACGCCCGTGTCACCCCTGCCTCATCGAGCTCCAAACTCAACCAGCAGTACACGGGTAGGCACACGGCATCGGACACGCCCGTGTCCAATATAACACGGCCGTGTTCAAGGCTTGGTTCCGGGCCGTGTAATCTTCTGACTCAATCCGCCTATTATTTGAGTGACACGCCCTGGGACACGCCCGTGTCCCAGGCCGTGTACCCCCGACACGCCCTGGGACACGCCCGTGTCCCAGGCCGTGTAAACCAACCTGCACCTCAAATTCATTTTTGAGATTTTTGGGGTGTTACAAAGGGTGTGCCTCATGACCTCCCTCAATTAACTTCCTTTTCTTTCCATCATAAATTAGAAATTTCCCCATTAATCTCCCATTAAATGCGATTAAATATCAATAATCAGATTAATTAAATTAATAAACATAGTGAGTTGTATGATGAGCTGTGGTTCAAGGCCTTAGTCCATAGGAAATAGGTTGAGTCTTTATTCCTCTATTTTACGCTCAATTTGATCATGATTGACTTAAGGTGTTGAATTGGTCAACTTATGGGTTTACTGGTCCCATGAGTTGGTCTTGAGATCCTTGACACCACCCAATATTGATTGGGTCATAGTGATGCCCTAATTGGACCAATTTAGCCAATATGTGTAATTTTGATCAATTTAGGGCAAGTTTGACTTTGATCAAGTTGGTCAAATTGATGACCCCATGATGAGATTTTTGGGTCAATTGGGTCCCTTATGATGTCTTAAGAAGATGCGCGCATGAGCGAAAAATGCGCACTTGTGTGAAAAATGCATGTCCGAGCGGAATATGAGCGACTAGGCGAAAAAAATGCACCTCTAAGCAGAAAAATGCGCTTTCGGGCAAAATATGCAACCATGAAAAAATGCATGTTCGAACAAAAACACGTGACATGATAAAAAAACATCATTTAAACGAATAAAACTTTTCCACCGCCAAAACTCTATTTCATGAATTACTCTTTTTCCACTGCTGTGCAAACAAACACTAATAAAATTTTGGCGGCGGTGAGAATAGAACTTTTCCCACCGCCACCACTGTGCCAAGCAGGCCCTTAATATCATCCATTAATTATTTTTACTTATATATACACGAGTGACAGTGCACTGGAACCTCTCGTGCTCCGCGCGACAGTACTAGGACTGCGGCGGCGGGCTTCGCCCCCGACGGTTCTCAATATATATATTTTTATCATGGTTGTTTTTATATTATATTTATATATTTTTTAATTATAAATTTTTTCTTTTTATTATTTATTTATTTTCCACATATAATTTATTTTCTTAATTAAAAAATTTAAAGAAAAAACAATAAAAAACCCAAAATAATTTAAAAATCAACCACATGCTTCGGTGGTAGCCCTGCCCGGTCGCCGCCGGACAACCCTCAGCGGGTTCCCCGGGGTCCGGCGAACCCACTAGTGTGCTCCGGGCAGGCCACCGGCGACAGCAGAACCTAACCCGTGTGTCCAATTGTTTTATATTGTTTTTGGTTTTGTTTTGTCCCACATCGTGAGATTCAAAATATTTTCCGGGTTTAAATAGTTGGGGCGGTCTGCTTTGTTTGATGTCTAAAACATTGAGGGCTAACCCGAGCGGGTGGGCTAACCAGAGTAGACTAAAGCAGGTTTTTGGTGTTTTGCCAGTTGCGGCGGCGGAGCCTCACTCGTGAGCTCTATTTTTTTTTTTAATTTTTTCTATTTTGTTTTGTACCACACCGTGGGATTCGATATATTTTTCGTGTTTAAATAATATGGGCGGCCTGCTTTGTTTGAAATCTTACTCGTTGCGGGCTAACCCAAACGGGTGGGCTCATCAGAGCAAGCTTAGTATTAGGATTACCTGAGGGGGTTTTGGTGTTTGCTAGTTGTGCTTATAGGTTTTTTTCAAAGTTTGACATGTAAAAATGTAATTTCACACTGTATGGTAGAAACTCTATTAAAATTATAGGTTTAAGACTCCGGCTGCGTTTGGGGCGGCTTATCGGGGCTTATTTGCTCCGGTGAGGTTGGACAAAAATGTCATTGTCATTTCAAAATCTTATGCCCCAAATTAGTTTTTTTTAATAACAGAATTAACATTGACATACCAAACATACAATGACGTTTTTGTCCAACCTCACCGAAGCAAATAGGCTGCGATAAGCTGTGCCAAACGAAGTCTCCATAAACTCCTAGGTTTAGGAGTCCTAGGAAAAATTAGACAGGTGGTCCTAATTGATTCAATGGTATGCCAGTGATCAAAAGACTGAGTTGTTATGATCTAATCAGATCGGACGGTCCGGATTGATTGACTGGTATGCGAAAATATATATAGCGGAGCTCCAGAGATAATTTTTTTTTTTCAACGTCTTCCGATCTTCGGAATCCGGATGGACGGAAGGGTTTGTTGTAGACCAGAGCTGCCGTCGCCGCCCCTTCTCCGCCAGTAGCCTTCCCTGGTTCCTTTCTCCTCAGAATGGAGGTAATCCGCCTGCTATACAATGTATTATTTCGCGCAAGTTTCTGTTCAATACCTCCTCCTCGTGTTTCTACTTCGAAAGCAGCGCACTAGGATCACTTGATTGCGCCCCTAGCTAATCTGCTGAATCTGTTGAAGCTGTGTATAAGACGCGAACTACACCTGAGAGCTAAAAAGAAAGATGTGAAACGGATTAGCATAATTTGATGGAAATTTAACCTTGTGCTAATTTTACATTTTTTCCTTTTGTCTGTAGAATGGTTGCCCAGTTCCAGTTAATCTCGTTGATCTGATTAATCTGACCATGGGCAATTTCATGCTTTTCAAAAGAAACTACAAAAATTCCTCATCATCGTTGATTTTGAAAGGGCTTATTTTTTAGCACTAAAATTGTCTATGGTTAATGGCAGAGTTCCGCGGTGAGGGGATCATCTGCCAAGAACAAAGCAATGGTGGAGGGTTTGAGGCGCTATGGCATAGTTAAGTCCAAGAGAGTGGGAGAAGTGATGGAGACGATTGACAGGGGTTTATTTGTACAAAGTGGCACTGAAGCTTATATTGACAGTCCCGTGCAAATTGGTTACAATGCAACTATATCTGCACCTCACATGCATGCTACTTGTTTAGAGCTCTTGGAGCAGCATCTGCAGCCTGGCATGCGAGTTTTGGATGTTGGTTCCGGTACCATACTTTTCAAATATTTCTGTCTCTCATATTAAATATTTCATGTTTGTGATTTCCATGTGGCCAATAAAAAAATGTTAAATTATTAATTTTGTTAATTCACACTATCCATTTGCTGTTAGTTTTTTTGTTATCTGTTTCCTTTATAGAATTTTCAATTATGCTGATTGGAATCTGACATCCAATTTGCTGTCTGAGCATGCTTTGTATTCCTTTGATATGATTTTAGTTGTTGATTAAGACGCCAAAGCCATCCTTTTTTATGATTGTGATATTTACGTGTATTTAGTTTTTTTTTTCTTAAAATGATTATTAGATATTGATCATAACTGTTATCGTTTTGAATTTAATGTATCATAAAACTGTTAGATTTTTCAGTCTTTTCAATACTTTTTTCTATTGTATCCTCAAATCGAGGGCCAATGGCGTAAAAAAATAATTTCACGATATCTCATTGTATGATTATCAGTTGAATGCTTGCGTCAGCTAATACACCACGTATGCTTTTATGGGAGTTCATATTCTTCATGTGATCTCCAATACCAAGAATCATTTTGAAATAATCTTCTACATAAATCAACTATAACTTCACCAAATGTTAAGAATATCTGATTTTTGTGTTCAAAACATGGACATCCAGTGTTTCCCTCTGGCTAGCATGCAATAGTAATAAACAATTAAACCCCCACTAGGAATTTCATATGTAGACAATTTCTCCCTAAATTATAATTTATAACCAACCCCAGTGCATACAAAAAAAACTAGATATAACTATACTAGGTTAGTTAGATACCCCACATAAAAATGTTATGTTAGATTATATTACTTAGTAAAATCAGATTATTCTAAAGATTCAGTGAATTACGTACAAAAACTAGTTACATTTTTTAAACTATGTTGGATATTACTATTTTGTTTGTTAAACTACATATAAAAATAAAGTCAATTTAAATAATTAATAATATTTGGTAAGAAAACATTAAAATAGGTTAGTTTTACTCTTTGCAATTATCCTAATCTTTGTTAAATCTAAACCAATAACATACAAAACACTTAATATATGAATTTAAGTTAACTTGAACTAAGATAAACAATAAGGGCAACCCGGTGCACAAAGCATCCCCGCGGACCGAGGTTCCGGGGAAGGGTCCCACCACAAGGGTTAAATGTAGGCTAATCTTACCCTGCATTTCTGCACAAGGCTGCTTCCAGGACTCGTACCCGTGACCTCAAGGTCACACGATAACATCTCAACCGGTGCGCCAATGCTCCCTTCAACTAAGATAAACAATGCTTGAAAAAAAAAATTAACACAACCGACAACAAAATTTAGCAACAAAATTTAACAACAAAATTTAACAAAATTCAAACCTTTCAAAAAAGACCATAGAAAAATGAAAATGATTCCTCTTGAGCCAAAAAATATAACACAGTCAGCAACAAAACTATGAGATTATTCACTAACACCATCCAACCAAGAGAAAAATTGTACATGCTCTAAATAAAAAAAAAACAACAGGATTTCCGCCCATGTTTTTGGAAAAAATTAGAGTTCGGGTTTGCAACATGGAAAAAGGCATAAATGAGGAGGGCTTGGGATGGGGCAACTAAGTCAACTTGTATGAACTTTCATTAAAAAGTTTGTCGTATATTTATCTCGACACACTACAAACACCTCCTTCACCCTATTAGAGTTCGGGTTTGCAACATGGAAAAAGGTATAAATGAGGAGGGCATGGGATGGGTGCCCATGTTTTTATTTATTTCTAAGATGGCTGAACTAGAAATCTGGCCTCGGATTGCGTATGCTAGTCTGTCGTCATCTCCCCGTGATTAGCAATATGCATCCTTATTAAGAGAGTTGACTTGGCGCTCTAATGCGTCACCATGAAATTGCTAAGTTTTGCTTCAACATATATTTCAAACTATATGATCCATCCAAAATCAGAATAAGGAAATTTTGCCCTCAAAGTTAAGGGAGCCAATGTTGGGTAGCTCTAAAGATCAGTCAACTCTCGTTCATAAGCATGCAATTCAAAATGAACTTGATGCATCACATACAATACAAATTTCTTTTGTGAAATTCTTGAGGGAAAGAACCAAAGTTGTTGCTAATGATTTCTCAAGGGGAGTAAATGTTGTCTAAGCCTATGTAGACCAAACAAAGGCATATTGTTTGAGCATATTGGTGAGTGGAGCGGCTAATTTACCATATCCCTTGATGAAATTTGTTACCTCCTTTGAATTTTGAAGTTTTTTTTGCACGAAAGAATTGGAAAGAGGGAATGACAAAGATCTAGGAATCATTCTTTGCCAGCCTAAGACTCCAAATGTTCATTCATCCCTCTGATAACATCCATACTTGCGAGTTAGATTATTTAAGACCGACCTCGGGGAATAACAATAATTAAATTAAAATAGTAAAATTTGATAATATAAATGCGTTGCCATAAGATAACGGACCCCACCTTATGCGGCGCCGCTCGCTGGTGCGACCCGTCTGAAATAAACCCGCCAAGTACTCATCGTGGCCTCACGATTTCATGAGTCAACATCAATGCCTATCTTCTGCAACACTATTCCCTACTAGAAAATTTGCATTTTCCATATGCTTAGCTTCAAAGATGGTTGGGTGTAGGTTAAGAGGTAACACCTAAGGTTGGCATAAAAACCCCCTGAAAGGGGTCATCGCGGTGAGATGATGACCGTTGGTGCTGTAGGGGAAAGGCCTCCATGAATGTCTGCAATTGCCATTCCTAGTTGAAGGACAACACCGGTTTGACCCACTTGATGCGGGTGTCCACCAAACATGCTTGTTTTTATGAAATAAATTCCCAATGGATTGCTACGGAGTAGAGTTTCAAGTCCCATGTTGCAGTAACTTTTGAAGAAATGGTCCTATCTCATCTCCGAGTTGTGTTGAAATGGTCCTATCACATCTCTGAGTTGCGTTGAAATGGTCCAATCTCATCTCCGAGAAGTAAGTTTTGAAATGGTCCTATCTCATCTCCGAGTTTTTTTATGTTGTTGCTTACAAACCAGAGTTGTCTTGCTCTTGGAAGATGAAGTAACTATTGATTGGAATCTACTCACAGGCTGATGATTGAGCGATGAAGGAAATTTGGGATTTATATTCGTCTTGCCTCCCATAACCACATTGATTTTCAATGTTGAATATTTTGGAGACTTAACCTAGGTTGCCTAGATGGTACTTAATGGAAGAGGTTGAAAAGAGGAATGAAAAATAAGGTGGAGCGACTTACTGCAGGGACGTGGATTCCGACACTGCGCAGCGACGACGTGTCCAGTGATTGAGAAATGATCCTTTGTTTGATGAAATAAGGGGGCAGGACTCTTATTGAAATAAGAAATTAAGCGCTCCTTCACATGGTATCATAGCTCATGGTCTAGGGTCGAATGCATTTCCTCCCAGGATGATTTATGTCTACTAACAAACAAGGGATCGTCCGGCTACCTCTACCTGCACAGGAGCTCGTCCACTCGTCCTTCACATGGTATCTTCGCGCCTGTTGATGACAGAGGATCGTCGCCCCTAACTAGAAGCGACAAAGTTTCATTGAACACAAATGATCAATGATTTGAAGCATCGTACGCGAAGTTTTCTTGTTTCTGCCTCTGCCGATCATGTTAGTTCGCGACTGCAGGTCACTTCCACTAATTGGATGTGAACATTTTTTTGCTTGGTCTCTATTGTTTCAAATAATTGTAATGTCTTAGGGTTGTCTCCCTCATTTTCGTGCGACACCTCTTGTTCCTCTTGCTTACTATACGTGCTTGACAAAGGAGATAAAAATTTGGTTTGAAAGAGATGTCGCCGTCGCCGGATCACTCCTTAATAGTGTTGACCTTTGCATAGGCAACACCCTGATGTGCCTAGAAACTACAAAGGAGATATGTGATGGCCTTGCAAATCTTTACGTTTTGAAAAAAATCCTTGACATATATTCGAACTGCATCAGCAAATAGGCACCCTATGCCTTGAAGATTTGTCCGCTTTAAAAAACCACTACCCTTTCTTCAAAGAGCCCTCTAACGAACTTAAATGTTTATCACCCTCACGATTCTACAAAAACAACGGGATGAGATGACACTTGGTTTCTAGCTACGTTACCTCCATCCCGTGACACCATCAAGAATCAGATTCTAACCCCTGATCCTCTTCCTAGTCTAACTGAAATGTATGCCAAATTGACATACCTGCCCAATACAGCAACTAATTTTGGAGATGTTCTTGCTCATGCTATGACTTCTGGGACGTCATCATATACGAGGATGATTGAGATCTACTCATGACCGATGTATGTAACAATATTCCCTCGCAAGTGCGGCTATTGTGGCTGAACCAATCACCATGAGGATTTTTGTGGGAAAACATAGAAAATCTGAATGTGAATCAAATCTCCACTTAGTCTGTTACCTCTGAGATTTATTCCATGAAAATTATTTCTCTAAGTGCTTTTGATATGTGATGACTTGAAAGGCATCTCCGCTGACAAGATTCTTGCCAGAACACTCATCGTCATACTGCTGCTGCTCATCAAACAAGTGGCATTGCAGGATGCTTTGCATCTGGATTCTAGAGCCTCTGCACATATCTTAGATGACAAAGCACTTTCCAATAATTCGAGCACTTCCTGAGAGCATTCTCCCATAATGCTCACCGATGGTTCCACTTCTCCCGTTGTTGTTGGTGATATTACCACTCCCATGTCATTGACTCCCCATGAAATCTTGCTTCTGTTAGTAAATTGACAAGGTACTTACCTTGGAGTGTAACATTTTATCCTCTTGTTCCATGCAGGGTCTCAAGCCGAGGAAGAATATTTGTGAGGGATATGAAGGCAAAGCAAACTTCTGCCACTTGCAAAAGTGAAGATACTTGTTGGAATATAAACTTTGATAGTTAATTAAAAGAAAGTTGGCCTTCAACTTAAACTAGTGAGTATAACATGAAAATAAAAAAGCTGTTAATACTTCAAACACCCTTCTTTAAGTTAGACATGTAATATTATTTATACCCAAGTTAACTTACAAATACTTTTTCGCTCAATTCCTTAGTAAGAACATCTGCAAGTTGTTCCTCTGATTGTATGAAAGGAGTACATATAACTTCTTTCATAATATTTTCTTTAATGAAGTATCGTTCAACTTCGATATACTTGGTGCAGTCATGCTGGGTAAGGTTATGAGCAATGCTGATTGCAATTTTGTTATTACGGTACAAATTGAAGGGACACATTTCCAGTAAGCTAAGATCATTCATGGTGTGATGGGAGTAAGAAGCCACATCTCATATACTATGAGCTATGACTCTAAACTCAGCTTCATCACTAGAGCGAGCCACAATATGTTGTTTCTTACTTTTCCAAGTAACTAGATTAACTCCAACAAAGGTACAATATCATGTTGTGGACTATCACCAACAAATCCAGCCCTATACACATCAGTGTTCACCTCAAATTCTTAGTTATCACTCGATGATAATAGAATTTCTATACCAGATGCAATCTTCAAATACCTTAGAATGCTGCAGACAACCTGAGGATACCCGATCTTAGGAGAATGCATATATTGACTTACAACTCCCACAACATATGCAATGTCATGGAGAGTATAAGACAAATAGATCAATTTTCCTACCAACTTATGATAACCCATAATATCTTCCACTAACTCTCCATCATCTTTTCTTAGTACGTGGTTGCTTCAATAGGGGTATTAGCAGACTTATAACCGCTCCTTTCTGTTTGTTCAATCAAGTCCATGATATACTTCTGCTGTGAATATAAATCTCATATTTTGATCTGACTACCTGAATTCCCCAAAAAATCTTAACTTTCCCAAATCTTTCGCTTCAAATTCACTAACAAGTTTTATTTTTATTGCATGAATGTCATACATGCCATCATTTGTAATAATCATATCATCAACACAGACAATAAGGAGAGCCACCTTCATCTCTTTCCATCTGATGAATAGAGTATGATCCACGTGACTTTAAGTATAGCTAGAAGAGGTCATAATTATGTGAAGTCTCACAAACCAAGCTCTGAGAGATTTTTTTAATCCATAAATGACTTTTTTCAATCTGCAAGCCTCATCTTTTGAGTCACTAAGGAGCAAGGACAAGACCATGAGGCATTGACATATATACTTCCTCTTTAGCTCATAGTGCAGGAAGACATTCTTTAGGTTCAGCTGCTGTAGATCCTATCCTTTGCAAGCCTCATAAGATAATAAGAAACATATTTAGTTTATTTTTGCCACCGGAGCAAATCTCTCTTGATAGTCAATACCATAAGTTTGAGTGTAGTCCCTTACCGTCAATCGTGCCTTGAACCTTTCCACAATACCTTCAGAGTTCTGCTTTACTGTAAAGATCCATCGACATCTAACTTTCTTCCTGCCTTTAGGGAGATCGACCAGGTCTTATGTATGGTTCTTTTTAAGAGTCTGCATTTCCTCCGTCATTACGTTTGTCCATTTTGGGTGTCCAAGTGCTTCTTGCTATGTAACGGGAATAGACACAGAGGATAAAGGTACGACAAAGGCTTTATGTGATGGTGTTAGATAGGCATATGAAATGAAGATAGAAGATGTTGAGTGAATGAGTGAATGTCTTTTCTGAGAGCAATATATAGGTCATTGGGTGCTGGGGACGAATCTGACATTGGCTTTGGTATCATGTAATGAGACTGAATGCTTGATTCTTTTCTTATCCTAGTGTACACTTGCAACTCCTTTTCCTTAGGAATGTCCACACTCTCCCCCTGATTAATAGTGTCCAGGGTGTTTTGTATAACAGTGGAATAAGCAAAGGAAGTGTAAGAGTACTCACTTTCAAGTGTAATATAGAGCCCCCCTGAAGTGAGGACTCATAATAGGATATAGTTTCATGAAAAGTTACATCCATAGATATAAAAATCTTCTTACTGGGGGAATGATAACATTTGTACCCTTTTTGTGTAGGAGAGTATCCGATGAAGACACATCGCATGGCACGAGGATCAAGTTTTGTTCGAGCGATGTTATGGATGTAAACAAAGCATAGACATCCATAAACTCTAGGGGAAAGAGTCGTAGGAGGAACACCCGAGGTACGTAGAGTGGTGTGATTACCTAGAAGACGGGAAAGCGTGTTGTTAATGAGATATGTAGCAATAAGAAGGGCGTCACTCCAGTAGTATTATGGCTCTGATCTTCACGAGCATGAATAATAAGCGATCAACGGAGCAAGTAAGGTTGAGGGAGTCAAAATGGTCATACTCCTGATATACCTGGGTGAATCATAATAGGCGGATGGTGGTTGATCACCTTGTCGAAGGAGAAAGATCTTCCTTTGTAACTGAAAATTTAAGCCTTGTTTTTTTTGGGAGTATGTGGATTCTGATCAGCTTCAAATGTTTGCAGCGGTATCCAAAAATAGTTAGTTCCGTGCAATAGCCTCTTGATTCAAATTAATCAACCAGGACAACCAATGGATTCTCTGATTCCCATTGTCCCCAACTAGATGCAGTCTTCACTGACTCCTTAATAATGTCATTCACATAGTCAAATAATCAGCGACTCTTAAGTGCCAGAGTAATGGTGGTAATTTGAGGAGTGACATGGTCGCGTCCAACCCGGGAAGATCTAGCAGGTTGAGATCCATCACGAGAATCAACCACACCATACATTATGAGATCAAGGAAGCTAAATTTTTTGAGGTATTTTGGATTAGGTCAAAAGAGGCAACCGAAAAATCACTGGAAAGTCATCATGGCCGGAAAAAGTTGGGGACACCACCGATAGGACCGCCTAGTATCCTAGAACATTAAACCCTTAAGGTTCGTAGTCATTAGATGAACAAATATGGTGGTAAAATTCATTTTAGGCGTGGAAGCCATTGGAGGAGGAGAACACTAGAACAATGATTAAAAGAGATCTAATGACCAATGAATCAATAGATCGATCCTCGTAGTATGTGATAGAGGACAAAACAAAATTTTCTGAAAAAATCATTTGGAATCCTACGATTCCCGACATCTAGGATATCGTACTTGAGCCGATCGTTCTGCGCGCCGATCGACGCGTTATGTGCAGCCTGGACACGGGGCTCGGTGACTCGGTGGAGGAGATTGAAAGATGGGAGAGGAGAAGGATCGATGGATCGGTGCTTGAAGTTCTATGAGTGTTGGCGGAAGGCGAGAGCAGCTGGAGGTATTGAGATAACGCTATGGTACCATGTTAGAATAAAAGAAAGAGGTTCCTATAATTATTCTGGAGGGTATCACATGAAAATAAAAAAGCTTTTAGTACTTCTAACATACCTCTTGCTGCCTTGATATCATCCTTTGCATCCTTTTACCAGTGACACCTTTTGTCTTGAGCATCCATCTATCAAGAAACTCAAGAGTTTGTTTCCTTTTACTTAAAGTTAGGCCTTTCAATTTGAAACCTACCACCTTGACAAATATCACAGGTCCGTGTTTTCTCCCAGTATCACTACACGCAACCGGGGTCTACTGGTGACCTTGTAAAACCTCATATCTTCTAGGGGTCAAATATTTTGTTTCGTTTATTGATGATTAATCATGGGTCACATGGATATCATCCTTTGCATCCTTTTGTTTCGTTCTTTATGTCTTTCATGATTTTTATAATGAAATAAAAACCAAAATTTCCCCACCTCTTCATGTGATGTGCGCTGAGAATGTTCATCAATACATATAATATGAGTATATGACTTTCAATCATTTTGTACCTCACATGGAATTTTACATTAAGCTTCTTGCTCATATACAACACAACAAAGTGGTATTGGAGGAAAAATTGTCATTCACTTGATATTGTTCGCACCCTACTTTTTCATACGAATGTTTCCAAAACCTTCTGGCCGATGCAATTCTGACCTCCAATTACTTGATTAATTGTATCTCGTCCTCAATTCTTAATGACAAAGTCCCATATCAGCTTTATTTTCCCTCTAGAACAACCTTTTTTCTTCCACCCAAAAGATTTGGGTGGCTTTGTTTCATACATGACTTAAGGTTATGAACTTGATAAATTTTCTCTTCACGTCGTTTAATGCATTTCTCTTGGTTGCTCTCGCATTGAAAAGGGGTACCAATGTTACGAGCATGTTGCAAAAAAAAAACCTTTCAGTATAGATGTCTCTTTTTTGTTAGGACACACCTTTCTTCTCCACCGCAAACCTCCCAGACTACTGTGGTTCCCCTACCTATTTCTTTTTTTTCTAAGAACACTCAAGTTACAAATTTGTCTTTGCAGATCCATGAGAGAAGACACCAACGTCCGTCTCCTGTCGACTTACCCACCGCCATTCTTTTTCTCTCCCGCGGATTAATAACACGGTACCTTTGCCTACTTCTGATATTGACTTACCCATTTTCCTGCAGACCCTATCGCAGTGGTCCTAAATATTAAATTGCATACTATATATCTACTTATCATCTCAAACATGTTATAAAGGTGCTTATTTCAACTTTAATCTCCATTATATACCAAAGAGTGTTGTCAATGCCTTGCTTCATCCTAATACATAGGTAGCTATGTAGACATTGTTTTATATGTCCTCCGATATGTCTGACTTGTCTCCCAATCAGGGGCAGAACTATTCATGGGCACACCCGAGCACGTGCCCAGGTTCAATTTTTGGGGAGAAAAATATAGGTTTTGGCATATACGAGCTTACAAATTTTAATAGTTTATTTCTGCTCAACCGCTCAACAAAATTCAAATCCAAAAGTGGCATTGAACTCGTATTGAAAAATTACACATGATAGAATATTCAATCAAATGTTTTCATAAAGATTTGACAAGACTACCAATTTTACAAAATTGAAATTATTTATGTAATTGTCAAATGTCCATTATTTAGATCTGTGGAGAAAACTCAAACTTGTAAATACTTTCTCTATATTCAAATACAAAGTATGAATACATATTTATAAGAGGGAGAAAGAGAGAAGAGATTCCTATACATGATGTGGGACTAAAGAAGAGAAAGAGAAAAATAAACAAATACATGGGCTATATGGGCCCCTTTACATGGGCTTTTCTAACACTCCCCCGCAAGCTGGAGCGTACAAGTCGTATGCACCAAGCTTGGACAAAAACTGATAGAATAGGGTATTTGGTAGAGCCTTCGTGAGGATATCAACAACCTATTCAGTGCCCGGAACATGCTTTAATTCTATCTTCTTCATTTGAACTTTTTCCCGGATAAAATGACAGTCTACTTCAATATGCTTCGTTCTCTCATGGAAGACAGGATTCTTTGCAATGTGTATAGCTGCTTGGCTGTCACATAGCAGGAGGGCAGGTGAGGGAAGTTTTACCCCGAGGTCGACAAGAAGATTTTCAAGCTAAGTTAGCACAGAGACAACCGACGCCATTGATCGGTATTCTGCTTCTGCTGAGGATAGAGCCACAACTGCTTGCTTCTTACTTCGCCAAGTAATGAGATGACCTCCAAAGTAGGTGCAAAAACCATTGGTTGATCGACGATCATCTAAGGAACCAGCATAATCAGCATCAGAATATGCAACTAATCTTGGAGTAGAAGATGAGGTCTTGTAGACCAATCTTTGACCCAGAGCTGTTTTAAGGTACCTGAGGATGCGCTCAACGGCTTGAAGGTGAGAAGTTCGCGGGGCATGCATAAACCTGCTGACCACTCCAACAACGAAGGATATATCCGGTCTTGTAACTGTTAACTAGATCAATTTTCCAACAAGTCGTCGATAGTATTCCGGATTTTGAAGAGAGAGATCTGCGTCAGAAGCGTGAGCACACAATTTATGATTTGCATCCATTGGAGTAGTAGTAGGCTTGCATCCAGAGTAACCAACATCTTGAAGGAGATCCAGACAGTACTTTCTCTGGGACAGGACAAGACCATCTGGTCGCCTTAGGATCTCAAGGTCAAGGAAGTACCGAAGGTGACCCAGATCTTTTGTTTGGAAGACCGAGCTAAGGTGCTGTTTAACCGCATGAATGCCCTTTGAATCGTCTCCAGTGATCAGGATGTCATCAACATATACCAGCAGAAGAACCGTTCCCGTTGCTCGGTGTCGTGTAAAGAGGGAAAGGAAAAATCTGCTGAACTTCGAGTAAAACCGACTTCCCGAACAGCCTTACAAAACTTGTCAAACCATGCCCGATGAGATTGTTTGAGACCATAGATGAACTTCTTCAGATGACAAACTCGGGACTCCCCCGTGGTCTCAAATCCGGGAGGTTGCTGCATATATACTGTCTCCTGAAGGTCGCCTTTTAGAAAAACATTTTTGATGTCCAGTTGGTGTAACGTCCATTGGCGATGAACCGCCACTGGGAGAAGGACACGAACGTTGTTAATCTTTGCTACTAAAGAGAATGTTTCCTCGTAATCAAGACCGTGCTGTTGGGTGAAACCACGAGCCACCAGGCAGGCCTTTAGATGGTCAATGGTCTCATCCTGAGCATGTTTGATTACAAAGACTCACTTACACCCAACGAGTTTCTGACCGGGGGGGGGGGGAGAGGTACCAGGTGCCAGGTCTGGTTTGCCCAGAAAGCCGTCATTTCTTCCTCTATGGCCGCCCGCCAACCAGGATGTTGGAGAGCCTCCTGCACAGTGTTAGGTACAGAAATAGAGGATAATGAAGTGGCAAAAGTGTGGAGTGGTGGAAATAGGCGATGTAAGGATACATAGTTCGCTATGGGATGAGCGATAAAGTCTGGTGCTGGATCAGCAGAACGCGGAGCGTCAGAGGTCGAAGTCGACTGCAGTGGTGCAACGGAGGCAGGGTGACGACGAGTGTAAACTCGTATAACAGGTGGCTTTGAAACAGGGGGAGCCTTTTTTAGGAAATCGTGTTGGTGAAGGAGTGGTAACAGGAATGGCTGGACGTACGACCGTTGGTGGTAGAGGTGTAGAATCTGAGGCAGAGAAGAAAGGGAGATCCTCCCGAAAGGTCACATCAGCAGATACAGTCACCTTTCGGGTAGCCGGAGAGTAACATACGTAGCCTTTTTGGGTCTGGGAATAGCCAACAAAGATATGTTTGTCCACCCGGGAATCCAACTTGCCCATGGATGGACCAAGAGTGTGGACATAGCAGACGCATCCAAAGATGCGGGGGGTAAGGGAGAATGTCGGAGTAGAAGAGAACATGAAGCTGAATGGAGTGACATTGTGGAGTACGGGGGAAGGAAGACGGTTGATCAAATAACAGGCCGTGGAGAGAGCGAACTTCCAATAAGATTTGGGAACTTGCATCTGAAACATGATAGAGCGAGCCATATCGAGGAGATGTCGATTCTTACGTTCTGCAATTCCGTTTTGTTGCGGGGTATAAGCACATGAAGTTTGATGAATAACCCCGAATTCAGAGCAGAGATTTGCAAATTCGTGGCCAGTGTATTCACGGGCATTGTCCGTGCGAATAGTTTTGATAGTTGTGGAGAATTGCGTGCGGGTCTCAAGGAGGAAAGCCCAAAAGACTCAGGGAAGCTCGGAGCGATCACGAAGTAAGTAGAGCCATGTCATTCAGAAGTAATCATCAATAAAGGTTAGGAAATAACGATAACCAGAAATGCTAGTAACTCTGTACGGTCTCCAAATATCGGAGTGTACTAACATAAAAGGAGCAGCGCTCCGGGTACTATGAGACCGACAAGATGAACGCGGCTGCTTGCCGTAAATACATGCTTCACACTGAAAAGAAGGTAAAGATACATCGGGAAAAGCCTTCTGGAGGACAGGTAAAGGGACATGCCCAAGACGGCGATGCCAATCGATGGAGGAGACAGAAAACAAGATAGCGGGAGGGCCATCAAGGAGGTAGAGCCCGTTCTGCAGTCTCCCTTTACCAATGATAGTCCGTGTCCGTTGATCCTGTATCAGAAAAGAGGAAGAAGTAAAGGTTACCGAGCAGTTTAAATCATTAGTAAGACGACCCGACATAAAACAAATTAAATGGGGAGCCCGAAATGTGAAGAGCCGAGCTAAGAGAGAGAGATGAAGTGAGAGGGATATCAGCCAAGCCGGAGACAGGAACAGTGTCCCCATTAGCCACTGTAATACACTTGGGATGAGGAGAAGGCAGGTATTGTTGTGGTCGCAGAGAGGTGATGTGATGAGTTGTAACACCACCACATGAATAAAGGTGTATAAAAGTACAATTTTTTTGGGTGCCAATAACAAGATTAATTAAAGTGCAAATATCCCATTTAATCAGAGAGGAATCGGCTGGGAATAGTGAAAACCGGGTGTGGGGCTTGAGTTGAACCGGCTATAGGCGGTTCACGTATGCGTGTCCTCCGCTAATTAAGCGGTGCCGATCTCCCGATGGTAAAAGGCCGCAATCTTCACTCTGCCCTTCAGTTTTCACGCCCGACGGAAGAAATCGCAGCGGAAGACGCAGGAGCCGCACGCCGCCGATCGATCCCGGGAGTTCAAATCTCCTCCGTTTCGCGTGATTCCTCCTCCGATAGCAAGGTAATCTCCTCCTCTACACTCCTTTTGATTTCGATACGACGTTAGGGTGAGTTAAATTTCTAGGGTTTAGGATTTTAGCGATTTCTTTCATGAAACTCATGGGGAAAGTTTCTGTAGCGTTTCCTCATCCCCTAATCCTCCATTTCTAGTCATTTGGAGAAACCCTAAGTGAAGTATTAGGGATTTCGACATTTAGGCACATGTTTGAGGATGAGGAAAGGATTCGTGGCAAGTATGCCTCCTCCCCAAGGTTTGCTAGTAAAAGATTTGAGGGAAATGTCAGCCCCCTAATCCCAAATAATTATTTGGAGGCTAGGTATGGCTGCCCCTTCACTCAAACGGTACAAATAAACTAAACTGCACTTAGGGCAGCAAAGCCCTAATTGGAATATTGCCCCTTGACCTAAGTAGGTCAAGTAGAACCTATAAACGTAATATGTAGTATGTATGAATTAATTATGAATAATTTCATCTAGGTTATGGCATCCCGAAATGCTGGAAATCGTAGACAAGATGGTGACAAGGACAAAGACATGGATAAAGGCAAGGGAAAAGCCCCAGTGAGTTTTTACTTCTCATGTCTATTCATTTATTTCGTTATTAGGCTGCTAACGTAAGCTGATGTGAACGTAAAATGTTGAATAAGGTAGGTTATAAAGAGATAAATAGTTAACAACAATTAAGATAAGTATATGATAAGATAATAAGTTATGGGCTAATAAGAAGAGTAATATTAACGTGCGAATCAAGAGCACGAACATGTGCGAGTCAAGGGCACAGATAGGAATGTGAACGTGCGAGACAAGGGCACGAGAAACACATTACCTTTAGGTGTGAGGCAAGGACACCTAGTTACACTTCATATAGCCCATAATACAGGTGTGAGACAAGGACACCTAAACTTAAGACTAGTCATACGTAAGATTAAGTATAAGGGAATCCAAAGAAAAGTGTAAGATCATAAAACAAAGACATCATACACTCATAAATATTTAAGGAAAGGTAACAATTCACTTAGTCCTTTGACTAATTAAAAAATGAAACTAAACAGGTCAAGGAAGAGGCGGTTCCAGCCACCAGTAGTCAGCGTCGACCATGCACTCCTCGGCAAGAGAAGAAGTATCGCCTTTGGGTAGATGTCTACTCAGCAGTCCTTGGAGTACTGGAGGAGCACAGAGAGAGGTGCCGAGATCCAGAGTGTCCCCATGAGGACTTTCAGTTTTATTTTATGTAGTTTTGTATAAGTCAGTCTGTATAGTATACATGTCGGTAAGCCTCTTTTTGTATTGATATAGGGCTACCGTTTTGTCTGTGCAGGGATGGTAAGCCTTAGTAGAGTTGTCTAAGGTTACCTTTTTATCATATTGTACGTTGATATCAGTTATATAATGAAATGGATGGTTATAGTTTGTCATTACATTTACTTATTGTACTCTTTCATATATATGCTGTACTCTGATGGTTCTTAGCTTGCTTAAAAGAAATGATTATGTTAATTTGTAGCGGTAGCCGTAAGGGGGTCCGTTACATGAGTTGCACCGGAATCCACTATCCAACGTGGACTAGTGGAGAGATAAGCGATACCTTCATGTGAGATGGAGGAAGCAGAAGCAACCGAGGCAGGTGGGTGACTGAGCAGACCATGAAGTTGTTGCAGCTGAAGGTTGACCTCTTCAAGGTTAGTACGAGCAGAGGAGTCTGTGGCAGCAACAGTGGCCTGCGGGCGAGGGGGAAACCCATGCTTCCGAAAGCAAACAGGCTCAAGGTGGTCGTCCTTCCCGCAGAAGGAACACTTTGGTCGAGGCCGAGCTCCTCGACCTCGGCCCCGGGAGCCAGAACGTCCCCCACGAGCAGGAAGGGGAAGAGGTAGTAAGGGCGCCGAAGCCTGTTGTAGGAGAGCCGGTGACCGAGGAGCAGGACAATCAGGAGGAGGCGAGACCTTGAGCAACATGTCACACACATCAGATAGGGATGGGGTAGCCGCAAAGGAGAGAATCTGTGCCCGAATGCTCTGAAGATGATGAGGTACACAAGCCATCATCATGGCTACACCGACAACTTCTTTCTGAGCACGCTGTGCAGCGAGATCCAGCGTGGGATGTTGATGCTGAATCCACGCTTCGATCAGAGTCTTGGCGCGAGCAACACATGATGTGAGGTCGGAGGCCCCGCCAACCTCGAGATTCTGAAGATCAGTGATGATGTCGTAGAAGTGTTGGAGACTATCTTTGCCAGAATAGAGGGCCTGGAGCTCATCCCACATGGCCTTGGCGGTTTCATGATACATGGACATGCGGTATGGTTCACTATCCAGAGAGTTGAGGAACCACGTCTGGACCCGACTGTCGTTGCGTAGCCAATCATCAGTGGGAGGAACGGGAGCGGCCTGGGTCAGATGATGAAGAAAGCCTTTCGATTGAAGCACACAGCGAACCGAGTGCACTCACTCCGTAAAGTTCTTCTTCCCGGTCAAAGAGATAGTAGTAATCCGCAATTCATCACGGATTTCGGGGGTAGGAACTGGGCGGTCAACAGATGAAGCCGCCGGTTCGGCAGAGTTAATAGAAGACCCCATGACTAGGCGGGCAGAGGACTAGACCGCTGAGAGGTCAAGCAGCGGATAGACAGGGAGATCGCATGGGAAGACCAGAACGGACAGCAGGCAGGCCGTACGAGAAGGCGTACAACACCAAGGCAACGACCAGAAGAGGTCGAGTGGACAGAAGGAAAACTGGGGAGGCCACATAGTCTCGGTCATAAGCCACCAGCAGCAAGAAGCCGCGACCACAAGGCTAAGACCGAAGCGGTTAGGGAGACCGCCGCGACTAACCGACCCGAAGGACGCACGAGAAAGAAGCCGGACACACGAAGTCTGCACGGTCAAAGTGAGTACACTAGCGACAGGGGAGGATGCCACGACCAAGTGCGAAAATCGCCGCGGATAGAGAAGTCGCGGGAAGAGAGGAAGCCGCGTGGTTAGCGAGGAAGCCGCCCGGGAGAAAAAAGACAGGGAGAGGCCGCGAGCTAAGAGGGGAGCGCGCCGCGGGAAGAGAGAAACAAACCGCGCGGGTAGAGAGGAAACTGCGCGGGAGAAGAAGTGAGAGAGGGGCCCATTAGCGAGAGAAACTCCTATAAAAGGAGAGAGAGTAGAGATAAAGAAGGTGGAGGCCACGGGATAGGAGGAAGGGAAGAGAGAGGCGGGCAGAGAAAGCCTAGCCGCGCGCCTTGCTCGAGAAGGGAAGGCCTCCCGGTTAGAAACACACAAACCGCGTCTAGCGCAAGCAGAGGAATGTCGGGCGGTTAGCAAAAAACTAGCCGCAGGGAGAGACCGAGTCCCTCTGATACCATGTGGAGAAAACTCAAACTTGTAAATACTCTCTATATTCAAATACAAAGTATGAATACATATTTATAGGAGGGAGAAAGAGAGAAGAGAGTCTTATACATGATGTGAGACTAAAGAAGAGAAAGAGAAAAATAAACAAATACTTGGGCTATATTTGCCCCTTTACATGGGCTTTTCTAACAAGATCAAATATCATCATCACTAAACTCATGAAAACAAGTCAAATATATTTTTAAAAATTTTGTTCCAATCAACAATAGTTAAAAGTGATATTTTCAAAAACGTTGACTAGTTTTATAAGGAGTTTTCTCATATTTTCACATATAAATTAGTTTAGAGAGCAATGCAATGGAACTTGTTTTTCGCAATGAAAGTTGTCATATTTACTACATATATGTATATATATGCACATATACACACATTATTTTTCAGCAATAGGTCTGACCATTTATTTTTACCGTACTGCAATTAGACCAACAATGCTCTATGGTTCTGAGTGCTGGGCAGTAAATTGTGGACATGAGCAAAAAATAAGAGTCGCGGAGATGAGAATGCTTAAGTGGATGTGTGGACACACGAGACTGGATAAAATTAGGAATGAATGTATCAGGTTTAAGATATGAGTAGCACGAATTGCAGAGAAGATGAGAGAAGCTCGACTAAGATGGTTTGGACACGTACAAAGGAGACCATTAGAGGCACCTGTTAGACGTTGTGAGAGTCTAGTCACTAGGCATGTTAAATAAGGGAGGGGTAGACCAATAAAGACTTGGAATGAAATTATACGGAAAGATATGATGTACTTAGGCATTAGTGAGATTATGACAAAAGATAGGGCACAATGGTGACAAAGGATCCATATAGCCGACCGATCCCACTATAGGTTGCGTCCATTCTAGGTAGTCTTAGGTTATGAGTCTAGGAAGCCCATAGACCTTATTCCTCTATCCATAGAGTCCCTCCCTAGCGAGTCTGTTGAGTCCTTTGTTAGACACCTCCATAGTTTGCACGAGTCTATCTGACAAAAAATTACTTGCAATAGTGATATTTATAAACTTTATGTTGATAGTCATAGGAGACTACAAAGCTTCAAAGGAGAATAGGTGATAGTCTCTATACATGTTGAGAGGTCCTAAAAGAACCGCTCAAAAATGAAATGCTAAGTGAATGAGTCCTTACATTGTCCTCAAAAGAATTAAGACAAATGTCTATGAATTAGATATTCCAAAGAGCATAAGGATTTCACCCGTATTCAACATTGAGGATTTGACTCCATTTTTTGAGCCACATGACTACATATACCCTTCACCTCCTACCACCTTAGCTCCTCAACCTTCGTGTACTACTTAGCCATGTTCCCAGCTCCCACCGACTACCTCACCGCAACCTGAGTCTTTAGCACCGATTGATCGTCTGACTTCTTCATCAGCAGTACCACGTCCGCTGACACAGGTTTCACCGCCCACATGCACCGGACCGTTCAACATCATTATTGATCCATCTACAGTTCCGACTTCTTCCATAACAATACCACGTCTGCCGACACAGGTTTCACTGTCCACAGACACCATACCATTCATTATCACCATTGATCCCGCTTCATTTCCAACTTCTTACGCAGTAGTACAACTTCCTCTGACATCGGTTTTATCGTCCACCAGCTTCAGACTATTCGACGTCATCACTGAGATCGAGACCCATGAGCTCTTTCTAGCACCAAACAGTCAAATACTTGGTCCATTTGCGGGGCCACTCTTTTAACGACGACACCTAGATTTCCACAATAGAGCTTGAGAGACTCGCCTCGACCCTACGACGACATTACAAGCATCTCCATTCTTCGAAGATGAATGCTTTTGAGACGGGGGGAGTTAATGAGGATCATGTCACACGGTTCATTAGGGTCTATTTACACCAATCGCGGGTCCAATGACGATCATGACCGCTCATCTCAAATCGATCACGATCATAACATTTTCGTTCTTTGCATTTTTAATTTTACATTGTAATTATGTTTATTTTGAGGGAGACAACGAACGGAAAATCACGACCGTTTGTTGTCCATTTCTAGTTTATATATAGGAGTAGATGGCTCTAAAAAGAGGCATTGAAAGCTGAAGCAAAGAAGCATTGCTTTTGATCAAACGGTGCTGAAGCCTGTACCCTCATGTGCGTGCTTGGACTGCCTCACATACCCCCTTGCTAGCTGCGGGTCCAATGGCGATCATCACCGCTCATCTCAAGTGGATCACTTGGATTTACACCTTGTCTGCATGACATGTCTTCTGTGTTTTTTAAGAGCTATTTTAATATGCTCATGATTTCTGGTTTTTTTGCATTATTTTGGTAACTATTGCAATATGTACTGTGCTTCCTTCTGTTCAGGGAGCGGGTATTTAACTGCTTGTTTTGCAATTATGGTTGGACCACAAGGCCGTGTTGTGGGGCTTGAACATATTCCTGAACTGGCTTCTTATTCAGTTGAGAACATTACTAAAAGTTCAGCATCTTCATTACTAATGGAAGGTTCTCTATCGGTACATGTTTCTGGTATTTTCACCTTGTTGCCTTCTCTCTCCATAATGATGTGCTTAACCTGCATCTGTTCTGTCACATAATGCACGCAGCAACTGTTTCTTTTTGTTCACTATTGCATTTTTCCCGTTTAATATATTTCTTTCTTTTCCCCTTCCCCTTTTAATCTCCAACAGATATCCAAGCTGCAGAATATCCCTTCTTAAAGTGCTTATTTCCTGAAAAAGAAATTCAAGTTCATTGTTCTAGAGAATTGTTGACTACTAACTATACAAGAAATCAGTGTTCTCCAATTCATGTTTTTTTTATAATAGTGACTATGTTACGGACTTATGGTTCAAAATTTAATTAGCTAGTAATGACAATTTAGTAATGTAGAAAAATGAAATATGATGCTTAAAGTTTTATATTACTTCATATGTGTCAACTAACAATACAATCATTTGTATACATATTTATAGGATGGAGGAGTGGAATTTCAACTCCAAACCAAGATGTGAGACTAATCTGTTAGATTATATAATTCCTATTTATGTTTTATTAATTGTATTAATTGTAACACCTCTATATATAGAGGTCTCCTTGTATTGCAATATCAAGTATTCCTTTTCTCTCGACAACATGGTATCAGAGGGTCCCGTGCCCTAATTCGCTCCCGCAAGCCGCTCGCCGCTCTTCCGTCGCAAGTCGCGGCCGCCTCGATCCGTCGCCAGTCGCGCCCGTCGCTTCCGCTCCGCAAGCCGCCGCCGCTCCTCCGTCGCCCGTCGCGCCCGCCTCCCGCTCCGTTCCGCAAGCCGCTTCCTCTTCGCGCCCCTCTCGTTCCCGACCGCTCTCCCTCCGGTCTTCCTTTTCTTCTTCTGGCGCCGGAATGATCCTGCAGTGAGTTTCTGATTCTTCCGACGCCCTTTTCTTCTCGTAATGGCTTCTTTGTGGATGGATCCTCTCCCCTTTTCCGTCCATCTCTTGATGCCCTAATCCTTGGGCTGCTTCCCTCTCCGGATTTCTCTTCCGGACTTTTTTTCCTCTCCCTTTGGATTTCTATTCCTTAGGTATGGAGACTAATGGCGCTGATTCTCCCTCTCTCTCCACCGGAGCCACTCCGGCTCCTTCCGGTGTCTCTACTCCGGCTATTACCTATCGTGGAACCACCGAACATACTACCTCTCAAATCACTACCATCCGCCTTGATGACGACAATTACTTCTCGTGGTCACGGTCTATCATCCTTGCTCTCAAAAGTCGGCGCCTCTATGGCTATGTCACGGGCCAAATAAAGGAACCGGAGAGGAATTCCCCCGAATGGCAGCAGTGGGAGTCCGAGAATTCCTTGGTTATGTCTTGGCTTATCAACTCTATGCAGGAGTCCATTGCCCGCAACTATCTCTTCCTCGATAATGCCACTGACATTTGGCGTCGTGCTGAGGCTACTTACTCTCGTCGGGGCAATACTGCCCAGATCTTTCAGTTGCGCCGTAAGATCAGCTTACTTCGGCAGGGTGACCGTTCTCCTTCTGTGTACTATTTGGAGTTCACGCAACTTTATCAAGAGTATGATCATTTTGATTCTCTTGTCTTTGTAAGCCCCATCGATGAGGCAATGGTTCGGGCCCGGGATGACCGTAATCGCATATTTGAATTCCTTCATGGATTACATCGTGACTTTGACCAGATCAGCGTTCAGATCCTTGGCCGACCACAGATACCTTCTCTTCCTGAGCTCTACAGCATTGTTCAACAAGAGTTTGATCGTCGACAGACACTTCTCCCTGACTCTGTGCCGGAGGGCTCTGCTTTGGCTGCTACCACCCCCTCTCTTCTTGGTACTAGGCCATCCCGGGACTTCAAGTTGAAGGGTTCAGATAAGGATCATCTTCTGTGTGATTATTGTGGCAAGGGTCGCCATACTCGGGACACCTGCTTCAAGCTACATGGATTTCCTACCCCAAGAGGGGGTGCTCCACCTCGTGGAGGCCGTGGTTCTGGACGCTTCTCAGGTCGCAATGCTGCTCTGCCCCGTGCAGCCCATCTTGTTGATGCTCCTACAGACACCTCTTCTGGATACTTTGGTACTGAATACTGATGCTGCTGCTACCCCGGGTGGCTTTACTGCGGATGAAATGTTGGCTCTCCGATGCATGATGCAGGGAATGTCTACTGAGCCATCGTCCTCTTACGCTCATACAGGACTGCCAGGTGCCCACTCAGCTGTTTCTTCGTCCTCTACTCAATGGGTCATTGACTCTGGGGCTACGGATCATATGACCGGGTCATCCACAGGTTTTGTTTCCTATACCCCTCTGTCTGGGCGTGACAAGGTGAGTATTGCCGATGGTTCTCTTGCCCCTATTGCTGGCAAGGGTACCATTCCATACTCCTCTCTCACCCTGTCCTCGGTTCTTC
This sequence comes from Platanthera zijinensis, assembly GCA_039513925.1. Lineage (NCBI taxonomy): Eukaryota > Viridiplantae > Streptophyta > Magnoliopsida > Asparagales > Orchidaceae > Platanthera > Platanthera zijinensis. The sequence goes on from CM077097.1 coordinate 145,375,117, forward strand.
ATGTACCCACCTTTACTCGTAACCTTCTTTCAATTAGTCATTTAACTAACTCCATGCATTGCTCTGTGACATTTCTTCCCTCCTCTTGTGTCTTTCAGGACTTGACGACGGGGAAGGTGATTGGCTCTGGTAGTATGGTGGACGGTCTCTATGTTCTTGATCCTGGCACTGCTTCTCCCACCATGGCTCTTCATTCCAGCACTACCCATCCTCTGTACCCCTGACATTGTCGCCTGGGCCACCCTCCTATCTCTATTATGAAATTACTATTTCCTGCTATGTCTAATGCTGTTTTTGACACTTTTGTCTGTGATGTCTGTAGTCTAAACAAACATCATCGTACTTCATTTAAGCATGCTTCGCTACCTAGTTTTATTCCATTTGCTGTTATTCATAGTGATATATGGGGTCCTTGTCGTGTTCCTTCTATTTCTGGGTGTGCATGGTTTGTTACCTTTATTGATTGTTTCTCTCGTACTACCTGGCTGTACTTACTACATCGTAAAAGTGATGTATTCTCTGTTTTTCGGCGCTTTCATAGCATGGTTTCTTGTCAATTTCAATTTAAAATAAAAGTTCTTCGTAGTGACAATGGACACGAATACATTGATTCGCAATTTGAAAACTATCTTGCTGATCACGGCATCCTTCACCAGACTACGTGTGCTTATTCTCCAGCCCAAAATGGGGTGGCTGAGCGGAAGAATCGCCACCTCCTGGAGGTTGCTCGCTGTCTGTTGTCCACCATGCATCTTCCAAAATTTTATTGGGGAGATGCTGTCATGACTGCGGCATACCTTATCAATCGAATGCCAACGCGTGTCCTTGGGCATTCCACCCCCCTTCATACCCTCCGGGTGCGCCCTACTCAGCTTTCTCCTAAAGTGTTTGGTTGTGTTTGCTTTGTTCACATCCACCAACCCCGCCCCTCTAAACTGGATCCGCGTGCTCTCAGGTGTGTCTTTATCGGTTACTCACCTACACAAAAAGGGTACAAGTGTTTTCATCCTCCTACCAGGAAAGTATTTGTTAGTATGGATGTCACATTCCGTGAATCCGAGTCCTACTATCCTCTCACTGACTCTCCGTCTCCTGGTGATTCCCCGTCTTCGGGTGTTTCTCTCCCCGTTCCTCCTCCATATCCCTCACTTCAGGGGGAGACTCTACCTGTGGAAGTGAGTCCTCAAATACCAGTGGAGGAGAGCCCCTCTCCTCTACCTTCATCTTCCTCCATACCTTCACCACCCCCAATCCTGCAGGTATATACCCGGCGTGTCATGCGGCCAAGCTCACAAGACCCCACTCTGCTACCGGAACAGTCAGTGGATCCTGACTCAGGGCTTTCGGATCTTCCGATTGCTCTTCGAAAAGGTACCAGGTCTTGTACTCACCATCCCTTATCGAATTTTGTATCTTATGCTGCGCTTTCTACCCCCTACAAGTCCTTTGTGTCTTCCCTCTCCACTGCCTCTATTCCTGCATCTTGGCAACAGGCTCTGGCAATCCCTGTGTGGCGTGAGGCGATGATGGAGGAAATGAAGGCTCTGGAAAAAAATCATACATGGGACTTGGTTCCTCTTCCCAATGGCAAGAAACTTGTTGGGTGCAAATGGGTGTTCTCGGTGAAACAGAACCCACAAGGAATTATTGAAAGATGTAAGGCGAGATTGGTTGCAAGAGGTTATACTCAAACCCACGACATTGATTATCAGGAGACGTTCGCCCCGGTGGCCAAAATGAATACTATCAGGGTCTTACTTTCCGTTGCTGCTTGCAAACATTGGGACCTATTTCAGCTGGATGTGAAGAATGCCTTCCTCCACGGTGACTTGGAGGAGGAGGTCTATATGTCGATTCCCCCGGGTCTTGCGCCTGTTGGTTCTATTGGAAAAGTGTGCAGACTATTGAAGGCTCTCTATGGGTTGAAGCAGTCCCCAAGAGCTTGGTTTGGCCGGTTCCACAAGGCCATGATGTCATTTGGGTACTATCAGAGCAATGCTGACCACACATTATTCATTAAACGTAGATTTGGAAAACTTACTGCTCTCATTGTGTATGTTGATGATATTGTCATAACTGGTAATGATATGGAAGAAATTCAGAGCTTGAAACAAAAGCTAGCTGGAGAGTTTGAGGTCAAGGATCTGGGAAAACTCAGATATTTCTTGGGAATAGAAGTTGTCAGATCTAAGCGGGGGATCTTCATCTCTCAACAAAAGTATACGTTAGATCTCCTTGAGAAGATGGGAATGAGTGATGCAGACCGGCCGACACTCCAATTGAAGCAAATCACCGTCTATCGCGGGATGATGGTGTGGACATCGAAGATGTCTCAGGGTTCCAAAGATTAGTAGGGAGGTTGATATACCTGTCCCATACTCGCCCAGACATTTCCTATGCTGTGAGTGTTGTGAGCCAGTACATGCATGCTCCCAAGACCCGGCACGTGGATGCTGCTCACAGAATTTTACGGTATCTCAAGTCTTCACCAGGAAGGGGTATTCTGTTTGCCCCAAACACCGGCCTAAAGGTTGAAGTCTACACTGATGCTGATTGGGCAGGATCTGTTGATGATAGACGTTCAACTTCGGGATATTGTTCTCTCGTTGGAGGCAATCTTGTTACTTGGAGGAGCAAGAAGCAGCAAGTTGTGGCACGCTCTAGTGCTGAGGCCGAGTTCAGAGCTATGGCTCAAGGGGTCTGTGAAGGCTTATGGCTTCGTGCCTTAATGCGTGATCTTGGTTTCGAAGAAGAAGGACCCATCCTTCTGTACTGTGACAACAAGTCGGCCATCAGTATCGCTCACAATCCCGTTCAACATGACCGAACGAAACACATCGAGGTGGATCGACACTTCATCAAGGAGAATATTGAGCGAGGGATTGTGTGTACTCCCTTCGTGCCCTCCAACAGGCAGCTAGCAGATATTCTCACGAAAGGATTAAGTGAGAACACATTTAGCAAGATTGTGGACAAGTTGGGCATGATCAACATCACTTGCCCAACTTGAGGGGGAGTGTTAGATTATATAATTCCTATTTATGTTTTATTAATTGTATTAATTGTAACACCTCTATATATAGAGGTCTCCTTGTATTGCAATATCAAGTATTCCTTTTCTCTCGACAACATAATCTATACATTAAAAAAGGGGCTTTTACATGGGCAGAGAAGTGTGAGCGGGAATAGCCGGACGTGAGAGAGCATTGAGAGATACAACAGGAGTTACTGAGAAGAACAATTGACTCTCAAAAAAGGTAACATCTGTAGAGGGGATTATTTTCCCAGTAGTAGGAGAATGACACACATAACCTTTCTGTGTACAAGAGTATCCAACAAAGATGTTCTTAGTAGCACGGGGAGCCAACTTATCGACAAAAGATCCGAGATGATGAACAAAACATACACATCTAAAGACCTGAGGAGGGAGGGAGAAGGGAGGTGACGGCGTGACGCTGGACAAGCCATGAAACGATTGTGCCGACACTCTAATGCATTCCTAGGTGAGAGCAGGGAATGGATTCAAACAAACATAAAACTATATGATGCGTGATTGTTTTGACTAAACCAGAAACAAAATGGTAGCAAAATAAAATTATATTAATATAACAAATCTACACAATGTGAATATGTAATTTTCATGCGTACGAACAATATCACAAGTTTTCCTCGCACAAAGGATCTTCAACCACAATTTGCACGAATAAGTGCTATAGACTTAAAAAGAAATTAAACAAAAGCACCAACAAGCCCAATACCCAAATAAACATTTAATATCTTCCAATATTTAACATAGAAAAATTAAACATCACATTAAATTAATACTCACAATTACGAGGATTCAGTGGCTATGAGTGTTGGCAAGTAACTGCAGCTAGAAAGGCAAGGGGGTTGAATATAGTTTTGGATAATCTTTATACTTGCTGATTGGATTAGATAAAGCCCAGTTCCAATTGAACTGATTTCTACGGTCAATGGGCCTCAGGGGGTTAGGAAGTCAGCCTCCAGGTTGAAACGAGGTTGGGAGAGGCTTCGCCTTGTCGGAACGGGATCAAGATGGGTGCTGGATGGGGAGAAAATGAATAATGGAGGTGGTCTGGCGATTCTGTCGATGAGAGGGGAAGTAACAGGAGAGTTGGTGGCTGTTGAAGTCAAAAATGGGCGAAAAGGCAGTGAAGGGCTTGCGGAGGAGCAACAAAACCGACACCAGGTAGAGTTTCTCGTGCGGGTAAAGGGGCTCGAACTGTAGCGGAATCGAAGGAGGGAGACTTTGGCGTGTGCGACTAGGGAGGACGAGGGTGACAGAGGGTACTTGTGATGGAGTTGGAAGCCGACTGTGTGATTTTCTTGCGTGGGAAGAGGACGATAAATAGTGGGGTTCGTGCGGTTACAGGCGCTTTGGTGGCTCCACGACAAAGAGAATGGGCAGTTAAGATTGAAATCGTAGGAATAAGGAAGGTAACATTGGCTTCACGAGAAATTACAAAGGAGAATAATAATGCTGGAAATAAATCGGGACGTCGCACCCTGGGGTCTCGCGATGTCGCACCACGAATGATTGTCACTTGTCAGATCTGGATCAACTTAAAAATGCAACAATGAATAAAAATGACAGCCTCCACCCTTATTTATAATGAGAGTGGGCGGTTGGGCACCCGTCGTGAACGACTATGATTGGCCGTTACGCCTGGTGTCTTAAAACACTAAATATAAGTTCAAATAAAAAACAAAATACATATAAATAGCAAAACAACACTCTGGACGCGCTCGCATTCTTGGATCGCTGATCCGATCAATGCATCCCATGCAAATATGCAAAAGCGTGTCCCTCCGAGTCGTGGCTCGTTCTCCTCCATCGATCACGATCGCACGACTGATCCCTACCAACTCCCCCCGTCTGAAAAACATTCATCTCGGAAGAATGAAGATGACCGAGATGTAGTCGAAGATCTGGGGCAAGCCTATCAAGCTCCGTCGCAAATATCAAAGTATCGTCAAAGGTGGGGCATCCACTCTAGTGTACCAAGTAACGTCAAAAAAGATCGTCTACGGTGGTGGTGCGCTCGTCCGTCACAATATCCATAATGCTCTTAACTCTCACCTCTCGCGCTTTTGGATCTAGAAGAACGGTTAGCCGGCGATAGGACACGCGAGCGGCAGGGTAGAGCAAATGAGGGAGATGGAGGCGCGGTACGTGAGCGGGATGGCGAGGGAAGAGCGCGATGGATTAGGGCAATCAAGAGGCACCGCTGGGTCGGTTCCCTTCAAACCGAGAATTCCAATTTCTAAAACAAACCAAGCATACAATTAACTTCACATATTCTCCCTTATATATGAGAGAGACCCAATAGGCCAAACGACTGTACAAATAAGGAATAAAATACTAGTAAATAAAATACGGAAGATAACTCAAAGGAGCTCGTCGACACATTCTAGGATCATGCCATCTCCATACCTCGCGCGCGCCTAGTGTAAACTCGCGCAAAGCGCCTTCTTTTGACAGGATCCTCCCCGTTCGTATCAACTACCCCGGGGTTCTCAACGACCTTGTCCTCAAGGTCAAAATCTGGGAACTGGGCCTTCACTACCTCCGCCAAGATCCAAGTGGCCTCGTCCTTTGCATGCCCCTTTCACTGAATGAGAACCTGTCTCGCGGGTTGTCCTTGGACGTGCTCGGTGCAGGTGCCCAACACCGCCTCGGGCTCGTAGCATGGGATGTCTTCACTGCATAGGCCTTCAGGTAGGGTGGCTTGGTGGGGGTGGCTCCCCAACGCCTGCTTTAACTGTGACACATGGAATACTAGATGGATTCGACTGTCTGGTGGGAGATGCTAGCGGTATGCGACAATGTCGGTTGGCCTGCTGCGACATTCTCTCTTGGGCGCGACATAGGTGCTGCTTTAACTGTCGTAGGGCCTCATCTCGATCATGTAGGTCCTCTGCCAATGCATGGAACTGGCATTCCCCGACGAGCCTGACCGGTATTGGTAGGGGTGGACGCCCATAAACTGTCTGGAAGGGGTTGACGCCTGCCGCCGACTGGTAGGTGTTGTTGTACCATAATTCCGCCTGCGCCACCCACTGGGTCCACTATCGGGGCAGCTCGATAGCAAAACAACGAAGGTAGGCGCCCACACAACGATTGAGGACCTCTGTCTGTCTGTCGGACTGGGGGTGATATGTCGTACTGAACCGTAGCTTGGTCCCTCGTAAGCGGAACAATTCCTGCCAGAAGGTTCTTATGAAGACCGGGTTGCGGTCGCTGACAATGGACCGGGGAAATCCGTGTAGACAGACGATCTCGCCCACAAAGACTCTGGCCACCGAACTCGCCTTGTAGGGGTGTTTGACGGGTATGAAATGCCCGTATTTGGAGAGACGATCAACGACCACCGACAGAGAGTTGTACCCCCGGGAGCGTGGAAGGCGGGTCATGAAATCCATGTCGATAACTTCCCAAACCCGATCGGGCCCCGGAAGGGGTTGTAGCAGGCCGACAAGGGCGAGGGGCAATGCTGAACTGCTAGCACCAATGCACGTAGCTCGCTGTCGCAGACGGAGGATGCCTTTTGCATGTCAGTGAAGGCCTTGCTGTAATAAGCGATGGGGCGATCCTCCTGCATGAGGATGGCACCGACCCCCCTGCATGAGGATGGTGCCGACCCCCTTTCCCGAGGCGTCATACTCCACGACAAACGGTTGGGAAAATCAGGCATGCTCAGGAGCGGTGCTGCCACGAGAGCGCGCTGCAAGCTGAAGAAGGCCTCCTGGGCGGTCGCATCCCACATGAAGGACACCTCCTTCTTCAAGAGGTTCGTCAGGGGCCGCGCCAAAGCCCCATAGCTGCGGATGAAGCGACGATAATAACCGGTGAGCCCTACGAATCCGTGCACGGCCCGTTGACTCGTCGACGTTGGCCAATGCAGGACAACATCTACCTTTTGCGGGTCCATGACGAGTACCTCGGTGAAAATGATATGACCCAGGTACACGACCTGCGGTTGGCCGAAGGTACACTTTTTTCGGTGGACCACAAGCTGGTAGGCGGCTAGGAGGCGAAGAACGGTGGCTAGGTGGGCCAGGTGGAGCTGCCAAGATGAACTGTAATCCAAAACGTCGTCAAAGAAAACCAGAACAAACTTACGCAGATGCGGCTGAAACACGTCATTCATGGTGGAATGGAAAGTGGTTGGGGCATTTGTCAGGCCGAATGACATGACGAGAAACTCGTAGTGGCCGTATGTGTCCAGAAGGCCGTCTTTGGCACGCCATTTGCTCACACGCGGATCTGGTGGTAGCCCGAGTGTAAGTCCAGCTTGGAGAAGTAGCGAGCGCCCCGCAGTTCATTCAATAACTCCTTGATGATGGGGATGGGGTACTTATCAGGCACGGTGAGCTTGTTCAGCTCCCTGTAGTCAACACAAAACCGTCAATTGCCATCCTTCTTCCGCACAAGTGGCACCGGGCTGGAGATGGGGATGACGCTCAAATAGATTATGCCTGCACTGAGCATCTCGGACACCATGGACTCCATGACGTTCTTCTAGTCGTGGCTGTATCGATACGGGCGGGCAGAGACCGCCACCACACCAGGCTGCAGGATGATGCTGTGGTCGGACGCAGGCGCTGGAGGTATAGCCCGTGGGGCATGGTGAAAACCATCGGGTGGTCGTTGAGTAGGCGCTGAATGTCCGGATGCACATGTGGTGGTGCCGGGTCAGATCTTAGATCCATGTGCCAGAGGAGAATGCTGAAATTTGGGTCGATCGTGCACAGAATGAAGCAGAGGCCAGTCGGTGAACGGGCCAGCGAGGAGTCTCCCTACAAGTGATGCGTTGTACCCGACGCCTCAAAGTCCATTGTGAGCCACCCCCAATTGTGCTTGCAGTCCCCAAGCGTGCTCAACCAGGCCACACCCAATATTGCCTCCAATTCGCCCAGGCCGAAGACATAAAAATCGATAGAACCCGAGTATGTCCATATGGAGAATTGCAGGCCCACGCATCGTTCGGCCTTGCGGGTATAGCGGTCGTCCCCGAGGGAGACATGAAAGCCTTGTGTCGGGGTCACCAGAAGATGGAGCGTCGCAACGAGGTCCTGAGAGATGAAGTTGTGACTGGCGCTGCTATTGATCATAAGGACCATTATTGACTGCTGCTGGATGTCCGAGAGCTTCATGGTGCACGGGCTGGTGATGCCGCGCACCGAGTAGCAAGTGACCTTCAATTGATGGAACGTGGCGGTCGACTCGGCCGTGTTGGGTCCCTCCTCATCAAGCTCGAGGGCCCCAAAGCCGGCCATCACAATCTCCTCTTCTTCTCCCCCCAAGAGCATCCGTAGGTCCTTGTTGGGATATTCGTTGGTCGGTGAGTACGGGCCCTTGCAGTGGAAACAAAGGACCTTGCCCCGCAGGTCAAGATACTCCTAATGAGAGATCCGATTGGGGGGGGGGGAGGACGAGCCCGCGGGGGCTGCGGCTGCGGTGGAGGACCAATCGGTTGTGGGCAACATATATGGGGTGGCACGGCCCAGCGGAGGCGGTGACCTGGTAGCGGCCGGCCGAGAGGAGGTCGGGGGGGGGGGTGGTGAACCGGGCGGTGGCGACGACGATGGCAAAGTCGGCCTCCACGAAGCGCGCTTGTTCCATTGCGCGAGACAGGGTGGTGGGGTCGTGGACCCGAAGGCGGTTACGGATGTGTGGGCGCAACCCGAAGAGAAAAATGCCCAAGTAGTGGTCAGGTGAGAGGCCGGGCACTTGCGTGACCACTTCGATGATGTTGTCGATGTAGGCATCGACGGAGTCTGCTTGGCGGACATTGCTCAGACGCTCATAGGGGTTGTCAGCGTGGCGGTTGTCGTAACGACGGATCAACTCATCTTTGAAGAGCGGCCAGGACAATGTCGGTGATGACTGTTGTAGCCAACAGACCCATTGAATCCCAAAATTCCATAACTGCCGTCAAATCCCACAGAGGAACCATTCCAAGCCTCGTCCACTTAACCTTTCCAACTTATGCCCTGAATTTCACTCCCAGGAAACATTTCAATGCTGTTCCTGCCAACGCCTCTCCTAAATTTAACAATCTTATACTCAATGAAGTTCTTTCCATTTAATCCTCTATTGGGACACTAAAATCCAGTTTTAGACCCACTCCAACCACCTTTCACCCAGCCAACCCCTTTAATCCCCTCCCTCTGCAGACCCAATGCCCCAGTCACACCCATGCAGCCCCAACTTCCATGGATGACCCCATTACAACATGAATTATCATCAAAATGACCTAATCAGCAGCGGAAACTGCAATTACAACACCGTCCTGCCCTGAATCAACCCCTTACTACTTCCTTGGACTTTGATTATTGTAAAATCTAATTTGAAGTCTATATTGCTCATTTGATGAGGGAACATATTATTTGAGATCTAGATTTGTAAAAGTTTGCTTAGTTTTTATTCTGCTTGAAAGGTTTATTTGTTAATTATTTAATTGAAGCATTTTTTCTTTAATTTAATTTGATCTTGTTTGTGTTTCTAATGTCTAATTTTTAGTGTGAATGCTTGCGTATTTTATTTATAATTTTAGAATTTATTATAATTTTTTGCCGGATAATTGCAAGTGCATTTCATCCTCACGACACTTCACTAAGACAAAATCACTAGTTTCCCCTTAAGACACAATTGCACACTTACTACATTCGTCATCCATCAGTTTCGTTTTAGAGCCCCAGCTTCGGTCTTAATCTAGGATACACGAGATTAGACTCTATAGATTAGTTATGACATCATAGTAGTTGTTGTTACTCATCTCCTCTATTCGAGGATCCATAGTCTGTTATACTCAACCCTAAGGAACTCATCAAGGGAGACATCTGTACTATCACAAGGGATATCGTTATTATTCCTCTCTTCTATTTGAGGATCCAGAGCCTCCTTACGTTCAATCTCAGAGAACTTCTCCTAAGAGGTCGCCCTACTATTATGATCATCCTCATTCCAACCCTTCATTAGTGTTGAAAAGATTGAGTCGAAACTTGTAGACTATATTTTTTTGTTCACTATCAAGTATGAGTACATATATATAGGAAGAGAGAGAGAGACAAGTTCCAAAACAAATAATGTGGGACTAAAACTAGAGACCTAAATGGGCCTATAAATGGGCCATAAGAATGGGCAATTTACATATTCTTTCTAATATTCTCTAACACTTCCCCGCAAGCTGAAGCATACAAATCGTAAGCACCAAGCTTGGATAGAAACTGCTGATGCATTGGTCTTGGTAAAGCCTTGGTCAAAATGTCGGCAACTTGCTCAGGGGTCGGAACATACTCTAATTCAAGTTTCTTCAGTTGAACCTTTTCCCGGGCAAAGTGACAATCAACTTCAATGTTTTTTGTTCGCTCATGGAATACAGGGTTCTTGGCAATATGTATAGCAGCCTGACTGTCGCAGGACAAAGTTGTAGGTGAGGATAGTTTGACTCCCAAATCATCAAGCATACTTTCCAACCAGATGAGTTCAGATACAACAACTGTCATTGCACAATACTCAGTTTCAGCAGAAGAACGAGCAGCCACTGATTGTTTCTTACTTCGCCATGTGATAAGATTTCCTCCAAAGTAAGTACGAAATCCAGTAGTGGACCGTCGATCATCAAGGGCCTGTTTGGCTAAGTTGTGGCTGTGTAGAGAGCAGTGGTGGGAAACAGTGGTGCAAGAATCAGCTGTTTTGCAGTGGTGGGAAAATTTATAAAACTGTTTGGAAAACTGTATTTGCAATGCCGTGTGAAACAGTGGTGCAGAACTAAACAGTAATGAAAATTAAACAATAATGAAAATTAAACAGGGATACATATTTGTGAATTGATGATAAATTAAACAATAACGAGAATTAACAATTTGTTCGATATAAATATTTGCGATACAGATTTGTGAATTGATGATAGTCTCCCCTCTTTTGAGATCCCTCCATAGCTTCCACTCACGTTTCAACTGATCCCATTTGTAATTAAATGTTGCGTTTTTTGAAGTTTTTAATAAAGTTAGACATCCATCTCTACTGAAATGAGTGTTTGGCCTATTGCCTAATTCAATCTCTTGTATACACAAGTCACAAAATATGTGTACGTGTGCAGACTCCCATTGTGCAAAAATTGCACCTTCCTTTGATTTACCCATCACTTGCCTAAGAACAAAAATAAGATGTTTTCTAATTATTAAATACTACAAATTGCATACTGGAAGGAAGCATGCCCACCCCCAAAAAAAATCGCTGCTTCCCCAATACTTTCAACAAAAAATAACATGTTTTTTATACTCATGCCCACCACAAAAAAAATCGCTTCAGTGGAGAATTGCCAACATGTGAGAATCACGCAGATTAAAATTGTTCTTTTGGTGAATGGAAGTATCACTGTTATCAAAAAAATGTATGAATAACTACAGGAACTACAAACTACAGGAGGAGAGGTCGAGCGGGAGAAACATACTGGAAGAATCACTGCACACAAGAGGAACTACAAACTACAGGATAATCGGAAACCAAAAAAACCCGACAGCAACAATGCTATCACCGAGAGAAACTTAACACAAGAGGAACTTACCACCAAAGAAGATGCATAGGAGGAGAGGTCGAGCGGAGAAGACGAAGAGAAACCTGCGTAAGGGAAGCGTTAGGATGACAGATTGGGCAGAGAGGACGCAGAGAAATCGACCAAAAAAAACTAGGGTGTCAATGAACATACCTTACGAAGGAGAGGTTGGGCGGAGAAGACCGCCGACGTGGACAACGGGAGGGCGTGGCCGTGGGATCAGGAGCGCTGCAAGTTATTCTTGGCCGCGAGATTAGGGCACGGGAGAAAAATCATTCTTGTCGCTGTTTTTCGCGATCGCAGCCCACCGCTGTTCCACCGCACATTTATTTTGCCTGTTTGGCGCTGCTTACCCTTCTGCTGCGGCGTTCAACTCTCCAACTGCTTTACCAAACAGAGCCCAAGAGAGCCCGCATAATTCGCATCGGAGTATGCAACAAGAGAAAGAGAGGAGGATGACTTATATACAAGCCCTTGTCCCGGAGCAGTCTTCAAGTACCTGAGGATACGGTCAACTGCCTGTAGATGAGAAATCCGTGGTGTATGCATAAAGCGACTTACCACCCCAACAACAAATGAGATATCGGGCCTCGTGACCGTTAAATATATTAGTTTTCCCACAAGACGTTGATAATATTCTGGATTTGTAAGCAATGAATCAGAGTCAGATCCATTAACATGTAACTTGTGGTTGACATCCATAGGAGTTTTTGCATGTTTGCAGCCAGAGTAGCCAGCATCTTGAAGGAGGTCGAGACAATACTTCCTTTGTGATAAGACAAGGTCATTAGGTCGTCTTGCTATTTCCAGACCAAGAAATATCAAAGATTTCCCAGATCTTTTGTTTGGAAGACCGAATTTAAGTGTTGTTTAATCTGGTGTATCCCGTTGTAGTCATCACTTGTTATCAGAATATCATCTACATAGACCAGGAGAATGACAGTCCCAGTTGATTGGTGATGAGTGAAAAGAGAGAAGTCAGCCGAGCTCCGCTTGAATCCAACTTCGCGAACAGCCTTACTCAATTTCTCAAACCAAGCCCGAGGAGACTGTTTGAGACCATAAATAGCTTTTCGAAGAAGGCACACACGAGACTCCTCCGTGGTCTCAAATCCGGGAGGTTGACACATGTAGACAGTCTCTTGAAGATCACCATTCAAAAAAGCATTTTTAATGTCTACTTGATGAAGGGGCCAGTGGCGATGGACAACGAGGGAAATTAGAACCCGAACAGAGTTCAGTTTGGCAACTGGCGAGAATGTTTTCTCGTAGTCCAGGCCATGTTGTTGGGTGAATCCGCGAGCCACAAGTCTAGCTTTGAGCCGATCGATAGTCCCGTCCGGAGCATGTTTAATGGCAAAACCCCATTTACAGCTAACATATGACTGGTCAGGAGGAAGGGGAACTAGATCCCAAGTGTGATTCGCCCAAAGGGCAGACATCTCAGCATCCATTGCCGCATGCTAGGGCTGAGCATATTATTCGAAACTCGAAAATCGCTCGAAAATCGTTCGAAAATTGAGCCGAATCGGAATTGGTTAAAATTGATTCGACTCAATTTGAGTCGATTCAATTTGACTCGAATCTTATTTCGAGCCGATTTCGAGCCAGCCCTGAATCGCTCGAAATATGATTCGAATCAACTCGAATTAATTAAAAAAATTATGTATTTATTAATATATTGTTATTTTAAGATTAAAAATAACAAAATTTAAACCTAAATAAAAAGAATGAAGGCTTAAACGAAAAATTGCTAAATTTCGAGCCGACTTGATTTGATTTCGAGCCGACTAGATTTGATTTCGAGCCGACTCGATTCGATTTCGAGCCGACTCGATTCGATTTCGAGCCGACTCGGAATCGAGCCATTTCGAGTCGAGCCGACTCGACTCGAAATCAATTTCGATTTCGAGCCGAGTTCGAGTCGAAAATTTCGATTTCGAGCCGAGTCAAAATCGCTCGAACTCGACTCGATATCAGCCCTACCGCATGCCACCCAGGATGTTGAAGAGTTTTCAGCACAAATTTAGAGAGAGAAACAGAGGAAAGTGCAAGAGCAAATTTGAGGAGAGGTGGTGATAACCGATGTAGAGAAATGTAGTTTGCCATCGGATGAGCCGTAGAGGTGGAAGCAAGATCGTCCAGCCATGAGATAGCATTGGTAGAAGGCAGCTGCGGATGGTTTCCAGAGGTTGAAGCACGACGAGTGTAGACCCGAAGGATATGTGGTTTAGGTGGTGGGGGTCCCGGTTGTGGAGTTGGAAGGAGAGGTGGTAAGGGAATCGTGACTGGAACGGTAGGACGAGGCAAGGGAAGAGGTAGAGGAGAAGTGATGTAGGGGTAGGCTACGGGTGCACAAAATCTACGGCGCTAGGTGATAGCGCAAGGGTGACACGTTAACCCAAATCTACATGCAATGAAATGAGCAATGTTTTGACGAATAAGTTAAAGCAAAGTAATTTCAGCACCACGCAGATATTTAAATAAAAACAAATATTTAATTTTGGGTAAATTATAATGGCTTCCTCCGCTCGAAGGGCCTAAGCGAAGCGCGCGGCGAATGTTTTCCCCTGCAAATTATTAGAGCACCAAAACAAAGTCCACAAACAGGAATCACAACAAGATATGATAAATCATCAATATGAAAAATGTTGAATCAAATAGTACAATACTACACAAACTCACAAAGTAGAGGGCTGAACTGAGGCACTGAATATTTGGAGGGCCGGATATGTAGATCGACGATCGGAGATGGAGCCGGCGGTGTGAAGACGATGACGGTGGCTGTCCTCGGCGGTAAAGGGTGAAAACGGGCAATAAAACGGTGGATCCGACCACGTATAAGTAGATCCGGGCCGGAGAGGAGTAGATCCGCTATTTGGAGTCGGATCCGGGCAAAAATGGAAAGTATGAGTGGTGGAAATAACGGATCGGGCGGCTATAACTCTATATCTGGACGGATCTAGGATTTTAGGGTTGTTAGAACGGTGGATCCACGAAGGGGAGTTGACGGATTGGGGAGGAGGGGGCGGTGGAGGCCGACGGCTGGTTAGGGCAATATAAGGAGGTGGCCGGCTGTGGGGAAAGGTGAGGGATGGTCGGCCAACAGTGGGGAGGAAACAAGAGGTGGCGGTGGCCCTGTAGCTGCGCTGGTGAGGCGGCGGGTTTGAGGGGAGGAGGCGGGTTGGGCGGCGGAAAAGGGGCATCAGGCCGGCTATTTTCCGAGGGCTGGAATGGCGGCCTGCAGCGGGTGAAACGAAGGTTTGAGGCGTGGAAAATGAAGGTGGCGGTAGGGATTACCTTGGGGAGGAGTTTGGAGGCCTAGGAGTCGTCACCTAGGGTTCCACGGCGTCGGCACAGGGGAGGGATCGCGGGATTCCGGGATTCAATGTCTCCAAAATCTACTATGCTTTGGTTCAGCCACTTAGACCAATATTTATAAGAAGAGAACAAATTAGGGCTTCATCATCAACGACTATGATTGGCCGGTGGGATCGGCCACTAAATACATAAAAATAATCTAAAAAATATAAACTAATATATGTTTTTGACTCGCGACGACGTGCCGGACGCAACCGCGGAGTCTGATCGTCGATCAAGGCACGCCATATATGGTAAGTCGCCAAATCAGCCCCGAACGGGTCCAAAGCTCGTGCTCGTCTCTGCTCCGCATCAAGAAGTAGACGAGGAAGTGTGAAACGGTTTGTTTTCAAGGAAGGTGACATCAGCCAAGACAACCACTTTGCCATCGACGGGAGAATAACATACGTAACCTTTCTGAGTGCGAGAGTAACCGACGAACATGCACTTTATTGCACGAGAGGAAGATTTATCTGAGGGCGGGCTAAGATTATGGACATAGCATGTGCAGCCAAACACCCGAGGTGTGAGAGGAAAAGGAGCCTGAGAGGGGAAGAGGAGACTAAGTGGAGTGACGAAGGCGAGAACTGAGGAAGACATGCGGTTTATAAGATGACAGGCAGTGGACACAGTGAAGTGTCAGTATTCCGTGGGTACCTGCTGTTGAAGCATTAAAGATCGAGCGACATCTAGGAGATGACAATTTTTGCGCTTGACAACGCCATTTTACTGAGGGGTATATGCGCATGAGGTTTGGTGGATAATGCCATACTCAACACAAATGGCAGAGAACGTCCGACTTGTATATTCTCGCGCATTATCAATGCAAAAATTTTTTAAGGGAGAGGAGAACTGAGTACGAGTTTCAGTAACAAAAGTACGAAATATAGATGTTAGTTCAGTGCGATCACGAAGTAAATATAACTATGTTAACCGAGAATAATCATCAATAAATTTTACAAAGTAGCGATATCCAGATACACTGGAGATTTTATATGGTCCTCAAATATCAAAATGAAGTAGAGATAAAAGAGTAGAATTCCGAGTACAGTCAGGATTAAAGGAAGTACGATGCTGTTTGCCAAAGATACATGATTCACAAGTAAACTCATGCAGAGAAATATCTGGAAGAGCTTTCTTGAGAATCTGGATGGGAGCATGCCCAAGACGACAATGCCAATCGATCAAGGAGATGATAGGGAGAGCGGAAGGAGGGACGTCAAGGAGATAGAGCCCATTCGTCAGTCATCCCCTACCAATAATATTCTGCGTTTGCCGATCCTGCACAATAAAGGAAGATGGTGAGAATGTAACACAACAATCAAGATCTTGAGTAAGCCGGCTAACAGAGAACAAGTTAAATGGTGATCCCAGAGCGTGAAGAATCGAAGATGAAGAGAGGGTGAGTGTGAGAGGTAGATCAACAACACCAAAAATGGGGATGGTATCACCATTGACCACAGTGATGAACTCAGGATGAGAAAACACCAAGTATTGCGGGGATGGT
This sequence comes from Platanthera zijinensis, assembly GCA_039513925.1. Classification (NCBI taxonomy): domain Eukaryota; kingdom Viridiplantae; phylum Streptophyta; class Magnoliopsida; order Asparagales; family Orchidaceae; genus Platanthera; species Platanthera zijinensis. The sequence goes on from CM077097.1 coordinate 145,391,569, forward strand.
ATCGCCATTGACCATCCAGTGAGAACTCCGAGCAAGACATGATATACCTTCATTTGAGATGGACGTCACGGAGCCAGAAGAGCAAGCAATCACCCCTTGGAGATGTTGGAGCTGAGTACAAAGTGTTTCAACATCTGTGGGAGCGGAGGAATCCGATGCAGAAGCACTGTACGGAGGCCCGACCTTAGTAGAAGCAGCAGTGTGTGGAGACAGACCATGTTTGCGATAACATGTGGCCTCAAGATGATTATCCCGACCGCATTAAGTGCATTTAAGGGGGGGTTTCTCAGCACGCCCTCGTCCCCGATACAGATGGCAACCCCCACGAGATGAAGAACCACGAGTGGAAGGAGCTGGTGTAGGTAGCTGGAGAAGTGCCGGAGAGGAAGGCATATGTGCTTCCGGTGGTGGTGTAACTTTCAGAAGCATGGAGCAAACATCCGAGAGGGAGGGAGTAGTAGCTGAGGAGAGGATATGAGCCCGAACACTATGCAGATGAGAGGGGACACGGACCATCATCATAGCAATACCGACTGCCTCTTTTTGTGCCCGTTGGGCAACTAAGTCAGTGGTAGGAGGCTGATGCTGTATCCATGCCTTAATAAGGATCTTGGCATTGGCAACGAAGGGGGTCATATCACCTGGTATTCCGGGATCAAGGGATTGAAGATCAGTAATGATCTAACAAGTGCTGGAGACTGTTCTGGACAGAATAGAAAGTGTGGAGTTCTTCCCACATTGACTTGGATGTGTCATGATACATGGCCATCCTGTAGGGCTCGGTATCCATGGAATTTGGTAGCCAAGATTGGACACGACCATCATCACGAACCCACTCGTCAGAAGGTGCAGAAGGTGTAGTCCGTGTCAAATGATGAAGGAGCCATTTCGTCTGCAGCACACGACGAACAGAGAGTGCACCCACTCCATAAAATTCCGTTTCCCATTGAGAGAAATTGTGGTAATTCGAAGTTCATCCCGAAGTTCAATAGCGGAAGAAACAACACGAGCCGGAAAAGAGGAGGCAGTAGTTGAGTCCATGGAAGCATCAATAGAGGCCATGAAATAGAGGCCGTGCGGTTAGGCGAATAGGTCGAGCGGATAGGGCTACAGACCGCAGCGGGTAAGAGAAGCAGACCGCAGCGGTAGAGCAACAGACCACGATGGGAAGAGAGGCAGACCGCGCACCCTTGGCAAACAGCGAGCAACACGCGGTTGGCAAGCAGTCCGCAAGCTGTAAACAACAAGCAACAAAGGTAGCGGTCTCCAACAAGCAGCGAGCACACCACAGATGGCGGACACACCACGAAGTAGATGCACACTAGAAACAACGACCAAAAGAGCAAGAGTGGCGGCCTGAGAGCATGGCTGTCAGTATCGCGATCCAGATTATAGGATCTTATATTCCTACAATCCAAATTTTTTAAATCGATCCTAATTTTGTAAAGAGATCCTCGATCCGACCCTACTATCTGATCCGATCCTACCTCGAAATGATCTCATCTAAAATCTCGATCCTGACAACCTTGCCTGAGAGAGGACTTCAACGGTCAGGAAAGGGTCTTATAAAAGAGACAGCAGCAGGCCGAAGGCCAAGTCCGGAAGAACTTGCAGCCGACAGCAACACGCGGCAAGCAGCGGGCAGAGATCCAATCCGCGGCGAGTAGAGAAGAGAAGCAACACGCTGTTAGCAGCCCGCGACTGGCAGAGAAGCAAGTAGAAGTCCGCGGCGAGCAAAGCAACAGTCCGCGACTGGTAGCAACACGAGTGCAGAGAACTAGTCCGCAATTAGCAGAGAAACACACGAGCAAAGGAGTCCGCAACTAGCAGAAGGTCACGACTAGGAAAGAAATAGTCTGCGCCTAACAGAAGGGCGCGACTAGCAGAAGCAACATGCGGGCAGAGAAGCAGTCCGCGACTGGCAGAGAAACAATCCGCGGCGAGGAAAGAAACAGGCCGTGGCGGGCAACAACACGCGGGCAAAGAAGCAGTCCGCGACGTTCGGAGAGGTGAATGGGGCTCAAGCAAAAAAGCTATATAAACAAGAGGAGAGGGGGGGGGGGGAGAAAGGAGAGAATTGGATCCACGGCAAGAGGGGAGGCGGATAGAAAAGCCGAGACCGCAGCTATGTGCGGATAGCATGCGGAGAGAAGTGGCGGCTAGGGCAAGAGGCCCGCGGTTTAGAAGGGAAGACCGACAGTAAGAAAAAATCAAACCGCCAGAGGACCGAACCTCCCTCTGATACCATGTTGAAAAGATTGAGTCGAAACTTGTAGACTATATTTTTTCGTTCACTATCAAGTATGAGTAAATATATATAGAAGAGAGAGTGAGGGAGACAAGTCCCAAAACAAACAATGTGAGACTAAAACTAGAGACCTAAATGGGCCACAAGAATGGGCAATTTACATATTCTTTCTAATATTCTCTAACAATTAGTATGAATTAAGTTACTTCTCTGATACAACCATATGTTTATCAGAAGCCACATAGAGGTCACCATCTTGAGAAGGGTCACTATCATTGAGATGTTTGTCCAAAAAAAATATAATTGATCATATTAGAAATTACTTAAAGCATGTAAACTCAAGGTTCAATATTATATGGCCTAGGAGATTTAGTCATGCCACTCCTCCCATAGCCCAGGGCACACTCCTCCCATAGCCCAGTGCCCTGCAAGGGGTCTGTCCTAAAAGAGGGAGCACGAGCAATCCAATGACCTTGTAGTGGTATGCTATCCTCATACCCCCTACACAGACCTAGTAGTGGTTGCACCACCTATCTCTAAGTAAACTACCACTACTGATGATTCTTATACCACTACTAATTATTCTTATGTGGCGGATCATTTCATTGCTGATATATTTGTATATGATTTACCCGATGTGCCTAGTGATGGCCCTTGCCATTTGATGCAGATGAGATTCCGGTGAGTGATTCATTTATGAGTGCAGTATCCACAAAGTCACTTAAAATTCTATCACTGACTAGGCCCTTCTCGGAGCATCTTGACGAGTCCTAGGTATGTAGTGACCTCCCCTCTTATGCTTGAGGGTACTCCCGATATTTCATGAACCTATTCTGATACTTTTTGCGTTATGGATGAATTTTATTATACCCTTTCCGGTTAGCCACATGATGAGTTTTCCTCTCCTGCAGATATTCAATATATCATAGAGTGGTACCATAATGTTGATGTTTCAGACATTCTTCTAGGCATCGTCGCCTTCATGACAATTTTTCTTATAGACCGCTTGATGGGCCTCTAACAAGTCATATTCCTTGAGAGACATTTGGTACATCCTATACTCATATTTTAGTGTTGATCCTCATGAAGTAAATGAGTGTTCATCTCATACTCGACAAGTGTTTTTACGCTCCAACTAAAGTGCTTCTTGATAATTCACCGCTCATTAGGGACATGCTCATCATTAGTAAGTTGGTTGAGGTTGTTTGCACTCTTGATGACTGGAGGACTTATTTTATCATTACTAGCACTTTAAGAGACATTCAACATACTATATTATCATATTTATTTGTTGATGTCATGGGTGGTTATTTGAGTGATCATCGCACTCGTGATGAAATTTTCTACACCCCACCATTTAAGCCTCTTGACCATGTACTCATCTTAGCAATTCCTTATATAACCATAAAAATTTAGTGTAAGGAGTTGGTCATGTTAATTGTTACATCAATTGCATGATCATTTATATATATTGTATGACCTGTCAGTGTTGTATGATTGACACATTATATGTTTTGCATCTTTTGCATGAGCTGCATGAATTTATCCGACGTAAACTTGCAATAGGTGATTGAAATTATAATTTTTTGTGCATACATTTACATAAGAGTTAGAGAAGGCGAACAAGTGATTATTATAATTAGAATTGAAAGATTCCCTCACGGAACAACGAAAAAAATCAGATGTTAGACGAATGGGCCCCTACATGGTAGCACAAAGAATTGAATCAAATGCCTACAAATTAAATATTCTTAAAAATATGTGAGCTCACTATGTATTAAAAATTGAGGATTTAACTCCATTCTATGAGCTCCATGAGTATTTGACTATTTGAGCCTTTTCCCAAACACTACCCATGAGCTTCGGCTACCACCTATGTTAGACACTCCTCAGTTTCAGCCTTTGGCCCTCTGCCTACTACCTAGCTATCAACAGACTCCTCAGTTCCATCCCCAATGCCCATCCTTCTTTGGCACCTGAGAGCATGCACCCTTCCACTGAGAGCTCAATATATATTGTGAGTCATGTCTGTTCAATGACACCAGGGGTCTCCGCTTGGTATTTGATTCATTGGAGGGTGCGACTGATTATGAATGATACTTGGATGATGCCAAAGAAGCTCGACTCACTTGAATCTAGGTATGTAGAGAGCTTGATCATTTTCATTATGTTGAGATGAATGCTCTCAAGTCAGGGGAATTGATGATGATCACGGATTGAGGCCGAGCTAACAATTATCGGAACCCACACAAGTCTATGTATGCAGGAAGCAGTGATATGATCGTTGTATTGATGATACGAGACAGTAGTTGTTTTCAAAGCGATGACGACATATTTTTATGTATTTTTATTATATTTTTGCAATTTTATTTATGTATATTCTATGTATTATTGTATCAGATGATCGTTGCTGACCAAAGTGGGACCCTTCCATATAAATAATAGTCTAGGGGCTGTTTTTCGGAGAATTGTAGAATTTGGAAGTTTTTCGAGTTCTTGTGATCATTCTGCAGTACCGAATCCATGGAGCACTAAGTGTCGAAGCCCAACTGATGCAGCACGAATATATAGGTGGCGGAAAACCGATTCCCTAACCCTAGATGCAGTGCAAACGATCACACGATGAATGCAATGAGCCTACAACCAACTCTAGAATGTCATGCAAGCATACACGCAATCCAATAAAATGCTACTTTAAGTGTCTGTGCAAATGCAATTGAGCACTCTGATTTAATTAGCAATAAATAATTAATTATGATTAAATATAACCAGGTGCACTTCTGTTCGCAGACAATTTAATTGAAGGGCAAACGTGGATCCACTTCTAATTGAGGCACAATTAATTTAAGCAGACAACGAATAGATTCGCAAATCACGCGAATTCACAATACTAAAAACTATTAAAAGAGAACATCCAACAAAAAAGAGCTTAAGTTTATGTCACGACCCGTCTCGACAAGATCAAAGTGCGCTTCAGGCGGGTCGTGATGCCACAGGCATGCAGAGAAGAACCATGTCTGTTAAGGCGAAATCGGAAATCCTACAAACTAGTTTAAAATTTCATGTTTTTAAAACAATGGTTTACTTGATTTTTAAAATGATGCGGAAGCTGCAAATTGGTGAATAAAACATTTTTGTGTGCATGCATTTACTTTTATAAAAAAAAAAAAAATGAATGAAACAGCAGGAGTTGTACTGAAATTTACGAATGCATATAGTTACCAAAATTTCATAAGTGAAAATGTTCTAATACAATGTTTTCCCCTAAAAGATGTCCACAATACGAAAGAAAATGTCTGATGATAACTAATACATGAATAATACAGTCCAATAGTAACTGAAGCAAATACATAGAACCTGCCGGTACATCAAGCAAAATGAAACCTCCAAACAAAAGCTGAAGCTGGGTGGAGGAAACTTAGGAACTGGACGGCGCAGTCACGAACCCTAAGGCAAAATCTAAACAGAAGGAAAAGTGTCTCAAAACATGAATTTACATAATGATTCAAGCTAATAACTTACGCGAAAGGTAAGTAAAGAAAACTAGAGCTCAGTGAGCTAGTCTTACATGTAGCAACCAAACAAGTAATCATGTCTAACAAGATTCTTTTACGTTAATAGCCTACTCCGGAGTTTAGCCTAGCTGCAATACCATAAGCGATCTATATTGAAGGGTGAATGTGTTGTTATTTGGTGCACAAGATTCCAGTGTATAAATTGATGCAAGGCTTATCAACGACGGTGCTTGCAATGATCGACTAATGGTTTCTGTTACCAGTTAGTCGGGAGCTCGATTCAAGGCGTCACACCAAAACAACACTCTCACCTCAATATTTGTATATGGTTGTATATGATTTCAGGGATTAAGGATTTAATAATGACAAATTATTATTTTGACGATTCCAGTTTATAAGGGTCTATTTTATTGCAACAAGTCAAGTAATATAAATTTCATGTTTGCAAGCGAGAAAGATTTCTCTACTTGCCTCAAGGTCACGCCGAAAAACTAGCGACAGCTAAATGACGCGAGCAAGGTTAGGAGCTCGAGCTAAACCTGTTCAGGATCCACAAACGCATTTTAAATTGAATTAACAAGAGTTTTATACTTGCACATGCGTTGGATATTCGCATCACACCACAGGAGGGGGGTGTAGAAATTTTCCTCCCTCGGGAGTGAGGGGAGAAGTGGCTACCGCGAGAGATCGGGAATTTTGGCGGCGATTTGGAGGCGAAAATCCCAAGATTGGAGCGATCCCACCACCTAGATTGGAAGAGCGGCACCGGAAACGGAAACATAAATGAAATTAGTCGAATTCACGACAAACCTAAGGGGGACCGACGAAATTGCGTCGATCGGAAGCGGAAATCCATGCAATTAGGGCAAAAAAAATTGAAAACGAGGGATCGATGAAATTCCTTACCCAAGGAGACCCGATCTGGGCTCAGAAATCCACGAGGAGGGGTTTCGAGCGAAACCTTAGGAGTCCCTCACGAATTCCACCGGCCGGAACGAGGAGTAGCCAGAGTCGCCGGAGAAGAATGCTGTCATTGCCTTCACTGGCCGGAGGAGGAGTAGCCGGCTGCTGCCCTTACTGGCTGGCAAAGAAGAAGAGAGGAAGGAGAGCAGGCGGCGGCGGGAAGAGGCTTGGGAAGAGGTCACCGGAGCCTAGAGTGCAGTCGGCCAAGAGAGGTGCCGGTTGCAGGAACCGCCGACCACGAGGAAGGAGCAGGAGGCGACGGGGATGCCAGAGGAGGGGCGCCGGAGGCCTACCGGAGGAGGAGGCGCTGGAGGCCGGGATCGGGGCTGCCGGGGGACACGCAGAACGGGATCGGGTCCGTCGGGGGCGCAGGGGGCGGAGACGAAAGCGAGCAGTCGGGATCGGCTTCTGCGGCTTGCGATTTCTTGCGGGATTTAGAACCGGAGGGCTCGGTTCTTATTAAAGAGAGGGAGTGGGGGTAGGTTTAGACCGGGCTCTATTTGGTCTTTGTTTAAAGTTTTTTTTTTATATAATATTATTATTATTAATAATATGGGGGGGTTGTTACATTCTCCCCTACTTAGAAAGTTTCGTCCCGAAACTTTCCTGAGAATTCTCTGAATGGAACTAAGACAATGAAGACTCAGACGACATACACTTTAGACAGAAGTTTGTAGATTAAGGCATGAAAGCTATCTATGAAAGATACTGAAATAACAAGGAAGTCAGATTTAGAGACGTACCAAGAATCAAGAGAAAAGTTGTGGATACTTGCTGCGCATGTCAGATTCGAGTTCCCAAGTGTACTCCTCAGACTTGCCATGCACCCAAAGTACCTTCACCGTAGGAATGGTTCTCTTGCGAAGCTTGCGTTCTTGATATTCGACGATCTTCGAAGGCTCGATCGGATAAGACAGAATTGCTTCAGGAATCACTGGAACCCTTTCAAGAACACGATGAGGATCGTGGATATATTTCCGGAGCTGACTAACATGAAAGACATCATTGACACCGACCAAAGAATCAGGTAGCTCCAGACGATAGGCAGATCCTCCAACACGCTCTGAGATGACATAGGGTCCCACGAACCTCTGGCTGAGCTTATGGTGGCGACCGAACCGTTTCACCCCAGGAGTAGGAGAAACCTTCAGAAACACCTGATCACCTACGACAAACTCCAACGGACGGCGGCGCTGATTGACATACTTTCTCCGTCTCTCAATGGCACGACTGAGCTGAAGACGAGTTTTCTTGGTGGCTTCTTCCATTTCCTGAAGCAACTCAGGACCCAAAATCACCTTTTCACCGACTTCTGACCAGTAGAGCGGGGTCCTACAGCGTCGCCCGTACAGTGCTTCGAAGGGGGCCATCTTGAGGCTTTCCTGATAGCTGTTGTTGTAGGCGAATTCAACCAAGGGTAGATGTTCATCCCAAGCTCCCTTGTAGTCCAGAATATAACACCGAAGCATGTCCTCAAGGATCTGATTGACCCTCTCGGTCTGGCCATCAGTCGTCGGATGGTAAGCGGTGCTTAGGTTGAGATCAGTGCCCATAGCTTGTTGAAATCCCTTCCAGAAGTGCGATACAAATCTCGAGTCGCGATCAGAAACAATTCGCAAAGTAATCCCGTGGAGCCTAACAATCTCTGAAACATAAATCCGGGCCATCTTCTCGTTGGAATGACCTTCCTTGTACGGGATGAAATGAGCCACTTTAGTCAAGCGGTCCACAATAACCCAAATCACATCATGCTCTCTCGGAGTATGAGGCAATCCAGTGATGAAGTCCATAGAGATATCTTACCACTTCCATTCAGGGATAGGCAGGGGCTGCAAAAGTCCACCAGGACGTTGGCGCTGAGCCTTCACCTTCTGGCACGTCAGACATCGAGAGATGAAGCGTGCAATATAATTCTTCATGCCAGGCCACCACACGATCTGCTTCAGGTCATGATACATCTTGTTGTTTCCAGGATGACCAGATGTGCGAGACTCGTGAGCTTCTCGACAAATACTATCCAGCAACTCAGGGACATCTGGAATACAGAGTCGACCTCGGAAATGAAGAACATCATCAGAGATGGAGAAATTCGGAAGAGTCCCAAGTTCCACTTATCGGCGAATGCGTTGAAGTGCGGGATCAGATGGTTGTAAATCCTTCACCTGCTCTACCCATAACGGACCAGAAACCCCTTCATGACCCTCGGGTGCGATGGATATGTCCATCCGGTCGAGGTCATCAATCAGGGCTGCAAGAATAGCTGACATGGGTGCACAAGCGGCGACAGAAGCCTGCCGACTCAACGCATCTGCCACTGAATTGGCCTTACCAGGAACATATGTGAGTTGTAAGTCATAGTCCGAAACAAACTCGAGCCAACGTCTCTGACGAAGATTGAGGTCTTTCTGAACAAAAATGTACTTCAGGCTCTGATGGTCGGTGTAAAAGTGGCACTTCACACCATAGAGATAATGACGCCACAGCTTCAAGGCAAACACCACTGCAGCAAATTCCAGATCATGGGTGGGATAATTACGCTCATGAATTTTCAACTGCCTCGACCCATAGGCAATAACACGATCATCCTGCATCAGAACGCAACCTAAACCAACTCCAGAAGCATCAGTGTAGACTGAAAAGTCCAACCCATCTGACGGAAGAGCTAGCACTGGCGCGGAACATAGCCGCTGCTTCAGCTCAGAAAAGGCCTGCTCACACTGATCTGTCCACTCAAATCTCGCATGCTTTTGAGTTAACCTTGTCAGAGGAGCGGCAAGGGAGGAGAAACCCTTGACGAAGCGCCGATAATAACCAGCCAACCCAAGGAAACTGCGGATCTCGGTAAGAGTAGAAGGCCGCTTCCAGTCCATCACTGCGGAGACTTTGGCGGGGTCAACGGATAGCCCATCCCCTGAAATGACATGCCCCAAGAAGACAACACGATCCAGCCAGAACTCGCATTTTGCCAGCTTGGCGTAGAGTTGATGCTGGCGTAGGGTGGAGAGGATGAGTCTAAGGTGAACTGCATGATCTTCACGAGTTTCTGAGTAGACCAAAATATCATCTATGAAGACGATGACGAACTTGTCTAGGAACTCACAGAATGCACGATTCATCATATCCATGAAACCAGATGGGGCGTTAGTCAACCCAAAAGACATCACTAAGAATTCAAAATGTTCGTACCGAGTCCGGAAGGCTGTCTTGGGGATGTCGGATTCCTTAATCTTTAGTTGATGGTAACCCGTTCTGAGATCTATCTTAGAAAACACAGAACTGCCTTTGAGCTGATCAAAGAGGTCATCGACGCGTGGGAGAGGATACTTATTCTTGATTGTGACCTTATTCAGCTCCCGATAGTCGATACACAGCCTCAGGGAACCATCTTTCTTCTTTACGAAGAGAACGGGGGCTCCCCAAGGAGATGAGTTGGGACGAATGTATCCATGCTCGAGCATCTCGTCCAACTGCAATTTGAGCTCTTCCAACTCGCGCGGTGTCATACGGTATGGAGCTTTAGATATAGGGCGCGTTCCAGGCTCCACATCAATAGAGAACTCTACATCACGATCGGGAGGCATCCCAGGCAACTCGGCGGGGAACACGTCGGGAAACTCGGAGGTAACCGGAATAGATTCAAGTTGTGGTATGACAACATCCGAATGAGAAGCATACACGAAACAAGCAGAACAACCCTGACTATGAAGACGAGCGGCGCGCACAACACGAATTACCTTCAGGTGGCTGCGGGTCTGAACATGAACACTGTAGTCCTTGCCGCAAATGCTGAGATTGACCCTCTTTGCCACACAGTCCAGCTTAGCTCGATACGCGACCAACCAATTCATCCCCAAGATTACGTCAAATTCTGACATTTCCAGAACTATGGGATCGGCGAAAACTTGCAGTTCTTCAAGCAGGATCGGGCAATTGAGAATGCCTCTAGTTGAGATATGTAGATGTCCGGGTACAGAAATCTCGAATGGGACATCAAGTGTCGAAGTAGGCCAACTATTAAGGTCCACGATGTGGCGTGCTATAAAAGAGTGAGATGCCCCAGAATCGAAAAGGATTTGCATCCACTTATTCTTGACCCTAAAATTCCCTATCATAAACACATTTCAAGATTATCCATTCTAAGGGCAGGTAATTAGAGAATGCAGGAAATTTTAAAACTTTACTTAAAACATACCAGAGATAACAGAGGTAGATGCGAGCGCCTCGCCCTGAGTGGTGACGTTCAGCACAGCTTTTCCCTTGTCCTGAGTTCCGGGGACAACCTGCAGTGGCTGAGCGGGAATCGGGCTTTCCCTCATGGGGCAGTCTAGCTTGAGGTGTCCAACCTGCCCACACTTGAAACAAGCCCTTTGCCTACGACGACAGTCCTTCAGTTGATGGCCCAGCTTCTTGCAGTACATACAGACGGTAGTGGTAGAGGCAAACGTCATCTGAGGCGGCGGGGCATGGATGTCCTTTTGCTTCTTAAGGAGAGAACGACATACTTGGGCAGCATGACCCACCTTGTGACAGAAGGCACACACCTCCTTGGATCCGGAACCTTGCTCCTGAGATGGAGCACTCTTACGCTTGAGGTCTGATGTTGCGGCATTGCTGGTGCCATGCTGGACCTTCTTGACAGAATGATTCAACTCGATTGCTTCCACCTTCAAGGCGGCTCCCACGGTCTCCGCGTAGGTGGTGGCGCCATGGGCTACCACATGCTGTTGGAGGTCATAACGGAGTCCCTTCACGAAACGGCTGATCCTTTTGGCTTCATCCGGCACGAACTCTGCTGCAAGGAGGGATAGACGGGAGAACTCTCTCGCATACTCGGTCACCGTCCTGCCGAACTGCTGAAGGGTCAGGAACTTCTCAGCTAGCTTGTCCCGTTCCACAGAAGAGAGGAAGTTATCCATAAGAGCGTCCTTGAATTGTCCCTAAGTCAAGGTGGTAGAATCAGAGAGGCTGCGGCGCTGAAGCCACCAAGTGTACGCATCCTCGGTCAGCTGATAGGCCGCAAGGAGAACCTTTTGAGTCTCGGGAACTCCAACATACTCAAAATGTTTCTCCATCTGGGAGATCCACTCAGTGACCACGAAGTAATCACGGTCGCCGTTGAAGGTAGGCGGATTCAGTCTCTTGAAAGCCAATGTATCTGCCATCGCTATAGGAGAAGCAGTCAGACTTGGCACGAGCGGGGCCTCCGAGGTGCCAGCAGGCAAGTCGACTCCCGATCCAGGTGCGGGAGTGGTGGTGGTAACAGCTCCTCCAATTGTCCCTGCGCTGCCGGAACCAGAGCCTGGGTCAGGAGTTTGGCGTTCCCCCTCAAGACGAGTGACACGCTCCAGAAGCTGCCTCAAAAGCTGGGCAGTATCATCTTTAGGGGCCTCCCTCGCAGCAGGGATAACTTTCTTCCTCTGCGATCGCTTAGGAGCCATCTAAAAGAAACATAAAAGAAATTAGTAAGAGAAACAATCAGGCTAAGCATGACGGATCGATACTACAAGTTCTAGCATTCTATCACTATTGAATACATAAATCATGTAATAGTTACAATATTTTCAGTGGACAACTTTAGGTGATAGTCATGCAAATGCAGATGCGACGATAGAATTGTGTGCGATAGCATTATGATTTTGAAATCCATGTGTGTACAATCGTCATCTGTTGCTTTTAGCTTAACATTTGTGCAATGAGTTATGATATGCATGCAATGTAATTATGCCTACAATGCATTCCTAAAAAAAATGTCCATGAATGGATACACATGTCATGTTAAGCGCCCATATCACTTAACATGTCATGCGCATTATGATTCTAATGTTACGCACTTGAAAATATTAAACCGCCCATACAATTTAATATTTGCAAGCGGTGTTTATCCTAGTGAAAAATTCATATGCATATAAATGTTAAGTTTGCCCATACTCCCTTAACATTTGCGCGCATACTACTCATGCTTATGAGTGAGTGCGTGCGTGTTTCAGCCTCGAACAATAGATAATGATAGAGTGAGTTAAGTAATGATGTATGTATAAATATTTTTACATAATAAAATTCAAAAATATGTAATACTTTCAAAATACCCCTTTCTTTTGTTAACCTGGCTCTGATACCAACTGTCACGACCCGTCTCGACAAGATCAGAGTGCGCTTCGGGCGGGTCGTGATGTCACAGACATGCAGAGAAGAACCATGTTTGTTAAGGCGAAACCGGAAATCCTACAAACTAGTTTAAAATTTCATGTTTTAAAAACAATGGTTTACTTGATTTTTAAAATGATGCGGAAGCTGTAAATTGGTGAATAAAATATTTTTTTGTGCATGCATTTACTTTTATATAAAAAAATATAATAAATGAAACAGCAGGAGTTGTACTGAAATTTACGAATGCATATAGTTACCAAAATTTTATAAGTGAAAATGTTCTAATACAATGTTTTCTCCTAAAAGATGTCCACTATACGAGAGAAAATGTCTGATGATAACTAATACATGAATAATACAGTCCAATAGTAACTGAAGCAAATACATAGAACCTGCCGGTACATCAAGCAAAATGAAACCTCCAAACAAAAGCTGAAGCTGGGTGGAGGAAACTTAGGAACTGGACGGCGCAGTCACGAACCCTAAGGCAAAATCCAAACAGAAGGAAAAATGCCTCAGAACATGAATTTACATAATGATTCAAGCTAATAACTTACGCGAAAGGTAAGTAAAGAAAACTAGAGCTCAGTGAGCTAGTCGTACATGTAACAACCAGACAAGTAATCATGTCTAACAAGATTCTTTTACGTTAATAGCCTACTCCGGAGTTTAGCCTAGCTGCAATACCATAAGCGATCTATATTGAAGGGTGAATGTGGTGTCATTTGGTGCACAAGATTCCAGTGTATAAATTGATGCAAGGCTTATCAACGACGGTGCTTGCAATGATCGACTAATGTTTTCTGTTACCAGTTAGTCGGGAGCTCGATTCAAGACGTCACACCAAAACAACACTCTCACCTCAATATTTGCATATGGTTGTATATGATTTCAGGGATTCATGATTTAATAATGACAAATTATTATTTTGACGATTCCAATTTATAAGGGTCTATTTTATTGCGACAAGTCAAGTAATATAAATTTCATGTTTGCAAGCGAGAGAGATTTCTCTACTTGCCTCAAGGTCACGTCGAAAAACTAGCGACAGCTAAGTGGCGCGAGCAAGGTTAGGAGCTCGAGCTAAACCTGTTCAGGATCCACAAACGCATTTTAAATTGAATTAACAAGAGTTTTATACTTGCACATGCGTTGGATATTCGCATCACACCACAGGAGGGGGGGGGGTAGAAATTTACCTCCCTCGGGAGTGAGGGGAGAAGTGGCTACCGCGAGAGATCGGGAATTTTGGCGGCGATTTGGAGGCGAAAATCCCAAGATTGGAGCGATCCCACCACCTAGATTGGACGAGCGACACCGGAAACGAAAACATAAATGAAATTAGTCGAATTCACGACAAACCTAAGGGGGACCGACGAAATTGCGTCGATCGGAAGCGGAAATCCATGCAATTAGGGCAAAAAAATTTGAAAACGAGGGATCGATGAAATTCCTTACCCAAGGAGACCCGATCTGGGCTCAGAAATCCACGAGGAGGGGTTTCGAGCGAAACCCTAGGAGTCCCTCACGAATTCCACTGGCCGGAACGAGGAGGAGCCAGAGTCGCCGGAGAAGAATGCTGTCATTGCCTTCACTGGCCGGAGGAGGAGTAGCCGGCTGCTGCCCTTACTGGCTGGCGAAGAAGAAGAGAGGAAGGAGAGCAGGCGGCGGCGGGAAGAGGCTTGGGAAGAGGTCACCGGAGCCTAGGGTGCAGTCGGCCAAGAGAGGTGCCGGTTGCAGTAACCGCCGGCCACGAGGAAGGAGCAGGAGGCGATGGGGAAGCCAGAGGAGGGGCGCCGAAGGCCTACCGGAGGAGGCGCTGGAGGCCGGGATCGGGGATGCCGGGGGACACGCAGAACGGGATCGGGGCCGTCGGGGGCGCAGGAGGCGAAGACGAAAGCGAGCAGTCGGGATCGGCTTCTGCGGCTTGCGATTTCTTGCGGGATTTAGAACCGGAGGGCTCGGTTCTTATTAAAGAGAGGGAGTGGGGGTAGGTTTAGACCGGGCTCTATTTGGTCTTTGTTTAAAGTTTTTTTTATATATAATATTATTATTATTAATAATATGGGGGGGGGGGTTGTTACAGTTTACAATAATAGAAAGCAATTACTCCCAATAATAACTTATGCATGCAGGAGGCGGCTGAATGATGCAAAGGATGAGATTTCAGGCTACGGGAAGGCTGTAGTGGGTTGTAACGAGGCTGCGACGGGATTGTAGTGTGGTTGATGGAGGGGGTTTGGTGGGGAAAAATGGGTGGATTGTTGCGCTGGAGGGCTGGACAGGGGAATGGATAGTCGGGTCTTGTGGAGAAGGGGGCTAGGAGGGTTGGTTGTAGGAGATCTGGACTGGAAGGGGTCGGTTGTTGGAATTTAGGACTGGGAGGGAGTCGGCTGGGGGAGGTTTACGACTGGAAGGGCGTTTTTGGGAGTTACGAAAGGAAGGGGTAATTTGTAGTGGCAGTTACGGCTGGAAGGGTGTTCGAAAATAAGGATGAACATGGCATGGAAGGAGGTTTGCAGCTAGGGAAGGTAGCCGGGTTTGCGGGAGATAAGGATGGATGAGATACCTTGGAGTCGCACCAAGGAGAGGCCCTCTGGAGTCGCACTGAGAGGCACTGTAGACCGATGGCTCCGCAACTTTGCAGAAGACAACCGTCCATTGCCCTACTCAGCCGCTGCCTGCTTATTTATGTCATAAGCCATAACTATAAAATAAATACTATAAATTGACTCGAAACAACCATCCAGACGCATTCGTAGACTCGACTTGTTTGAATGAGTAGCGAATCACCGTGATCTCCATCATTTCCCCTTGATTTGAAAGCACTCATCTCCGGTGAGTGAAGACGGCCATATTCTTGGCGTACCCTGGTGATAAATCGTTTGAGCTCCTCTAGAGAAATCCAAGTAGCATAAGATAATGGGTGGCAACTCCCGTGTACAGGATATCACGGTGTATCTCGCCCGCCCACGGCGGTGAAGTCATGCGCAATCATCTGAAGTAAGTCTCCGGCACTAGCTGGCGGCTCTGAATAAAATGTAACTCCGCCTGAAAGCTTAGCTGGTTGAACCCTAGTAACTGCCCCTTCACAGCCTCTATCTTTTTTCCCCACAATCAATTAAACCCCAAATTCCCTTCTGACAAATCCCACAAACCAATCGTTCCAATCCATGTCCACTTCACCGTCCTAGCCTATGCCCTGAATTTCGCTCCTAGGAAACCTTCCAGCGCACTATTCCTGCCCAGCGCTTCTCTTGATTTCAACAATCTTTTGACCAATTAAGCCCTTTCTATCTAATCCCCGCCAAGCCACCAAAATCATGTTTCAAACCCACTTCAACAGCCATTCACCCCAACAGACCCCTCACCCCTCCAATGATCCAATCCCTTCCCTCCACAGCCCATTGTCCCAATCACACCCCTGCAGCTCCAACTTTCATGAATGATCCCATTACAGCGGGAATTAACATCAAGAACACCTAAGTCTGCAGCGGAAACTTCAGTCACATCACCATTCTTCCCTAAATCAGCCCCCTTTGTCGTGGGACTTCGCTTATTTTTGTAAATTTCAATTAAAAGTTTATAATATTGTTTATTGATGAAAGTACATATTATTTGGGATCTAAATTTGTAAACGGTTTGCTCAATTCTTATTCTACTTGAAAGTTGGTCGGCCATTTAAATGAAGTATTTTTTCTTTAATTTAATTATATTTTATTTGTATTTTTAACGCCTAATCTGAATGCTCGTGGACTCGACTAATAATTTTAGAATTTATTGTAATTATTTGTGGGACAATTGCATGTGCATTACATCATCCCTCATCCTCAGGATACTTCTCTAACACCAAGAAATTAATTTTTCTCTTAGAGCACAATTGCTCTCTCCTGTTGCTTATATGACAAATCATTGTATAAGTTGCACATATCACTATCTGAAGGAAATGATGGTAGTCATGCCAGCTCAGAAGTGGAGGTAGTATTTGATTGGAAGAAAATTCACAGCTGAGACTGGCCATTAAAATTCCTAGTATCTCATGGAACAGTGAATTTCAAACTGGTCGGGAGAAATGATCATGAAAAACTTATGAGAAGGGGGATATTGTAGTTGATGCTCTATCAACGAATGTGGGAAGAAGGTCAATGTCATGCATGATAGATTCACGCTCTTAGAACGGAAAATGCATGCTTAAACACAAAAGAAATACAAATTGCCAAAACAAGCTCGGCCAGAATCCTGAGGGCTGATTCCTTCAAAGAGCCTCTCTCTCAAGGAGAGCCTAACACTAAACTAATCTCAAAGATAAAAAGAAAAATGAGACACTAGCACTCCTATATACAAGGGAGTGAGGAAATACAAAATTCAATAATGCCTTGGGCTGCACAGACCAATAGAGACGCTTGGCGGCCATCATCGTATCAAAGCCTTTGCATCAGTGATCTTCTCTCAAGGATAAATTGTTATTGCTAATAGTAACAATATGAAGTCTATCAAAGGTGTCGAGGGAAATTGTGGCATCTAGGGCTTTTTCAACCCTTTTCCATACCAAATCAAAATTTGCAGGAAATATTTATGGACTTTTTTGCGTGTTCTTAGTTTGACTGCATTTTACCTTTGTGGTGGGACCCTTCCCTGGACCCTCATTCCGCGGGATGCTTTGTGCACCCACCTGCCTCTTATTTATTGGGTGTTCTTATTTCATATTTTTTGTGCGGTGCTTGATTTAACGACCATAATTAGCTATTGCAATTTAACCGTCACTCATTCGTTCGAGGTCAGTAATTGAGATAATTTTGGGCAGTAATCGAGATAATTTTTTCGATTGCGTAACTGTGTACATGTGCAAAAAATGGGGGTTGCGGAGATGAGAATGCTTAGGTGCATGTGTGGACACACGAGATTGGATAAAATTAGGAATGAAAGGATCAGGGATTAGACAAGAGTAGCACCAATTGCAGAGAAGATACGAGAAGCTCGTCTAAGATGGTTTGAACACGTACAAAGGAGATCATTAGAGACACCTGTTAGGTGTTGTGAGAGTCTAGTCACTAGGCATGTTAAACGAGGGAGGGGTAGGTCAATAAAGACTTGGAATGAAACTGTAAAGAAAGACATGATGTACTTAGGCATTAGTAAGATTATGACAAAAGATAGGGCATAATGACGACAAAGGATTCATATAGCCGACCACACTATAATGGGATACAGTCTTGGATGTTGTTGTTGTTGTTCTTATTTCATGTTTTTTTGTGTGGTGCTTGATTTAACGACCATAATTAGCTATTGCAATTTAACCTTCACTCATTCGTTCGAGGCCAGTAATCGAGATAATTTTGGCCAATAATCGAGATTAATTTTTTCGATTGTGTAACTGTGTAACTAGTAACAAAAACGTGCATTTAAAAATATATACGATGATATTTCTGCATAAATTCTTTTTTGACATAAATAAAATGTCCACGGACGATTCTTCCCAAAATACCAACATATGCATGCACATGTACAAAGCAGCCTTCACACAGGCCATTCAAGATCATGTATACACACAACATCGTCGCTACAACAACTACAACACTCAAGCCTTTATCCCACTATAGTGGGGTCGGCTATATGGATCTTTTGTCGTCATTGTGCCCTATCTTTTGTCATAATCTCACTAATGCCTAAGTACATCATGTCTTTCCTTTTAGTTTCATTTCAAGTCTTTATTGGTCTACCCCTCTCTCGTTTAACATGCCTAGTGACTAGACTCTCACAACGCCTAACAAGTGCCTCTAATGGTCTCCTTTGTATGTGTCCAAACCATCTTAGTCGAGCTTCTCGCATCTTCTCTGCAATTGGTGCTACTCCCATTTTATCCCTGATACATTCATTCCTAATTCTATCCAGTCTCTTGTGTCCACACATCCACCTAAGCATTCTCATCTCCACAACTCTCATTTTTTGCTCATGTACACAATTCACTGCCCAACACTCAGAATCATAGAGCATCGCTGGTCTAATCGCAATACGGTAAAAACCTCCCTTAAGCTTTGATGTTACTTTATGATCACATAAGATCCCTGACACGCCTTTCCACTTAAACCAACTGCTTGGGTTCTATGTATCACATCTTTATCAATACCTCCGTCTTTTTTAACTATCGATCATAGATATTTAAAACACTCACTACGGAAAATATCTTGTTCGCCTAACTTAATAACGAAGTCATCCGCTCTTCTTGCATTGCTAAATTTAAGCTCCATATACTTCGTCTTTGACCCGCTCAACCTGAAACCCTTATTTTCTAAAGTGTCTCGCCAAGATTCAAGTTTTGCTTTTACACCCTCACGCGTCTCATCGATCAAAACGATATCATCCGCAAACAATAAACACCAATGTATTGCTTGTTGGATATAGTTTATTATTTAAATTAAAAAATTTAAAGAAAAAACAAATCTCTTGCCTTCCTTTCTCTATTTCGAGTAATTTTATATATGTCACGCTCTGCATTTTTGGTATCTAGTCGCTTATAAAATATTTCATAAACTTGATTTCTTGCTTTACTTACTCCTTGTTTAGCTTCTTTTTTGACGACTTTATACATGTCTAAGTTTTCATCATTCCTACAAGCGTAGAGTGATTTATAGCTGGTCTCTTTGTCTTCACTTTGTCTTGCACTTCCTCTTTCCACCACCAAGATTCTTTATTTGGGGGCTTACGACCTTTTGATACTCCAAGTGCGTTCTTTTCACTTACCCTTAATGTGAGGACATAACTTTTTGAATGAGACACTGAGATCAACATAAGGGTCATCAACTAGTTATTCCATAACTGTTGTCTTGAAAGCAACATGTTTTTCTATCTTCAAGTTCCATCACCAGATTTTTTGCAATATTTTTGTTCTGGGTTTAAATTTATTATATTTAATGTATACATCTAACACCACTATCCTATGTTGTGTTGTCAAACTTTCTCTTGTTATGACTGCAATTCTTACACATCATTTATTCATTTTGCGAGTCATTAAATAATAAATTTGTGACTTATTTGGTCTGCTTTTAATCGTTCTTCATTCTTTATGAAAATTGTATTTGACACAATTAGCTTATGTGGTACGACATAGTTTAAAATGGTTCGTCCTTCTTCATTTCTTTCTCCATATCCAAATCCTACATGAACGACTATATAATCTTCATTTTTCTTCCTTATATGTTCTTTGTCCCCGCCTATGAAAATCTTCTCTTTGTGGGATTTTTTCGTAATAAATCATTTAAGTCTTCCCAAAATTATACTTTAATAACTTCACTTAATCCTACTTGTGACGCGTAAGCACTGTTCACATTAATAGTTTCCTTTCCTATGACCAATTTAAGAGCTAATATTCTATCACCTTTTTTACTTATCCCAACAACTTCATCTTGTCAAGTAGTATCCACAATAATATCTACTATATTGTTTTATTTTTTCATGTGTACCATAATTTTAAACCTTAATTATCTAAAAATTTAGTTTTCTCACCCACCAATCTAGTTTCTTGCAATTATAAAATATTTATCATTCTATTAATCATCGTATTCACTACTTGCATCGTTTTCTCCGTTAGTGTACCTATGTTTCAACTTTCAAACCTAAGTCTATAACAATTCCTAAGTCATACTTCCCTAGGAAGTTTAATATGTGAGGATTTTTGCCTATTTAACACTACATGCAAGTCCTCTTGGAAGTGCAGCGATCCTTGCCAAGACGCCGTATTGAGACCATACGACGAGGGCTCTTGCAAATTACCACATCGTCGCTATTACCCTAAATTACTTAACTTCTGCATCCGAAAACTAACTGCTCCAAAGGGTACACTATGGTCCGCTTTGGGATCACTGTTTTTTTCTTGGTCTTTTTTTCTTCTGCTTTGGGATGATTGTTGCTTCATTAGCTTTCTTTTCATCTTCATAGCTCTCTTTGATTCTTCTAGCTCTGCCACCATCAAAGCGACCTCAATAGCTAAAAAAGTAGTTCTTCTGACAATATATATTTCATCCACCTTAGTCGACGATTTGCTAACTGCCTCATCCACTTTTTCCCTAAAATAATTTAAAAAAATAATTGGATAAGTCTGCATCGACCAAATGAATTCTTAATCCATCTAAATGCTCACAAAGAACATGGTTGATGGGAAAATATGTTGTACTTTTAAAATTAGAACAAATTATAAAAGCTCATGTGATTAACTGCACATTAAAATAATATAACATAAATGATGAATCCTTTCCTTTATTCATTATTGCCTTTTTAACATAACTTTTTCAAGTGTTCCATATTAATCACATCCCCAACAATAAAAAAACGAAGAGGCTATTGATTTATTAAAGTTTGATGCACACAACTTTGTTATGTTTGTAACAAGTGTGACTGAGCACAGATGGAAGGCTTGGGTGGGAGGAATTTGCAGCATACGATGCCATTCATGTGGGAGCTGCGGCCCCGGGAATTCCAGAAGCATTGATTGAGCAGCTGAAACCTGGAGGGCGGATGGTAATTCCGGTGGGCACGCTCTTCCAAGATCTCAGGGTGGTTGATAAAATGCCCGATGGATCCGTCAGGATGCGAAGTGAGACATCGGTCAGGTATGTCCCCCTCACCAGCAAAGATAGCCAGCTGCGTGTCTGAGCCAGAAGCAGAATCATCTCTCCACAGCACTCTCTTTCACACAGCAGCAGCTGCAGCAACAACATCTGTGTTTTCTGTCTGATGCTAAATAATAACATAAATTGCTTTTTCAGATCAACTGGAATGTCAGCAACTGTAATACAATACAATTATTGTATATAATAATATATACAGAGACAATAATAATAATAATCTATGGCTCTTTGCTTGCTTTGACCAAAATCTCTCTGTGGCCTGTAGATACATTTATTAAAAGAATTTTCATATTTAGTGGTGATACATCAAACTCATCACATTTGTCCGATATAGGCTCCGTTTGGGGGACTTATTTTCACCGATCAATCGTTTACGACCGCATGAACCCGACCTTAATTAAGGTCCGGTTCATGCGGTCGTAACCGCTTGACCGGTGAAAATAATTCCCCAAACGAAGTCATAGTTTTCAAATGTGTGGGTGGATGGTTATGTTGATCTCCGAACCGTGGGATATATGGTCGTGAGTATTTTTGATTCTCTTTGATACTCAGGGTCTCTTTGGGATGACTTTTTAGAAAGGAAAAAAGAGTCGTGATAAAAGAAAGGTAAGAAAATGTGCTTTTGGAAAATGTATGTTGAAAAAAGAGATTTGTTTGGGTAAACTCCTTTTGTAGAGCTTTTCAGAAAAAAGAATAACTTTATAGATCGTTTGACAAATTTCCGTTGCGGTGATTTTTTTAATTAAAAATGCGTGTCCAGGCGGAAAACGCGTGTCCAGACGAGAAATGCGCACTCGATCAAAAATGTGCGCCCGGTGGAAAAGGGTATCATTTTTTTGCCCAGAAGTGTTTTTTTCTGTCGGGCGTGAATTTTCCTCCCTGGCGCAAATATTTCACCCGGCCGCGGATTTTTCGCCCGGGCGCAATATTTTTGCCCGCGAGCGATACTTTCGCACGGGCGCTACATTTTCGGTCCGGGCGCCAATTTTTTGGCCGGACGCTATATTTTTGCCCGGGCGCCAATTTTTCGGCCCGATGCGAATTTTTCGGCCGGACGCGAATTTTCTGCTCGGACGCGAATATTTCGCTCGGTATTTAATTTTTCGGATAGAGGCGAATTTTTCACCCAGACGTGATATTTTCTCACGAACGCGATATTTTCGCTTGAATTCGAAAAAAATAAATTCAAGCAAAAAATAGCGTCAAGGTGAAAAAAATTCACGATCGTGCAAAAAAATCATGAACAAGTGAAAAATTCGCGTCCGGGCGAAAAAATCGCGCTCAGGCGACAAATCGCACCCGAGCAAAAAGAACGCGCTCTGATGAAAAAATCGCGCCCGAGCAAAAAAATCGCGTCCGGGTGAAAAATTACCCTCAGACGAAAAATTTGTGTCCGGGTGAAAAAAAATTGCACAAGGGCGAGAAAACCGCTTTCGGGTGAAAAACACGAGCTCCGGTGAAAATATCACTCTCGGGCGAAAAATTTGAGCTCGGGCGAAAAATTTGTTCCCGGTCGAAAAATTTGTTCCCGGTCGAAAAAATAATGCCCGGGCAAAAAACGTTCACGGGCAAAAAAATCTCGTCGGGCGAAAAAATCACGCCCGGGCGAAAAAATCACGCACGGGCGAAAAAATCGCGCCCCGGTGAAAAAATTGTGCCCGAACGAAAAATCGCACCCGAGTGAAAAAATAACGCCCGGACGAAAAAATCGGCACGGGTGAAAAAAACTCACCCGGGTGAAAAAAATCGTGCACGAGCAAAAAAATCGAATCCAGGAGAAAAAAAACACGCCCAAGCGAAAAACCCCGCGACCGGGTAAAAAATGTCAGCCCGGGCGAGAAAATCACGCCCGGGAAAAAAATCGCGGCTGAACAAAAGAATCAAGTTGGAGATTTTTTTTGAGAGATAAATGTTTTTGAATGAGGAAGTGTTTTTCAAAAAAGGTTGAAAAGTAGGTGATAAATGTTTTTTCAAAAAGAGGAAAAAATAGAGTTTTTTGTGATAGTTTTTCCCGCCGGTAGACAATCAAAACGATTTCTTAAGTGTGCTAGTATTTTTCAGAAAACTGAAAGGAGCTAAAAAAACTATCCCAAACAGACCCTAATAGTGTACTTAATTTTGACATCAATAATATTTACTATGCACAAGGACAATTTAAATGTGCCAATAATATATCTTAATTAGTTTCGAGGAACAACATCGTACGCTAGATTCGTATAATTTTTAAATGGTGGATCCATCATGCAATTTGTTGCAGGTCGTCTGGTCTTTTTCCGTTTTGGAGAAATGAGATCATCTTTGCTTGGAATCGGGCCAGCCGCGCAAACAGTCAAAATGAACCGCAACAAATGTCAAAAGACGTTTTTACGTGGAAAACCCGGAAATGGTGAAAAATCACGTGACTGAAACTGTGCCGAGCCAAAATCCACTAGCTTCTTGAAATTTTACAGAGTTTGGTTTGATCTCGGAGGGCCACAGACTGCTATTCTGTTACAGGTGCAGGAAATGAGGAAAAATGTCTAAGCTCTCGGAGCCGCGATGGAAGCGCTCCGGCCTTGGAGTTTTGCTGAGCTCACGGATCCTTGGCGGGAGTGTTCCGACCAGAAAATTCTCTTAAGTCCTTAGAGTTTCTGGTGGGAGTGCTCTCGTTGATGCAGAGGCAGTTGACGTGACTTGGAGAGTGCTGGAGCCTGAGCGCAAGGATGAGAAAAGAGAGAATTCCTGAGCGGAAAATCAATCTATGTCCACGATCCTGCTAGAAAACCTTAAGAACTCTCTCTTGCATCTGTAGTTGCTTCTCTTCAAATGAAGGTCTGTGAGCCTATTTATTGTTTTCTAGAGGGTCATGATGGTAATTACACCGAAAAGTGATTTGGGATAGCGAATGTTGTTGCTCCGTTTTTATCTCTTGGATCACTATTTTTGCCAAAATGATGAGAGTGCCCCCCGGATAGTTCGGGCTGCCTGAGCGGCGGCAGCCGGAGGCGGCGGCGAGGGTCGTCGGCGGCGGCAAAGGAGGCGGCAAAGGAGGCGGCAACGACAAAGGAGGCGGACGACGACGAAGGAGGGAGACGATGACACGGGATTTTAATATGTTATTTAACTCCATAAGATTTAAATATTCTGAAACATTTCCGGATGTATTATGTTATGTGGTAACAACATGGGTGGACCCTTACAAGAAGTTGTTTGTTTCTGCTTGGATAGACAAGTAGATGCACTTGGGTAATTCTACAACAAATCATGTGAAAAGTGGACACAATCAACTGAATAGATTTTTGGAAGTTTCTATTGGAAACTTGACAACCGTGTGGAAATGTTTCAATCAAATGTTAAACCTTCAACACACTGAAATAAAAAAAAAACTTTTGGACAGCTCAATTCAAGCAGTAAGTGGTTTTAGAGGACCATTATACACTGAATTACTTGGTTCTATATCACTTTTCTCTATGGAAGCTATAAGAAAGGAGGAGTTGGTTAAGTGTGATTGTCTTGACGTAGTACAATGCTTACACAAAACAATGTTTACAATGAGTTTGCCGTGTGCGCACGAGTTGGTAAATTACAAAAAAATTCAAGTGCTAGATAGTGGTAAATTACAAATACTACTTCAATCAACAATACAGGACTTACCAATTGTGAAGGAAGAGAAAGAGCCGATTAATTGTATAAAGATTTTGTTGGAAGGTATGCTTGAGAAATATATCAACATTCCTGATATTAAAAAAACGAGTTAAAGAGAAAACTTCGTGAGTTAATGAATCCAACTACATCACAAATGTACAATCCCGTATCCGGCGAGTGGGGTCAGCAGGAGCCAGACTGGCCAAGTCCAGCCCAAGACCCAGACGAGCCAGGTTCGCGGCGTCGAGTGAGGCGAGCGATCTCACTCAACGCCTCCAGCCGCGACATCGAGTGAGGCGATCTCACTCGACGCCCCCAGCCACAGCGTCGAGTAAGGCGAGTTCACTCAACGCCTTCAGCCGCGACGTCGAGTGAGGCGAGCTCACTCAACTCCTTCAGCCGTGACGTCGAGTGAGGCGAGCTCACTCGACGCCTTCAGTCTAGGCGTCGAGTGAGGTGAGTTCTGTCAACGCTTCTTTCTCTTGACGTTGAGGGACATCTCGACATCCACCGGTTCGCGCTCTCCCTAGAGAGCTCGGCAGCAGCCCCGACTCGCCCAAGCGGGGTAGGTTGTTTTGGGAGGGGCGAGCTTGCACTCGCCAAGCCCCGTTCGTCGAGCTCTGACCGTTCGTCGAGCTCTGGGCCGTTCGTCGAGCTCTGGCTGTTCGTCGAGCTCTGGGCCGTTCGTCGAGCTCTGGGTCATTTGTTGAGCTCTAGCCGTTCGTCGAGCTCACGGCCGTTCGTCGAGCTCTGGGCCGTTCGTCGAGCTCAGGGCCGTTTGTCGAGCTCAGGGCCGTTCGTCGAGCTCTGGCTGTTCGTCGAGCTCTGGGCCACTCGCCGAGTTCTGGCCGTTCAACGAACTCGCGACATGCGAGCAGGGCAGGCCGAGCCCGTACTCGCTAATGGCCGAGCGAAAGCGGCGAGTGCCAGCTCCATCAAGCACTCGCCACCCTTGCTGAGCAGAGGTTGTTGAGGGATACTCGCCCAATGATCTGTGAAGTGTTTTTACCATTTTTCCTCCGCCGACCTTCCCATAGCGAGTTAGAACAGTGGAGTTACGTTGTTGGCAGACTCAGTTGTGCTACACATAGCTATTCTGAACAGCGGAGGTTGGCTATTTGCAGGTCGTTTTCAGTAATCTATAAATATGACCCAAGGGGTATCTCAGAAGGCATGCTCACTTGTCTCCCAGTCTTCCAACGCTTTCTGAGGTACCTTAGCCCGACATTTGGCTAAGGAGGGGAAACACTCTGAGATCTTTCGGGTGTGTGGTGGGTCCTCCGCGTCGTGCCCTTGGGTTAGTTCCCTATTCTACTTCCTTTGTCATTTTGCTTGCAGGAGAGAAGTAGGTGCGCGATCACCCCTTCCCCAAGGGTGAACTCCACAGAGACCGAATTTTAGATTTCAACATTCTGGTGCGGTGAGCGTGGTCTGCACAGAAAATCTTCAGTAGGCTCAATGATGGGAGGAGAAGGACGAGGCTCGGACAGGTCCGACTCGCCGCCCTCCCCCCCCCCCCCCCCCCCCCCCCGCGTGCCTCTCGCCACAGTGGGGATGTTCGAAGACTTCAGGCAGGAGGTGCTCAGACTCGTCAGGTTCGCACTCGGTGCGTGTGCCGAGTGCTCGACTCTAGTGGCGCCAGTACTCGCGGTCGCGGCCCTTGGCGAGGACGCTCCCAGTAGGCGAGCTGGGAAGGAATTTGTAGAGGAAGGGAGGGACTGCGATCTCCCCGGGCGAGTACTCCTCCAAAGCTCAGCGAGTGGTGGTAGGTTCGGCGAGATGGGGGGTGCGAGACCCTCCAGCTCGCCCAGTGGGGGGGGGGGGCGGAAGTCTCTTCAGCGAGTTGGTCTTTTCCACCCCAGTTCTAGAGGGGTTCAGGGAGCCCGAGATGTCCTACTACACCAGGAAGGGAGACCCGGTCCAGCACGTCCAATGGTTTGAGGATGTGATCTCGGTCCGACAGATGTCGGACGGGTTGAAGTGCAGGCTCTTCGCCATCACTCTCAAGGAGAAGGCGAGGGAGTGGTTCCACTAGCTGCGGCCAACTTCATCTACTGCTTCAAGGACTTGTGCCGGGGGTTCATGTTGAGGTTCACCACCTCTAAGAGGAGGAAGGAGGAAGGAGTCCCTGTTCCACATCAAGCAGGGGGTGAATGAGACCCTAGGGAGCTACGTCGACCGGTTCCAAGAGGAAGTCACCCAGGTCCAAGAGATGCCAGGGCACACCCTGATGATGACCTTCACCCTGGGGATGCAGTAGGGTTTCTTCAGGATAGAGCTGAAGAGGGTGCCATCCCTCTCCTACGAGGAGCTGATGGAGAGAGCGTCAAGGGAAGTCGACGAGGAAGCGTCGAACTCGGAGTTTGCCCGGAAGCTGTCCAGGTGGGCCACGAAGGAAGAGAGGCCAAGAGGTGGCAGAGGTCAGGAGGAGAGAAGAGCTGAACCCCAGCAGAGGGAACAACAGCAGCAGCAGCCGCCCAGGTGGGGGCGCCAGGAGAAGAACCATCATCTAGGTTGGAGGCCGGAGTGGCGAGACCAAGGGCCGCAGAGAGGTTTCCATGGGGGAGACAAAACCGCTAAAGAGGCTAGGGCCAATTTTACCCTCAAGGTGGGAGGCAGGGCCAGAGACCGCCTCTCCCCGACCAGAACCAGGCTATGACTATAATCATGGGGGAGAGGAGGAGAGCAACACAGAGAAGGAGGAGGGAGATTAGGGTGGAGCTGCCCTACTGTGACTTCCACCAAGAGAAGGGGCACGCTACAACCACATGCCTGGAGTTCCTCGAGATGAGAGGAAACAGGGAGCAGCAGCAGCAAGACCGCCAGGGAGTGCAGATCAAAGAAGTCCTGCCTCAGGAGGAGGAGGACAAGTGTGAGGACCCGGACGACGTTGGGGCCCAGGGAGGGATCAGAGTGATCTATGGGGGGGGGGTCGAGGCTTCTCGCAAGGCAAGTCTCCACACCATGTACCGTAGGAGCGTTGGCTCCACATCCCAGACCTCACCCCTGGAAGAGAATATCACCTTCTAAAGGAAGGATATGTCAGACCATGAGGACCCCTTCTGTGACGCGCTTGTCATCCAGACAGCGGTCGAGAACTTCACCGTCTCCCGAATCCTCATCGACAACGGGAGTTAAGTCAACATCATCTTCAAGAAGGTGTTTGACGCAATGAAGGTGGAGGCCAAAAGGGTGCTGGCCTCAGATGGACCTTTGTTTGGGTTCTCAGGGGAGAGGAAGGAGGTAGAAGGAGGAGTGGGACTCCATGTCACTCTGGGGGGCAGTCCCACACCTGCAGGTTTGTCATCATGGACGCCCCCAGCAGTTACAATGCCATCTTTGTGCGACCCCTCATCAGCGCCTTCCGCTGCGTCCCCTCATCCTTCCATAAATGCCTAAAGTTCAACGTCAAGGGGATCCAGGTCTAGGTCAGGGGAGACCCTAAGGTGGCAAGGGAATGCCACATCACCGCCGTGAACTCTATATCTTGGCAGGAGGGGGTCGAGGAGATGGATCGAAGGATGGAGGAGGTGGAGTAGGAGGTAGGAGAGGAGATGGAGGTGGAGGAGAACTGGGTGGAGGTGGCGGAGGAAGTCCGGGAGCTGGCCGAGGCAATGGTCGTGGAGGAAGCCGAGGAGGAAGTTCCTGCCCCGGGTGGGGAGGACGTTGTAGAATGGGGGGAGCAGTCCATGCTGGTCGTTGTGGAGGAGGTGATGGAGATGGAGGTTCTCACCCTCGGAGGTAGGGTGGAGAAGGTGTACATCAGCGGGGGGCTGACCCCAGTGGATCAGGAGAGGATGCTGGAGTACTTCCAAAAGAACATGGACATCTTCGCCTGGAGCGCCGCAGAGATGCCAGGGATCGATGCGTATGTCGCCTGCCACCGCCTGAACTTAGACCCAGAGGCTCGCCCCATCCAGCAGAAGAAGAGGTCCATCGCAGACAAGCTGGCCGAGCCCATCAGGGAGGAGGTGGCCAAGCTCCTCAAGGCTGCCTTTATTTCTGAAATGCAATACCCCGACTGGGTTTCCAATGTAGTAATGGTCAAAAAAGGAGACGGTCGATGGCGTATGTGTGTCGATTTTTCTTTACTCAATAAATCGTGTCCTAAGGACTGTTATCCTTTGCCTCAAATCGACGCGCTGGTTGACTCGGCCGTTGGTTTTCCTGTAATGAGTTTTCTAGATGCATTTTCAGGTTACCACCAGATCAGGATTCACCCCTAGACATCAAAGATGTCTCCTTCATCACAGGGCATGGGTGCTACTGCTATAAAATGATGCCCTTCGGGCTAAATAATGCAGGGGCGACGTATCAAAAAATGATGGATAGAGTGTTCCGAGAATAGAAGGGGAGGAACCTGGAGGTGTATGTGGATGATCTCATGATCAAGAGTCGAGACGTGGACTCTCACCTCTGGGACTTGGAGGAAACCTTCACCACCTTACGCAGGTACAAAATGCGGTTGAACCCCCTGAAGTGTGTCTTCGGGGCAAGCAGAGGTAAGTTTATGGGCCATCTCCTTACTCTTACAGGTGTAGAGCCCAACCATGACAAGTTAAGGGCGATCATGGAGTTGGCATCTCCTCAGAACGCCAAAGAGGTGCAGCGGTTGGGAGGAAAGCTGGCAGGGATGAGCAGATTTCTCTCCCGGGCCGGAGAGAAGTGCTCCCCCTTCTTCAAAGCATTGAGGGGGGGGGGGGGGCATTTCAAGCCTTGAATAGGCAGTTGACTCAGGCCCCCCTGCTCCAAGGGCCAAAGGAGGGGGAGGACCTGTCTCTGTATCTTGGGGTCGGAACAGAGGCCTTGAGCTCCGTTCTGGTTCGGGAAGAGGAGAAGAAGCAACTCCCCATATATTATGTGAGTCGGGTCCTAAGGAAGGCGGAGCTTCGGTATCCCATCTTGGAGAAGCTAGCCTTTGCTTTGGTCATCTCGGCTCGGAGACTCCGGCCTTACTTCCAGGCACACTCAATCCGAGTGGTGACTGACCACCCCCTCCGCAACATCTCCGAGGGGGTGGAGCATTCCGACCGATTGGCCAAGTGGTCGGTGGAACTGAGTGAGTTTGATATCTCCTTTGTTCCCCGTCTCTCGATCAAGGCCCAAGCAATGACTGACTTTCTGGCTGACTATGCGGTCGAGGTGGCGAAGACGGAACTCACTCACCTAGTTCCCTGGAAAGTTATGGTAGTCGACGCTTTAGGGAGGCATTCCCTGGGGGTGGGGGTGATCCTATTAAGCCCCTAGGGGACAAGAATTGAACAAACTGTAGTGGTGCACTTTCCCATCACCAACAACCATGTCGAGTATGAGGCAGTGATCACAGGGCTCTGCCTGGCTAGGGAGCTGGGAGTACTTGATGTGGAGGTATTCACTAACTCTTTGGTGGCGGCTTCCTAGATCAACGGGGAGTTCGAGGCAAGGGAGTCTACCCTCCAATTATACTTAGCAAAAGTAAAGGGGTCATTGGCACGTTCCAAACCTTCTCCATCCAGCATGTACCTCGGGAGGAGAGCGAGCTGGTGGATCGAATGGCAAAGCATGGTCCCCGGGTGGGGGGCACCATTTCCGACCTATTCTGCCCTTCCATCGAAGAAGGAGAGCTGATTGAGGTGGATCAACACCCCTCGTGGATGGACTCATTCACGACCTTCCTTTCCACGAGAGAGTATCCGGAGGGGATGGATAAGAAGAAATTCAAGTACAAGTCGGCGTACTATCTCATGCGCGATGGGAAGCTGTACCGAAAGACCCTCTCGGGGATGTTGGCACGTTCGTGGCCGAGAGGGAAGTCCAGAGGATCTTGGAGGAGGTCCACTCCTAGGAGTGTGAGAGTCACTCCGGGAGTCGGACCCTGGAAGGGAGGATTGTCAGACAAGGGTATTTTTGGCCTACCTTGGGCCACGACGCGGCAAAGTTCGCAAGAAAGTGCCACAAGTGCCAGTTATATGCCCCCTCCAGTTGCAACCGGCCCAGCGTCTCAGAAGTATTACGGATCCCTGGCCCTTTTCCATCTGGGGAATGGACTTGGTGGAGCCTTTCCCCCAGGCCAGCAGACAGAGGAGGTTCTTACTCGTCATGATATATTATTTTTCTAAGTGGTTGGAGGTGAAGGTGCTATCTAAGGTAACCTCCCAGGTTATCAGGAATTTTATTTTTTTTGGGGGGGGGGGAGATCATCTGCCGACACGGGTTGCCACAAGCAATTGTCACGTACAACAACCTCAGTTTGCCAGCACCGAGTTCATCAGCCTCTACGGACAGCTCGGGATTGATCTCAGATTTGCCTTGGTCCATCACCCTAGGATCAACGGGCAAGTGGAAGCGGCGAATAAAATCATAGTGAACCTCCTGAAGAATAAAGTTAAAAACTTGAAGGGAAGCTGGGTAGAGCAGCTCCCCTCGGTTCTTTGGGCCCTTAGGACCACTCCCAACATGGCCACAGGAGAGACCCCCTTCAAGCTATCATATGGATACGAGGCAGTGCTTCCAATTGAGTTCGAGGTCTGAACACCTCGAGTGGTCGATGCAGAGGCAGGCAGGGAAGAATGGCAAGTTGAAAATGAAGAGGAGCTGTGACTCTTCCTTGACATGGTGGAGGAGGTACGTAACCTCTTCACCGTCTGCCAGGAGGAAGTGAAAAGAAGAATGACTAAGTACTTTGACAAGCATGTCTGGGTCAAAATAGTTCGCGGAAGGGGATTTGGTCCTGAAGAAGGTGGATGCCGCGGGAAGGTCAGCCGCTGTGGGGAAGCCCAACCCCAACTGGGAAGGTCCATATATTGTACAAGAAGCATTGAAGTCAGGAGGGTACCGCCTCCGGAATATGGAAGGCGAGACCCTAAGTCTCACCTGGAGCGGTGACGACTTGAAACATTTTTAACCTTGAGTCCTGTATGTAGTGTTCCATTTTCTAATAAAGCTTCTTGATATGCCTGTGATCCTGTCATGATTCACGCAAGTAGAAGTGTTCATTTCCCAGATCCCGAGTAGATCCCGCTGTCAGGCTCTTACCTAGCTGGTAGGGTTGGATGTCACTCGATGGCGTCTGCCCGGACCCAAGCAGATCCCACTGACAGGCTCTCACCTAGCTGGCAGGGCTGGATGCCACTCGATGACGTTTACCCGGACCCCGAGCAGATCCCACTGTCAGGATCTCACCTAGCTGGCAGGGCTGGATGCCACTCGATGACGTCTACCCGGACCTCGAGCAGATCCCGCTGCCAGGCTCTCACCTAGCTGGCAGGGCTGGATGCCACTCGGTGGAGTCCACCTAGACCCCGAGCAGATCCCGCTGCTAGGCTTTCCCCTAGTTAACAGGGTTGGATGTCAATCGGTAGAGTCTACCCAGACCCCGAGCAGATCACACTGTCAGGCTTTCACCTAGATGGCAGGGCTGGATGTCACTCGATGACGTCTACCCAGACCCCAAGCAGATCCTGCTGTCAGGCTCTCACCTAGCTGACAGGGATGGATGCCACTCTATAATGTCTACCCGGACCCCGAGCAGATCCCACTGTCAGGCTGTCACTTAGCTGGCAGGGCTGGATGTCACTCGATGGCGTCTACCCGGACTCCGAGCAGATCCCGCTGTCAGGCTCTCACCTAGCTAGCAGGGCTGGATGTCACTCGATGGCGTCTACCTGGACCCCGAGCAGATCCCGCCGTCAGGCTCTCACCTAGCTGACAGGGCTGAATGTCACTCGATGGCGTCTACTCAGACCGCGAGCAATTCCCGCTGCCAGTCTCTCACATAATTGGCAGGGCTGGATGTCATTCGATAGTCCCATCCTCTCAGGGAGTTATCTGGAAAGATCAGTCCTTCTTCTAAGGAAGGGGGAGGGGGGTTCTCATAAGCGAGTTGGGGCTTGCGGGCTCAGCTCGGCAGAAGGGTGTCTTAGCTCGGTAGAAGGGTGGCAAGCTGAGCCCTTGGTCGGGCCCCGAGTCCCCGCCGTGTACTCCATCCCCCTCCAGTTTTACTTTATGAATTTTTTAAATAATTTTGGCTTAACACCGACAAGAAAGGAGGCAGCTCGCGAGCGAGCTGGGTGGTGGAGAGCCCAGCGTGGCTGGTGGTCCACTCCCGGGGAGCCTATGGCTGACGAGCTCTCAGGATCTGCTTGCGGGTACGAATCCTAAACATGCATTCTAGCGACGAGTCCTATCCTAGCGAGGTCTCCCAAGGAGGAGAGCTCGTGGGCGAGTGCTTCACAGAAAGAAAGTTCAAGGAAAAGAAGATAAAAAATTCATTGTAGAATTTTTTTTCCATTAAGAAGTTGTTACAAAAAGTGAGCTCGCCTAGACGAGATTACAAGGGGGGGGGGGGGAATTACAAAAAAAGAGAGAGAAAGTAGGGAGGGGTCAGCTCTCGCCTCCCTCCCCGGACTTGCGATCTTCGCTCGCTTCTCCAGAGGGATCATCCTTGAAGCCCTTTCCAAAGAGCAGGTCGAAGCTGTCCTCCTTCTCGCCGGGGGCGTGGACGGGAACATGCTCAGCACGAGTTCTCGCACCGTGATCTCCTCGCAACCTTACACCAGCACCCGCGTGACCTTCATGATCTGCAGGGTGCATTCGACAGACTCGATCGAGTTGACCCGCAGCCGCTCAATGACCTCAGCCTCGCCAAAGACCCGCAACCTCCTGTACGGAAGGGAGGGATCGCTGCCACCCGGGGGAAGGAAGACTTCCGCCTGGCGGATGATCTCGCGGTCGAGCCCCTCGTTTCGACCCTTCAGCTTCTCATTATCCACCTCCAGTCTGGCGGCGCGAACTTCCAGTTCGGCGGTGCGGGCACGCAGCTTGGCATTCTCCTCCTACAGCCCGACGACACGAGCCCGCAACTCGCTTACGGCCTCAACATCCTGTGAAACAAATGGGTAAGCAAGTCTATTTGCAGGAAATGCGAAAAATCGATAGTCAAAAGAGAAGGAGGTGCCCGGAATATACCAGCCCGCCGACGGCTCTTGCGAGTAAGCCCTCGGCGATGCCGAGCCTCCTCTCCAGGTCGGTAGCTTTGTCCTGGGCGACGCCGCGCTTCTGCTCTGACTTTTGCAGGAGGTGGCTGAGATTGAAACCGCGGTGGACCATCATGTGGTGCAGCTCCAATGCCCGCATGTGGGCTTGCAGGTTCTCATGGCCGAGCTGGCGCAAGGTCGTACGCTTGTAGGCCGCGGCATCCTCACGCCCATAAAGTCCAAAGCCGATCGCATAGGCATGACTGAAGGAGGGCTCGCGATCTGCCCAGGAGGGCTGAAGGGTGGAGACAGAGATTCGGTGGGCCGCCCATCCCATTGAACCACGGGCTCGCCGGCTGAATCTTTCCACCTCCCCCCGAGGACGAAGAGAGGGTGACTCTTCAGCGGGCCTGGCTCGCGGGACGCGGTCTTCTTAGAGACAGGAGGGGCAGAGGGCTTGCCTCCCTCCTGCTCTTTGTCCGCCGTCTCTTTCAGCGGGCTCTCCGGCGACCCATCCAACGAGGTCTCAGGCGAGCTCATGTATTTGGGCCTTTGTTGTTGTTGTTGTCTTGCCCGAGAGACCACCCCCGACTTCAACTTCTTCTGCGGCGGATGACGGCAATGCGAATTGGACCCCGTGGGGTCAGTCCGCTTCTTGCCCAACGAGGGCTTGGACGATGTTGGCTCATCTCGACAGGTGGCTGCGGCTGCTTTCTTGCTGGTGAGGGGGTCAGGGAGTAGTCCCGAGTCCGTGAAGGGCGGGTTCTCGGGGATCAGTCGCTCCCCTGCACAACAACTTGGTTAGAAAAATTCTATTGTTTCGGCGAGCTCGGAAAGAGGAATAGATGCGAGGTGTACCTTCGCTAGGATGGACGGGGAGGAGCGAGTCGAGTCCACTTCGGAGGAAGGCGACCTCGAAGTCCTTGTGGATGAAGAACTTGTGGAGCTCGGCGTCATTGCTGGATATGGTGGGGGGACGATACACCTCCTCGCCCTTCTGTCAGGGAGAGTAGGGGACGTTGTCTAGATCGCCCTTGATGAAGACAATCTTGGTCATCCAGTTGTGGTACTTGTTCGCGATCTCACGAACTTTGATGAAGAAGCCCCCGAAGTAGGCGACGCCATCGGGAGTCGCCTTGTAGGTGAAGAGTTTCCTGAAGACAGTCAGGTTGAACTCTATTCGCTCCTTACGGAGGAAGCACACGAACGCCACCATCATGGCGATGACGTTCGAGTTGAGCTGCGCGGGCACCACACCGAAATATTTCTGGATCTGGCGGATTTTCGGCCAGAGCGGCAGGCGCAACCCCATCACAAAATGCGAGATGGGGAAGGCGAGTTCGTCGTGGTAGAATGTATTGATGGCCTCGCCTTCCATGGGCTGGCGTGCCTCAAAATCGAAGGACACGAATTCAGCATTGAACTCCGCGAACTCCCCCTCAGAGATGTACCTCTCAAAAAAGCAGTAGTCGGCAAAATGCTGAGCGCATTTGGAGCGGCCGTCAGAATCGGGATTGGTCTTACCCATGCTCGTGGGAGGTTTGGAGCGCGAGTGCGGGTAGGAAAGAAGGCGAGAAGAGGGGGGGGGGATGAAAGCAATAAAAGTAGTAAGTCTGGGTTGGTAAGAGAGGCCTATTTATAGAAAAAAAAGTTCAAGGCCGAGCCGACCGATCAGTCCGGCTTGCCTGACTCAGCTCGGCGACCCCAGCTCGCCGGCTTCCAGGATCTGTCATATCACATGCCAAACGCCATCTATTTGAATAACAAGCATTAAAATCTAAAGAATATTTTAAGTTATTACTGATCTGGGGAAGAATATTGTTCAGAAATAACATGTGCAAAAGAAGTAAAAAAGCAGCAAGTTCAATACAGGCGCAGACTAAGGGGGCAAGAGGCGAGTGCTGGTAGGCTCAATAACGGAGCCGTTTCTATCTACGCCGACCTCTTGTCTCCTTCCCCGCAGGTCGCCGCGAGTGGTGGAGCTCGCGGATCTGCCCCAAGTTCCTCTGGGCGATCTGGAGGCTCTCTTCGACCTCGTCCAGGAGATGAGAAGGGGACGTCGCCTCACCTACCGGACTGCCCCTCACCTCGTCAGCAAGCCGCACATAGTCGCACTGTAGCGCCTCATTGTCCTCCTGAACCTTGCGCAGCCCGCACACCAGTTTCTTGAAGAGCCTGATTCCCCTCCTCGTAAGCTCGTTGTTCTCCACCTCGGGACCCAGAAAGGAGTCTAGCGAGCTTGAAGATGGAAGGGGCGAATAGTGGGCTGGCCCCGAGGAGTTGTCAGCCTCAGACTGACTGGGAAGAGCTGCAAAGGTAGTCAAGCGTTAGTATGGAAGGCGAATACCCCAGGAAGGTTACGGGATAAGAGCCACTGGTCAACTTTCCTGTCGGGCTCAGCGCCTCGAAAGAGAAGCGGGGTGGGGGCAGCCTCAGATTCTTGCCCTGGCCCGGGGGGTAAGTTCTTGGCGGAAGGAGGCTGAAGCCCGACACAGGGACAACCTCGGCGCCTCCTCCCGCTGTCCCGACAAGTTGCTGGGAGAAGGGAATGCGAGCTGGAGAATTCGGCCTCTGCGAGTCCAACCCCAGAGTCCCAAAGGGCGGTGACGGGTCACGCAGGCGAACCTTCAGAGTTTTAAACCGCGAGTCGTCAGGAGGGATATTGGCTCGCGACGAGTTGACCTCACCATCCTCCCGTCGGCTGTCCGGGTCAGCGCAGAGGTCAATGAAGTTTCTCTCCTTCTTAGGGGCAGGCAGAGTAGAGGAGCCGGCCTCAGGCTCTAGAGTCGTTTTCAAGTCTTGGAAGATGGGCTCGGCCGCTTTGGGAAACGGCTTCACCCTCTTAGCGAGATTGGGTTCGGCCAGACCCCCCTGTGGGATGACAAGAGGAATCACGGTCAAGCTGGAAACGCGAGTCGAGGAGACCTCACGAGCTCTGGAAAGCCTCTCTTAGATCTCCTTGGGGATAGGCATCTCGACAAGTTTAGAGCAAA
The DNA here is from genome assembly GCA_039513925.1 of Platanthera zijinensis. Taxonomy (NCBI): domain Eukaryota; kingdom Viridiplantae; phylum Streptophyta; class Magnoliopsida; order Asparagales; family Orchidaceae; genus Platanthera; species Platanthera zijinensis. Next base: position 145,428,637 of record CM077097.1, read on the forward strand.
GGGAATGAAGAAGGTCACCCAGGTACGCTGAAGCATATTTATAGCCGTTGGTGGTCCCCATTAAAAGATTCCCCTCAGCCCCTGACACACTCGCTAAATCCTGTGGGGTTGGATGATTTTTTCTGAGCTTGTTCCAACCTCGTAAAGAGCGGGGATTGTGTAAAACCCCGTATCCGGCGAGTGGGTTCGGTAGGAGCCAGACTGGCCAAGTACAGCCCAAGACCTAGGCGAGCCAGGTCCGCAGCGTCGAGTGAGCTTGAGGCGAGTCACTCAAGGCGAGCTCACTCAACGCCTCCAGCCGCGGCGTCGAGTGAGGTGAGCTCACTCAACGCCTCCAGCCGCGGCATCGAGTGAGGTGAGCTCACTCGACGCCCCTAGCCGCGATGTCGAGTAAGGCGAGCTCACTCAATGCCTTCAGACGCGGCATCGAGTGAGGCGAGCTCACTCCACGCCCTCAGTCTAGGCGTCGAGTGAGGTGAATTCTGTCAACGCTTCTTTCTCTTGGTATTGAGGGACATATCGACATCCGCCGGCTTGCGCTCACCCTAGAGAGCTCGACAGCAGCCCCGACTCGCCCAGGCGTGGTAGGATGTTTTGGGAGGGGCGAGCTTGCACTCGCCAAGCCCCTTTCGTCGAGCTCTGGCCATTCGTCGAGCTCTGGGCCGTTCGTCGAGCTCTGGCCGTTCGTCGAGCTCTGGGCCGTTCGTCGAGCTCTGGGTCGTTCGTCGAGATCTGGCCGTTCGTCGAGCTCTGAGCCGTTCGTTGAGCTCTGGTCGTTCATCAAGCTCTTGGCCGTTCGTCGAGCTCTGGCCGTTCGTCGAGCTCTGGGCCGTTCGTCGAGCTCTGAGCCATTCATCGAGCGCTAGCTGTTCGTCGAGCTATGGGCCATTCATCAAGCTCTGGCTGTTCGTCGAGCTCTGGGTCGCTCACCGAGTTTTGATTGCTCAACGAACTTGCGACATGCGAGCAGTGCAGGCCGGGCCTGTACTCGCCAAAGGCCGAGCAGAAGCGGCGATTGCCAGCTCCATCGAGCACTCGTCGCCCTTGCCGAGCAGAGGTTGTTGAGGGCTACTCGCCCAATGATCTGTGAAGTGTTTTTTTCCATTTGACCCCCGCTGGCCTGCCCATAGCCAGTTAGAACAACGGAGTTACGCTGTTGGCAGACCCAGTTGGGCTGCACATAGCTGTTCAGAACAACGGAAGTTGGCTATTTGCAGGCCGTTTTCAGAAATCTATAAATAGGACCCAAGGGGTACCTCAGAAGTCATGCTCACTTGTCTCCCAGTCTTCCAGCGCTTTCTGAGGTACCTTAGACCGACATTTGGCTAAGGAGGGGAAGAGCTCTGAGATCTTCCGGGTGTGTGGTGGGTCTTCCGTGCCGAGCCCTTGGATCAGTTCCCTGTTCTACTTTGTCATTTTGCTTGCAGGAGAGAAGTAGGTGCGCGATCACCCCTTCCCCAAGGGTGAACTCCACATAGACCGAATTTTCTGTTTCAACAACAAACTCGTGAATCTTTAGTGCCAAGAAAGTTTAAAGGTAGGCCAAAGGGAAGTACAAAGAGTTATGATGCGGATTATAAATCAACTAAAAGAGAACTCTCTTTATTTGAGCATGCACTTTTGAAAGATCAACAACATCTAAAGAAGAAGAAACCTACAAAAAGGAGTACACGAAAATGTCCTACCAGCAAGAACTTTTTGAATAGCGTACGTGAGAAAATGCCACCTTACATCTCAAATTACATAGTAGATGTCATAAATGTGCTCAGAGATGACCATTGTGGTTATCAGGTTCTATGTCTAGCATTAGATAAAGGAGAGAATTGGTTACGAGTTCGCGAAGAACTTTTTTTGGAACTCTGCAATCATGATAACTTGTACACAAACATATATGAAGTGTATGGAAGTAAGAGTTACTACTATCTCTTGATTCCAATTTAGTGTCAAAAACATTTGAGAAGTGGATGACCGTGCCAGAAATGGGATTGATCTTTGCATCATGCTACAATGTTGCTTTCGTTCATTATTCACGATTTCAGTCCTTCACGCTTCTCCCTCTATACTCAACACCTCCAGATGTTCCATTTATATTGAGTTTGTCAACGATAATCATTTCATTCAATTATTAATGGATGAAAATTATCCACTACCATCTATTATTTCAATATGACAAAGGTATCATGATTCAATAGTAGAAGCATGAGACATGCCCTACATTCCACAATTTAGAGCTACGCGATGTACCAAGCGTGCAGGTTTGATCGTTAATTTTGGTGATCCATAAACTCAAGGTATGCCGTTAATTTTGGTGATCCATAAACTCAAGGTATGCCGCATTTAGTTTTTTGCCACATTCAAAATATTCCATCAATTATAGTTTTGATACTTGCTGTTTTCAAAAATAAACAAAACTTGAAACATGTCTTTTTAGTTTTGTATGCAATTATTTTACTATTTACTATTTTTTTGGCGGTGCTTAGACGAAGAGCAGAAATTCTACGCAGTTTGTGCTGGTATGTTGGTGGAGTTACTCTGCTATTTACTATTTTATTGCAAAGTACATGTTATTCTTAAATACAATTGTGAGTATTTATCTGATTTTGTGTTTGTTTCTTGTTGTAAATGATTGTAACGATGCCGTCTATTTAAAATCAACAATTTTGCTCATTTTATAATTTTTGTTGCTTGAAATTGTATTCTTGTATAATTGGTCTTTTTTTTTGTTCTACTTTAAGTAAAATTTTTGGACTGCGGGTATAATTTTGGACAACGAATATAATTTATGTATTGTGAATATAAGTGGACTGCAAATAGCTATTTATGGACTGCTAATATCAATTCTCTTTTAGCATCAATTTATGTATGAAATTATTATGGTTACCGGAATTTTTTTCCACTTTAGTTTATTTATATGTTGACCCAAACTCGACCTAATCGGCCATCAATTCTACTCATCCAGTCAAGCCCTGCTTGCCTTCCCTCTGCCAATTCAACGATTTGATATTAGGGATAAGAAGACTGTTTCCTCTCTGAGACATAACCACTACGATATATGCTTATTTTTCTTTCGCTGACACTACACTACCTCTTTTATTGACTGGAGCGCACGTTGGAAGCCCTTTCTTTTTCTGGCGGCTAGAGCACACATAAGAAGCCTTCCCCCTTCGTTCAATTTTGATTGCAAAAAGTCATCGTCAACCTTCTAACACTCTTAGAACTCAATCGACACTTACAGTCGATTTATGTAAGTATTCGACACTTTCGATTACTGTGATGTTCGCTTACTATTCCAACATCTCACCGAGGCACCCTTGTCGACTTGAGTGTCCAATTGACGCCCTCTCCTTGATTCCTGTAATTGTTCGACGTCTTCTTTTCCTATCTAGCTGGCGGTGAGGATTGAATCAATGTAATCAAACTTATCTGCAGTGTTATTCCTAAATTACTCTTAGTTACTTGATCTAGGCATACTGAAGGGAATCACGGCCTCTCTCGGACATAACCACAGGAATATGTGGCTTATCTTTCTTTCGTTGATTAGATCACACACTACAACCGCCTCTTCCAGTGACTGAAATGCACACTGGAACCCCCTTTTTTCTACTATAGCACACACAAGATGCCTTTCCCTTCCCTTCAGTTTCGACTGTAGCAAGTCGTCAACACCCTTCTAACACTCTTTGCACTCAATCTACACATACAGTAGATTTATGTAAGTATTTGGTGCTTTCGATTACTGTCGATGTTGACCTACTATTTAAACATCCTACCGAGGCACCCTTGTCGACTTGAGTATCCAGTTGACGCTCGCTCCTCGATTCTTGTAATTGTTCGATGTTTTCTTTTCCTTTCTAGCAGTTGGTGAGAGTTGAATCGATGTAACAAAACTTCTTTGCAGTGTTATTCTTGAAATCCTCTTAGCTGTTTGATCTATACTTGCTGAAGGGGATTTGGTAAGTTTCATGTCATCTCTCATACAAAATCATTGAGATCTATGACTTATCTTTCTTTTGTCAATTGGAGCACACACTACAACCACATCTTCCAATGACTTGAGCGCATGTTGGAACCCCTTTCTTTTTCTGTCGTCTAGAGCGCACACAAGAAGCATATCCCCTTCCTTCAGTTTCGACCGCAACAAGTCATCGACGCCCTTCTAACACTATTAACACTAAGTCAACACTTACAGTCGATTTATGTAAATATTCGACGCATTTAATTACTATCGATGTTGGCCTACTATTCCAATATCCTACAGAGGCACCCTAGTTGACTTAAGTATCCAATTGATGTCCTCTCCTCGATTCTTGTAAGTGTTCAATGTCTTCTTTTCCTTTCTAGCAACCGATGAGGGTCGAATCAATGCAATGAAACTTCTTTGCGATGTTATTTCTGAAATCCTCTTAGCTGCTTGATCTAGACTTGCTGAGGGATTTGATAAGTTCTGCGTTCACTTTCAGACATAATCATTGGGATCTATGACTTATCTTTCTTTCATCGATTGGAGCACACACTACAACCACCTCTTCCATTGACTTGAGTGCATGCTGGAACCCCTTTCCTTTTCCATCGGCTAGAGTGCACACAAAAGCCTTTCCCCTTCCTTCAGTTTCGACTACAATAAGTCGTCGACACCATTCTAACACTCTTAGCACTCAATCAACACTTGCAATTGATTTAGGTAAGTATTCAATGCTTTCGATTACTGTCGATGTTGGCCTTACTATTCCAACATCCTACCGAGTCACCCTTGTCAACTTAAGTATCCAATTGATGTTCCCTCCTCGATTCTTGCAAGTGTTTGTCTTCTTTTCCTTTCTAGCTGCTAATGAGGGTTGAATCGATATAATCAAACTATTCTTTGCAAAGTTATTCCTGAAATCCTTTTAGCCGCTTGATTTAGGCTTGCTCAAGGGGGTTGGGTAAGTTTCATTGTTTCCCACTAATTTATCTCAGTACCTTCCTTGTTCCCATTACATAAGGGTTTTTTTACTTGAATTTCAGAGAAACCCTAGAAGTGAGGGAAAGATGGGGTGCTAGGTTGGAGAAGAGTTCTTACAAAGAATCCATTTTTGAACCTCTCCTTTGTGAGAAATTACGTCGCCACGTCACGTTCACAAATGCCAAAACATCAAGGTGAGAAATTCTTTTTCTCTAAGTTAGACATATCATAAGAAGATATTGTAACAATTAGCTTAAAGTAATTTCTTACACAATTAAATAGGTTATGTTGATTCATCATAGACCTTGATGACATTATAAAGCGAATGTTTAAGATGAAAGTTTAATAGTTGAATATTCTAGAAATATGTGAATGCATTCTTTGCATCAATAAGAAATCAATACAATATGATATAGTGGACTTATGCTAGTGTCACTATTAGTTAAAAATACCGACCACTCATTATGCATATCATCAGGTGATATGACACGATTTTCTCTCATGATTGATGGAGGCATGCCATCATGCTCCTATGACACATTGGACATATGAGCCTCACATAAAGGTTGATGATTCAACAATCCATACATGAAATAAGTTAGATGTGAGTGTATGTTCCGTGCTAGTGGCATATCAAGGCATTGCCAGTTGCCATCAGGGACTCAAATCACAGGATGCGCTTAATAAATTATAAAATTAATAATCAAGAAGAACATGAACGTAAAGTGTTGCTCAATATTAAACAGAATGTAAGAATGTAGGAAATTATCAATCAAGACGAACATGAATGTAAACCATTCTTAATTATATGCAAGAAGTCAGACTTTAAATATCTAAATACCTAAGGGTTTGTTTGACGCTACGTTTTGAGAGCGGGGGACCGCCGATTTTTCAAATGCCATGCCAAACAACTTCTTGAGGCCATCACGGTGGCATCAACCACTGTGAATTATAGCGGGACGCCACTGTGAATTATAACGGGACCCCGTTATTTTTTGAGTCGCGAAAATTTTCTGACGCTAAAAAAAACAGCGTTGCTGCTTTTTTTTAAATTATATATATTATTATTATACATGATAATATAATAAACATTATGTATTATAAACTAATATATTATAATGGGGAGATATCTAGTACGCGCAGCCATATATGCGGGCGTGCGGGCACAAAATCCTGCCCATTCGATGCACTATGATTAATCATACTGTGCACGCCGACGATCAAGCGTGCAGGCCCGCCTTTTACACAGCGGCGACCGGCGGATGCGGGCTCGCCGGCCACCGGCCGCCCTGGATTCGCCGGCGAGCACGCCGACGAATCCAGGGCGGCCGATGGCCGGCGAGCCCGCAGCCGCCGACCGTCGTCGCTGTAAAAAAATTTGCGGTTCGGGTGCAAATTTTTTTACAGGGGCGGCGCCCGGCGGCTGCGGGCTCGCCGGCCACCGATCGCCCTGGATTCGCCGGCGAGCACCCAACACGTGCAGAACAAGAGGAGGGGATCAGCCCTAATCGTTCGACTGTTGTCTCCCGCCCACACGCCCGCACAGCGGCCGGTGGCCGGCGAGCCCACAGCCGCCGGCCGCCGCCCCTAATTTGCACCCGAACCCAACGCGTGCAGAACAAGAGGAGGGGATCAGCCCTAATCGTGCGGCTGTTGTCTCCCGCCCGCACGCCCGCACAGGAGTCAGCCCGCATTTGATACAAATTCTATTATAATATATAATTATATTATAAACGTTATATATTATAATATATATAATTATATTATAAACGTTATAATATAATGCGTTATAATATAATATATATTATTAATTACGTTATAATATAATCTATAATATAATATTAAAAAATCTAAATTAATGTTAGAAATATAATTTATAAAATAATTATATTAATATAAGTTATATATAATATATATATATTAAAAAAATTATTGATTGAGTTTTTACAAAGTTTTGGTTCATGTAATTGTGACTCACATCTTGAAACATCATTATAAATGCTGTTCGTCCAAACAGTTTCACAGATTTTACCATCACTTTGCAAAACTGGTGATTATTCCCCCACTGCTTCTCCATTCACTGCAGCCAAGCAAAATCTAAATGAAATTAAATAAGACTTGAACCTGAGAACATGTTTTAGGCACACAAACATAAATAATCTTATTATATTTCATTTCATATGCATTATTTAGAAATATTGCTCCCAAATTCTATTCATGCATATGTAGATTCTCTTGTATGGTTCACCTATGTTTTTGTAGTACCATTGAAAGGAGTAGTTTTTTTTACTCGCAAATTGTCTGACCCAATCTTCAGATACTTCTTTTCAGGGGATATGTGTCAGGAGATTTGCTTAGGATGAACTAATGAAGGTTTATGCAGTTTAGATTGTGTCGCTTCATAAGAACTTTGCACTTATTTTTGGGATTGATTCTGCCTCTGGAATGAATTTAGTTGTCATTGATTTCGTTATTTTGATCTCATTATTCATTGTTTTCTAGTTTACTAAGTGATTCAGATTTTGAGGTTTTTAATTAATCATAGCTTGTTAACTCGGAATTCTCCGATCCTAGCAAGTGCTAGTCTAGATCAGAGCCAGAGCAAGCCCTTGGCGCCCAACAATAGGAGCAGTTACCCTCCTGATAGTGGCACCTCCTCTAGTCCCAGAAGAATGGGCGGTTACATGTTGAATAACCACGCCCCCTCCAGTCAGCCGTCGGCCAGACCGGTCGGCCTTCAGCAACAACTGAAGTTCCGAGGGGTTCGGGCAAACACCTTGGGTGCTCGCCCCAGCTCCCCTTTGTCATTAGCTAGTAGCGGTTTGTGCGGTTACATCATGTTATAACCACACGTCCTCTCCTTATCTCTTTCCTGTTTAGATTCTCATGTACCCCGACCAGCTAGCATTGCAATGCGACATTTATTGCGCACCATAGTTTCAGGGGGCCCTTTGTCAGTATAAATAGAGGGACAAGAGTACCCAGATGGGACACTAAATTCAAGCCAGAATCTACCACATAGTAGGTGCAGTCACACGTTTGGAGTCATCTTCCGCTGTCTTCTTCTCTTCTAGTACCTTATACTTGGAATAACTCTGCAATAGTTTCTAAAAGAAATAACATCGTCCACAATAAGTGGTATTTGTCGTCAAATTTGGTGTTGGCGGCCTGCTCTCGCGACAAGCTCGCACTTTCTGTGCTCTGTTCGCCCAAACGGATTACCTGCGGTTGAGGATATTTTTAGCCTCGACATCAATTTTTTATTTTTGCTCTAATATACTGAAATTATTTCTATTATGATAACAATTTTATTACCGTAGCCATAAGATAAAGTAAGATGGTAATGTTTTACGCGGGGACGAGGCAATAATAGGAGTGACTCAGGACCATCGCGCACGCACGCCCAAGGATTGCTGCACGGCAATATCATGGCGTCTTCGTTGCTGCACTTCCCGCGAATCCTTCCCCACTTGGCTCTCTTCCCCCGATTTTCATGCTTCACGGCGTTCAGGCACGAACCGGCACTTCGGCGCCTCCTTACCCGAAGGTTCTCCACAATTTCTCTCTCCTCTTCCTCATCTGGAGCTGCGGCCACCTCCCCCTCCCACTCTCCTCCCATCCATACTCATTCCCTGTCGGAAAACCAACCCCCAGATCGCGCTGGGGAAACTCTAACCCAGCATTCATTGCAATGGGTCTCTCCATCAGCCTCGTGCGGCGAGCTTGGCCTCCAAGATGTTGGCAGTCGCGTCAGACTTTGCGGCTGGGTCGCGCTTCGTAGGGTTCATGGGGGACTCACCTTTCTCAATCTCAGAGATGACACTGGAATTGTTCAGGTGACCTTTGATTCTTCAAGTTTCTCTTTGGACCGTTCATCCGTTATTAGTGTTTTTGGCATTCTTAGGTCTCCACGCTGCCTGATGAGTACCCAGAAGCCCACTCCACCGCCACCAAGGTGGGTCGGGAGTGGGTAGTTGCCATAGAGGGTAGTGTGCGAGCTCGGCCGACTGAGTCAGTTAACGAAAATATGAAAACTGGGGCAATAGAGGTAAACCCTAAACCACACTCGGTGATTTTTTAATTTGCTAACTTCCGTTGGATCACTTGTTTCTCTCTGCATGCACAAGTGAAATATCAATGCCTAAATTGACTGGTAGAACTAGTGCTCATCTTCTTCTGCAACATGCGCTAGAACAAAAAAAGGATGCCACTCAGGTTGCATCAACAATGAAACTTTATGTAAATCAATTACAATTATGTTTTATAACGTGTTATGTCGAGGCACATCTCATCATTTAGATCTCATAGTTATGATATTTCATTTCAATATATGTGATACCTTAGTATGGAAAGTCAAGTTTGAAATTGTGTTTGCTAGTAGTTGGGTGTAGCGAGATGTAAGGGAGTGGATGACATGTTTTAAATAGTTGAGTAGCAGGTTGGGGGTATTAGGCTATAAATATAACATATTGTGTTGTAATGGATATGAAGAAGTTTAATAAAGTTTCTACAGTTCTTCTTTGTCTCCCCCCACCCTCGTCTCTCTTATCTCTGTCCGTCTATCTCCAGCCATTCCTCTTCTCTCTCCCCTTGTATTTTTGTCTCTCCCTTACCGGCCTCAAGGTCATTTCCCCGCCAGAACTCCGCTGACACATATCTAATTACATTTCTAACGCCGGCAATCCCTTAGGCGATCTCGTAACGATATTTAGATCGTTACAAATGGTGTTCTCGTTGATGCATTCTTTCCTCCAACGGGCTTCAAGAAGCTAACTATTGACGACTCACACGCAAGATTTCTCATCGATTACCCAAAATCCACAACAATTTGAAGGCTGCATAGAGAACTATAGCAATCCAAATATAGACCGAAATTTTTATCAAGAATCTTGAAGAGAGCTGTAGCGATCACATAAACCAGGTCAATAATTTTTCTCCATCGCCTGTATCTTCTGACATCATCAAAAGATAAAAAGAAGGGAAGAGACTCAGTATCTTCTTCTTCGCCGGAACGACCATCTTCTTGAATGTACAGGGAAGCCACGGGTCAACACACATAGCTCTGAATTTCCGGCGACAACGGGGTGCACTTGCGGCGAACTAGCTGGAAACCTTCACGAAAGCAGTCAAGAGACCGACGAGAGAGCGCAATGTCAGAATAGCCATCCTGAGCGCATTGCCGGAATAGCCATCGGACGACTTCATCCTCCATCCATCGCATCATCAATCCAAATAACAATTCTTGATTTTCGGCGTTCTGTTTTTCGTACTATTCACGTCATCTGTCAGGGAAGAAGGAAGGCTTTTCTACACTGTGAGGATAGCGTCAGAAGGAAGGCTGGTCATCCTTGAATCCAGTCCTTTGAAGAAGCGACTTCTCTTTCTCCTTCAATTTTGAGAAACGGTCGATTCAGTTTCTCCTGCTTTTCAACGGGATCCTTCATCCCTTTCCTCTCCAATCCTTGGAGAAAATGTCCGCAACTCCTTTTGATTATCTGCTACATTGCCGCCTTCAAAAAAATTCGCTGTTTCAAACAGCGCGCCTCCTGATATTCATCGACCACCACCATCGCCGGTTCTTCCTACACCATCGCTGGCCTGAGGCTGGAAGCAGCGCATCTCTGCAGGAAGCAACGCCATCTCGTGAGCTGGAAGCAGCGCCATCTCTGCATGACTAATATAGTCTCTGTTTTGACTTGAAGGAGCATGGAGTTAGCGGGATCTTCCACCACCGCTGGAATCAGCGCCATCTTTTGGGCTGGAAACATGACCATGTTTGTCGGAAGCAGGGCCATCTCTTTGGCTGGAAGCAAAGCAACACCATCTCTTTCTAAGACAAGAAAGGATTTGACATCCGAGAAGTTGACAAAATAAATTAATAAAAGCTGACATCAACTTGTTGACAGGAAGCTCGACTCAACTTCATCGCATGGTGTTGCATCTTGGATAATGGAAGATATTAAGTCGTCACATCATCTTGTTACCCCGACTACACGTTATGGCTATGAAAATCCAACAAACTAGATTTTACAAATGGAGTGTTATTTTCGAGATAAAGCGGTTCCACCTGAACATCAATTGTTTGTGACTTCATTCACCTTAGACTAGACTGTCCCGCTTTATCATATTATCTTGAATTTGTCAAGATATATTCCTCTCACACATGACCATCATTTTTCAATTTCCTAACAATACGTGTTGGAAAGCCATTCGACACCAACTTGGAGGCCGCCAATCAAAGGGATCATGTCGGAACACATTCGTATTCACAACAAGAACATTCTCAATGGCATTCCACCCGATCACTGCCGATGTCACTCCAAAAACGTCATGAAGGATCTGCTCTTGCAGTTGTTCCCAGTGTTTCAGCTTTCCAACCAATGGTGGTCATTCATTCGCCACATCCCCAGCTTGACGTTACCTATTCGGAGCCCTTTTCGCTTCTTGACGATATTAATAACAATTTTGAAATTGTTCTTGAAGACTCCAACAATTTTGATAAGGCTTCACCAAAGTTCACCGTGTCAATTCATTAAGCATCTACTTGGACAATTTGGGAATTTGATTCCGGCAGACTCAATAACGACACAGTTTTCGTTGGACGTCGTTTCTCAACAACAAATCCCCGAATTTTTTGATGTTCACTAATGAAGAACTCTTTGCGACGCCAATTTTCATTTCCGATCCAGGAGGATGTGTTGCCGAGGAGGTCATTGAAGGTTGCGGAATACCAGAAAGATCAGAGAACAAGCACCATCATTTTCTTAGATGACCAAACGACGAGGTCGTCGTTTTTTTGGGATGGGTAGGAGTGTAGCGAGATGTAAGGGAGTGAATGTCATGTTTTTAAATAGTTGAGTAGCAGGTTGGGGTATTAGGCTATAAATATGACATATTGTGTTGTATTGGATATGAAGAAGTTTAATAAAGTTTTTACAGTTCTTCTTTGTCTCTCCCCACCATCGTCTCTCTTATCTCCGTCCTTCTATCTCCGGCTATTCCTCTTCTCTCTCCCTTTGTATTTTCGTGTCTCTCTCCTACCGGCCTCAAGGTCATTTCCCCGCCGGAACTCCGCCGACACACATCAAATTACATTTCTAACGCCGGCAATCCCTCAGGCGATCTCGTAACGATATTTAGATCGTTACATTAGGCCTTGTATTTGACGAATGGAGGAAAAGAGTCTAGTAAGCATAGGTCCATTATAGTAGCTATTTAACATATATCTGTGGAAAGTAAGTTGAAAATCTCGATTGAGGAGCCTTCCATTATTTTGTTTTTATGTTAATAAAAGAATTAGTTTTGCTCTCTTTTTTCAATATCTGATATTCATCATGTTGTGGTGGACAATAGTTTTTGTAGTTGACATAATGCATTCTTAGTTTTTTGGTACTGTGCCAAATTGGCCCCTGAACACTGTTGTTTTTATCCTATTTCTTCACCAGGTCTGTCAAAATTTTGTTTTTTACAGGTTGCAGCTGAGCATGTTCTTGTACTAAACACTGTCAATTGCACATTACCTTTTCCAATTACCACCTCTGATGATTTGAAGGATAACATTTCCGAGGAGATTCGACTGAGGTAAACTTTGATAACTGTATTAGTGTTGCATTTTCAAGTTTCTCATTTGAATGTGCGCGGCTCCTTTTCAATTCATTCATCAAAGCACATCACAAAAGCATGTACAATGAGTACAAAATAAAACATGTAGAAAGAACTTTTTATTACATTAGAGGCTTCAGTACATAGATTGTATATTAACATTTGACTAAACTACTGACTCAAAACTATTCAATCTATTTGATTACATACATGGCACTGCCAATCTCACACCTCTTTTTTTGCCTCTCTACAACTTCTTCTATTCCAACAAATATTTTAACCCATACCTTAGCTCGTTCCTCGGCTCTTTCTCGTTGCTCTTCATCGGTCATTTTTGCTTTCTTAGGCGTATTTAGGGAATTGTATGCTTCCTAAAAAATGTGAAACTATGAGATTAGTCATAAACAATATGACTAAGTGAGTACTTTACCTTTTCAATTGCTGTAAAAGCAAGCAGTGAGTTACAATATGCATAATTATTTTAAGATACAGTAAGAGAAAGGAAGTACGATAATACATAAGGTTTTATATTCTTATAATTACTTTTATTCTGTTTTTAGAGTTTTCAAGATCATTATTTTTTTTAATCACCTTTATTCATCTTGTTCTTCTTGTAAATCCATTTTTCTAAATCAATATGCTTGTTATTCTTATCTTCTATAATTTTATTTAATCATGAAGTGTTAAAGGATATCTGTTAATTCATCTTTTCATATTCTTAGACCCACCCCTTCTGGGTTATGATCAATTTCTATGTCTTCCCATGACGATCTTCACACGCAATAGACCTTCTGTCCCATGGTTAGACGTAGACTTCCATTCTAGTGCGATCTTCACATGCAATAGGCCTTCTAGTCCCCATAAATTGAAAGGTTGTTCTTTCGTAGGCAATTCACATCCCCCTACATGGGTTAAACCTTAACATTTCCTATGCTTCGATGCATTCTGTGTCGTCATATTCGTCTTTTCTTAATATGCTTTATATTTCTCTTATTTACTTCCATTTTCTTCAATTAGCTCTCTTGACTTCTTATTCTTCATATTTAGTCTTTTCAATTTTACTTTAGTATAGAATTTTGTGTTGGGAAATATGAGTTATGTTCTGATTTTCCCCTCAAAATTTCTATCGCTTTGTTTTGGTATTCCATGTTTAACATCTTAGCGATTTTCATGTGTAAGTTATTTAAAAATCTCAAACTTCTTTAACTTAAATGAAATGCACATACAATAAAATAGGTTCAGGGTAAAAGTATTATGCAGGTAAATACTAAACATAGTTTAAAATATAAGCATAATCATAGAGGTAAAAACCCACAGTGACTATCCTATTTCCTTTTATCTTTCCCAGGTTTATCACGCCGCTGATCGCGAGACGCCATCCTCTGTAGTATCTGTAATTTATGCATCTTTTTAATGGGCCGCATCTCTTAAATAAATGCAATGCTGATTCCTAAGATGATTTTGACTTTTATCAAGGGTTTGTCTAGGGTCAAAGATGGTCCAGATGAGTTTAAAATGAAATCATAATTGAAATGCGGTAAAATATGTAAACTCACAATATTATAACCCTTCGCTCAGGCATAAGTTAAAACTAAGTCCAAATCTCCAAATCTTCATAAGGTTTTTAGATTTTAGAAAAGTAAGCTCAAACTAGTTATATAAATTTCCCGTTAGGTTTCCCCTCAATCTTCCAACCAAGGACACAACCATACCAACCCATGCTATATTGCCCAATCAATCCCTACATCATCCAATATAGTTGGGCAACATCAAGTAGGATGAATCAAATAACATCCGGCTTACATACAGGAATCCACATCATAAAGGTATAGCCGGCCAATCCAATTACCCACAAAGAAAATTCAATTTCAGAAATAAGAGCCGTATTTTAGTAAACTAATTGAAGAAGAGTTAATAAAATCTTAAACAGCTAATCTTACCCACAATTAAAACCCATCGGAGTATGTATGTTTGTATATATATATATATATAGTAGCAAACAACCACATAACACCCCATATAAGATGTATAGAAATTTATTTTAGGAACTAAAGATAAGGGAGGAAGAAAAAGAAATAGAAGAAGAGAAAAATAGATTTCCATAACCCATTAAGTAAATCCCATAATTAACAAAGTTTATTAAGCATAGAAGTCCCGTATAATCCCTCTCATAACAGTAACCCACTGAACTTAGACCAAATCCAACATTATAAATATAAGCCCAGTTGGCTAACACCCACTCATAATTTCCTTTTTATTTCATGCCAGCCATTCACAACAGAAGAGAAGAATTGAGATAAATGAGGAGAAGACTCATAGTGAAGGAAAGGAGAGTGAAGGCTTGATCTTTGGTTTCTGCTGAGCCACGCACTGCCCGTGCTGGACTCTACCGACAGCCCCCGCACGAGAATGTAAAGGAAGGAGGGGGAGTAACTCTCTGTCGACACTCCTTGGCTAAGATTCGTTGAACCCGAGCAGGAAATTAGTGGCAATTGGGGAGGGAGTGAAATGTCAGAAGAGAAAATGTGTGGGAGAGAGAGCCGAGTCCAGTATATATCATGCGAATAAGCGGTCAGTCGGTCTAACGCCAACTACCAAGTTAAACCTGGTCGTGCCAGCACACTTGTGACATGACACATGCTAACCAGTTAACCCCATTTAACCTACGACACCGATTATAACAATCCAAATATTCTAAATTTCCAATTTCTTTACCTCTTAGCAGGCCAACACACCTATCCAAGTGTTAAAATCCAAGCTATTCATCTTTTTATCAGCCGATCAGCACATATTTAGCACCATTTAAGAGTCCCGGTGTTTCAATTCCCAAGTTCTTTCACATTTTAACCTGTCAACTTATCTAAGCACTCTCACACACACACACACATATATATTATTTTATTATTATTTAAGCTTACTTAAGATCCAGCATCACTTAAAATTAAACTCATCTTATAAATTAAATTTTCATTGAAAAAATAATCGTCAAAATCAATTATGCAAAACGACTAATGAAACATTCTTGAAAATTTATGACACATTTTATTTTCTCCGCATCAGGGATTATATATATATTTTACTTAGTTTAATTTTAAATTGTGTTAAATTTGTGTGACGATTTTAGTTGTTGCAACATGTGTTATCCATTTTTAGACACATGAAGATACAATTGCCTTCCAAATGGCAATTACTGTGATACTATTTTCTGGTCCAAGAACTTACAATTGGTTAATAACATTTGGATACAAACTTAATTGGAGTTCTTAATACATCTTTTCTGTTGAGTTATGAAAAACTCTTTTTCGAGGTAAATAAAACACATGTTATATAAGTACCTAAATGAATATAAGTAACAATTAGACCGGTTGGCTTAGACTGGCTCAAAGGAAATCTAGCATACTCCTCCTTTATACTCATAGTGAGGTAGGGGTAGGCTACGTGTGCACAAAATTTAGGACTCTAGGCGGTAGTGCGAGTGTGACACGCTAATCCAAACCTATATGCGTTGCAATGATCAATGTTTCGACAAATAAATATAAGCAATGAAAAATTCAGCACCACACAGATATTAAAATAGAACAAACAAATATTTATTTTTACAATATTATAATGGCTTTCCTCCGCTCGGAGGGCCAAAGCGAAGTGCGCGGCGAATGCCTCCTCCTGCAAGTTATTAGGGTGCTAAAACAAAGCTCTACAAACAGGAATCGCTGCAAAATATAATAAATCACCAAATGAAAATGCTGAATCAAATAGTACAATACTACAAAAGCTCACAAAGTAGAGGGCTGAACCGAGACACTGAAGATTTGGAGGGTCGGATGTGTAGATCGGCGATCTGAGATGGAACCGGCGGCGTGAAAATGAGGTTGGTGGCTGCTAAGTTGTTAAAGTCGCGCCTCGGGCGCGCTTAAGGCTGCAGGCTCAACAGGCTCAGATGATTGCATCTTCATGCACCTTTTTTGCGCCTTTGGAGCATTAAAGGCGCATCTGAGTCAAATTTCTACTATAAATTTCTTTTCTAAAATAAAGAAAAAATAATGTAAAAATCCAATAATTTTTGCATGATGTAATGTTTGTGAAACATAATCGATCGTCGAGACTTAAATATGATTTTAATTACCACATTTATTTTATTTTTTAAGAGATATAAATGATAGTAATGAATTATTAATGAGTTAAATAAATGAAGAATCTGATCTAAAAGATGAATTGGTGTTTAATTATAATTATTTAAAATGAATGTGAAGCCTTACCTTCGTCAGGCGCGCGCTTGCGCCTTGAGCCTTGTGTTTAGGCTCTAAGACCCCTTTTCTCCTTTGTGCGCCTTGCGCCTTTAATAACTATGAGTGGCTGTCCTTGGCGGTAAACGACGAAAATGGACAATAAAACGGTGGATCCGATCACGTATAAGTAGATCCAGACCGGGGGAGGGTAGATCCGATGTGTAAGAGCAGATCCAGACAAAAATGACAAGTAAGAGTGGTGGGAATAATGGATCGGGAGGCTATAACCCTAGATCGGGACAGATCTAGAATTTTAGGGTTGTTAGGATGGTGAATCCACAGAGGGGAATGAGAGGAATGACCGGCTAGGGTGTGAGGTGTTTTCCGGGCGGTGGGGAGAGGAGTGGGGTGGTTGGCTGCTTGAAAGGCAGTAGTGGGGTGGTCGGCTGGCCGAAAGGTAGCGGTGGGGTGGTCGGCCTGAGGGGGGGGGGGAGTGGTGGTTGCGGGTTGGGGTTTGGAGGAGGCCGGCGGTGGGATTGTTTGGGACCGGCGGCGGCGGACCTGGGACAGCAGGCTGGCGGGTTTGTGTGGGGATTTAGGGGACAGTCAGCGGCCGGATAAGAGGAGGGAGGGGTGGAAAATGAAGGTGGGGGTAGGGATTACCTCAGGGAGGAGTTCGGAGGCCTAGGAGTCGTCACTTAGGATTCCACGACGTCGGCACTGGGGAGGGATCACTGGAATCCGGGAATGAGTGTTCTTCAAATTCCGCAATGGTTCAATTCAGCCCTCTAGCCTCCTATTTATAAGAAAAGAAAAGCTGGGGCTTCCCCATCAACGGCTATGATTGGCCGGTGGGTTCGGCCCTTAAAAACATCAATAATAAATTGAAAAAATAAACTAATATAGTTTTTTGACTCGCGGCGACGTCCCGAACGCAACTGCGGAGTCCAATCGGTGATCCGATCAAGTCTTCCTGTGCGAATAAATGAACGTGGGTCCCGCCTTGCGGCGAACCCCTCCAGGTGCATGATTCGATGGATTTCCATCACATAGTAAGGGGAAAAATTGCTAAGCAAAAAAAGTTAAAATTATAAGTGTGAAAATAGAGGATAAAGTATTACTTCACTATCATAAGTTTATCCAAAACTATGATTTATATCTAGAAAAAATTTCTAATGGTGCAAAAAGTGATGGAGACCTCTTGAGCCAAGAAGATGGTTTGAAGTACTTTAATTATTGCAGTTACCCAATACGAACAATTTTAGAAGGCTTCCATCATGTATTCATAATCCATGATTAGGCTTTAGGCAGATGTTCTAGGATTTCACAAGTGAAATTTAGTGCCACATTGAATAAAGTTAATTAGAGGTTGTTGTATGTGCATTGGTCGGAGGACTAAATTTGATGAATTACATCCAACTTGATATATTGATGAACTGATTAGCAGATGAGAGGATAAATTTGATGAATTACATCCAACTTGATATATTGATGAACTGATTAGCAGATGAGAGGATAAATTCGATGAACTACAACCATCTATGATATATTGATGAACTGATTAGCAGATGAGAGGATAAATACAAGGATGGATAATGATATGGGGTTGATAATCATCGGGCTCGACAATTATAGGGTGCTGACAACCACACGGGATGATTAAGAAAGTCGAAGAGCTTCAATTGTGGAGATGATCCATGATACTTGAGGAAACAAGAGCTACAACTGATGCCACATTTTTCAGTTAAATAAGAAGACATGATATTACACATCAAAGATGTGAACTCAGTTTAAGTGAAGCCACTAAGATAGCGGAGGGCCTTTTACTTCAATGGTACTCTAATACCATGTAAACTACACCTTTCTGCTTCCTTAGTACCTAGTGGTTAATGTGACGTTGGAGTTCTGTAAGAGCTTGGAGCCTTGTTATCATGCTTTATTTTTGCATATGAGTTTGGAGTTGTGCAGGAGCTTAGAGTCTCGATATCCTACTTTACTCTTGTGAAAACATCACGTGTAATTACTAATTATATTACTAAAGTTAATAATAACATTATGACATGCTCTAATATATGGTGGGCTGATACACCCAATATCTTGAGGTGGATAAAAGTAGGGCTGATATCGAGTTGAGTTCGAGCGATTTTGGCTCGGCTCGAAATCGAAATTTTCGACTCGAACTCGGCTCGAAATCGACTCGAAATCAAAATTGATTTCGAGTCGAGTCGGCTCGACTCGAAATGGCTCGATTCCGAGTCGGCTCGAAATCGAATCGAGTCGGCTCGAAATCGAATCGAGTCAGCTCAAAATCGAATCGAGTCGGCTCAAAATCGAATCAAGTCGGCTCGAAATTTAGCATTTTTTCGTTTTATTACTAGTTTGCTCAAAATAAAATTGGGCAACCTATAAATTTAGCAAATGAAACATTTAAAGCCTTCATTCTTTTTATTTAGGTTTAAATTTTGTTATTTTTAATCTTAAAATAAGAATATATTAATAAATACATAATTTTTTAAATTAATTCGAGTTGATTCGAATCATAGTTCGAGCGATTCAGGACTGACTCGAAATCAGATTCGAGTCAATGTGAATCGACTCAAATTGAGTCGAATCAATTTTAACCCATTCCGGTTCGGCTCAATTTTCGAACGATTTTCGAGTTTCGAATAATATGCTCAGCCCTAGATAAGAGGAAAACGTAAGGTAGGTGAAGGACTCATGCGGACCTCTTTGCTATCAAAAATTCTAGATGCAATTTATCCTTGAAAGGTCAATTCCGTTTCTTAGTAGAGTACTATACTATATGTATTTTTCTTTTAGTTATGATGTTATTTTTCAGTTAACCTTTTATCCATTGAACTACTAAAGAATTTATTTCAAGAAAATGGTTTTCTTGCCTTTTTCTGCCCTTATTTTATGTATAATTGTAGCTTTTATCTGACCCTTACACGTTCACGTTTAATTTTACAACTATGTATTTGTTTGCAAACATGATAAAAAGAAATTGTAAGTTTTTTGTAGATATCGAGCCCTTGATCTACGTCGTCCACAAATGCAATTCAATCTGCGTCTGCGGTATAATGTGATTGAAAACATTCGGTCTTTTCTAAAAGAGCGGAAATTTGTTGAGGTATCATCCTCGGTCATCAACATATATTTTTTTTGCAGAATGTCTTCTACTTGAAAATTGAACTTGTTGTATTATTATAGATGCCATGATAAATAACTGGCATACATTTGAAGACTGAGATACAATGGAACATCCCAAATTTCGTACTATTTGAATGCTTAAAAAGCTTAGTTGGGGATTGAGATATATGTTGTCCATTATTATTTGATTGTAGAAATTAACTATTTGATGTTTTAAGAAACACAAATAGGGTTTTGATGAGAAATTCATCCTCAATAATCATGTTGCACTCAATAGATCTGTTATTGATAGCCATTCATTTTTATTAACATTTATTCTTTATATGTTGGATGAGGATTTTCATTGTGCTCCATTATGGAACACCGCATGATGGCGTGACGACAAATTGGGACATGAGCACTACATATCAAGTTTACACCTACTATTTATTCCCAAGACAAACAATATATTCGTATCCGATAACTCTATTACAAATGCAAATTAAAGCATATATTATGATTCTATGCAAGACACTGTAGCATTGGAGTTAAAATCTTAAGCGGAATTTACTCGCACATAATAGCCAAGTTCGTTCACTCAGATTAATCACCATTGTATTCTTAATGATTTAGTGCATGTAAGATAAAAAAGTAAGTGGATGAGTAAGAGAAAGTATGCAACCAAATTTTAACATTGTTTGATGGTCAATCATGCACATCATATTCTCCAGTACTTTTGGGAAAATTTATTTTGACAGAACATATCTTTCAAGTATCGTCAATGTCTTTGTTTTATATGAATGCTGCCAAGCATGTAGTAAATGTGAATGCAGCAACAAAAATTCTAACACTGGAAAGATGCCACAAAATGGATAGACATACACGTAAATATTTGACGCTCAATTAACTAAATAACAAGAATTTAAAATATGTGCAAACAATTACAATTGATTACAAAAAACTGATTATGATTTCAGTAGTAATTATTCACAACTAAAATTGTTCAAAAATTAAGTACATGACAAATTAAATCATTCAAGTTTTCTGAAAACAAATGGGAAAAAATCATAATTGAATTCAAGAAAAAAGAAAGATACACAAGCGTACAGTGTAGATGATTTTGAAATAAAATGAAATCCACCAAGTAATTGGGTATGATGCAGGGAGAATGCTGTAGGCGGGTTTGGGGGTGACTGTAGGTGTGATGCGGTCGATCAAATCCGTGGTTGGTGCGGAAATATGATATGTGTGATTCTAAAGTTTGGGAGCATGGATGATTTGGAGGGATGTTGTGGTTTTGGAGGTGGGGTTAGTGAAGAAAGGTGGTTTGTCGTGGTTGAAGGGAGGGGGAATTAAGTTAGATTTGGATGGGGAAAAGGGAGCTCGATTGAGGTGGTGTGGAGGGCCATTAGGTGGAGCTGGAGGAGTGGGATGGTTGTTGGGGGCTATGGAGGGGAGGATGGTTGGCTAGAAGGAGAGAGGGAGGTGGGCTTCCTTAAGTGGCAACATGTTTGCCAGAGGTAACTGAGGTGACAGCGAGGCGTCCAAAGGGCGAAGAAGTTACCACGGGGAAACAAATGATTGACTGCTACTGGAATTGAGGATGGATCTTCTTGTGAGGCTACTAGAAGAAAGGATTGGCTTGTCGGTGCTAGTTGGGGTTGTTGGGGATCAGGAATTCATGTGGTATGTAATCGGTGGCTTCACATCACTCCATGTAGTGGGGAGGGCTTCAACACCTATCCTGGACGATCGAGCGATTTTCACGCAAACTATTACTCGATACTTAGGACAAAGTTTAGCCGTCGATGAGGTGGTGCCCTAGAGTAGTTTTGTTATAAATAGGTGTACAAGGGAGCTACCGGTTCCTTTCACAGATTTTGGAGAGAACGCTTTTTCCGGAATCCTACAATCCTCTCACGATGACGACTCCATGAGGGCTAGGTGATGACTCCTAGGGAATCCCTTGTATCCTCTTTGTAATTTTCTCTTAATACCAACCCAGTTACCTTCACCCTCCCGTAACCCCTTCACCGATTCTAGCCCTACCCGTTGTTATTGATCCAGCATCATCCCGTCCAACCTCCAACAAAACCCTTTTGACTTATTTCTTTGCCCCCCACCCCCCCCGTAGGCACACAGAAGCCCTCTGCCCTATCTCCACATACCCATGCCGCAGTCCTCCACAAAATTGCCGATCTCCCTCCTGAAAGTCTCGATCTAGCCCCTTTCCAAGCTCTCAGACACCTTCAGGAAGTTCACGTCCAATCCACTGCGTCTGACCCTACATCCCATGCCCCCAATCCAGACACCGAACGCAAAACCCTCCCAGACAGCCGATATTCTGCCGCCCCTAACCACTTTTGTATCCATCACCCCCCACATTGCCCTTTAATTCCAGTAGCAGACTCACCTTCCAACCTCCATTCATATTGCCATATTGCGAACATTAAATTTCCACCGTATGATATGCCCCCTACTTCGTGAGTATTGTTTTGTTGTATGGATCCTTATTCTTTATATTAATATATGGTGCTGTGAATTTTTTCTTTTTTGAATCAAAACTCGCTTCGTCTCAAGAAGTCTTGCTTTGACCCTTTACACAGGGGAAAGCCAAAGCCAATTTTGCCTAAAAGAATTATTTTTTCTTGCTTTGATCATATGTATGTTATTTAATCTTATGTTACCGTGTTTTAATTATGCCGTTGAGTCATGCATTTGTGTTACATATGACGGTCAAAGACAATAAAGTTATTTTCTAGCATTTCATATATGATTGCATTTTAGTCGCGCATCCACGTAGCCTACCCTACATCAGTTAGTTTCAGAACCTAAGGTTTGGGCCATATTTGTGCTCCGTAGTGGTAGGTTTTTCAGCTCCCCTATGTCTGATGACTCTGATCCCCATGTCATTGCCGATCATGCAACTATCTTGAATTCAAGCATGTCCCCCGCTAAGTTCCAACGATTAGTCTTAGGTCACTTCGATGCCCTAGCCACCCAATATGAGAAATCTCCATCACGATGTCGCTGAGTTGAACACACAGATTGAAAATTTTAAAAACTTGAAAGAAACACTGACACAACGGGATGACCTTTCTGAGGGGGACCCTAACGTACTTCCTTGCTCCGACCTTCGTCCTAGAGGTGCTCCACTCCTCTTGATCAACACCGTCAGAAGGCTCCTCAACAAGGTCCCACATCTCCTTTGAGGCGAAACTACGACCACACCCATAAGCGACGATAAGACCCCATCTATGCTAGACATCTGTTTCCGCATGGTCAGAGAAATTGTGAACCTTGACCCAGTTGTCGTGACTGTGATCGCGATGACTATTATGATCCAGGCCGTAGAGAATGCGGTCCCCCGCCCGCTCGACACGATTATGATCACGAGGATTATTTCGAGGATTATCAGTAGCCTCGTAGAGGCGGGCCCTTACCGGGAGGACGACATCACCCACACATTCACATTTACTCTCCCTCCTTCGATGGCCATTTGAACCCGAAAGCCTCCAGTTACGGGATCTTATACATGGACCACTACTTCAAGTGGTACGAGATTAACGACGAGCGTCGAGCCCTCTTCGTAAAAATGAAGTTACACAGTCAGACGAAGATGCTTTGGACGAGCTTTGAGAAAATTAATCTGTGATGGCTATTATCCCATCACCAGATGTGCAAATATGAAGATGAGACTCATGGATAAGTACCTGACGATATCTTATCGTGATCAACTCCTAGACCAGCCATACGTTCCGCGATAGGGGATCCTCTTTGTTGTCGACTATATGTCTCGTTTCTATGAACTGGTCGTTCAGAGTGATATTTTAGAGGAGCTCATCGTGACGACATCCTGCTACCGAGTTGGATTGAGGACTGACATTTGTAGAGAGCTCATGTAACATCCCATTTTCAAATTGGACCCCCCTAGGAGTGACTTGAGCATAATTAGGTCCTATGAGTTAACCTAGGTGAACCCAGGAGACCAAGTAACCTAAAAACCTAATTGAGACCCTCTTGGTTTGCAAATAGTAATTTTCTAAACTCTGATTTTTGGGTGGTCTAGTAGGTTCATTTTGACTCTAAAGATCCCCTTAGACATAATGTGGGCCCAAGGAGTCACCAAGGACCCACTTGGGTCAATCACAGTGGTCAAATTGACCAAGTCAACCCCAAGCCCAAATCAAGTCAAACCTAGTCTTTATGGGTTAACCCAACCTCAAGCCACCCTCCCCTTAGGCTAATCTCTTGCATGATTATTATGTATTAATTTGGCTGCCCATATCCTAGAGGATTGACCAAGTCAACCTAGTGACTAGGAGAGAGAGAGAGAAGCCTAAATTTAGAGAAATAAAGAGGAGAGAAAAAGTGTTTAAAGAGGCCACTTATGGTGGAAGGTGAACCACTCCCTTCATGATTTTTCCTAAGGGGATTATAAACCTTAGTGGGCTGCCAATAGGCTAGGGAGATGAGAAAATTCGTTCATGATGGTGAAGAGAGAGAAAGCTTCATTTGCCCTTTAATGGAGGAGAGAGAAAGTGAGAAAAAGAAGGCTATTCATGGTGGGGAAGGTGAATCACCCCTCCATTCATCACCAATTGATTAGTATTCATCTCCCCTATCAGTTTTTAGGAGTTTCCAAACGTATTGGGACCAAGGGGAGGTGAATTTCAAGGGTTTTTCTCCATGGCCGAAATTTCATCTTAATGGCCATTAATGGCCATCAAGCCTACACCCTCCCTCTCCCCCATTTGATGCTTTTAAAAGCTTCCCTAGACCAAGAGAAGTCGTTTCCACCCTTCACCTAAAGAAACCGGGCTGTTTGGTAGTGAATTTGCAAGCATCGGAAAGCTCCACCGCCGGCCATGACGCACCACCACCGCACTCGCCGACAAGCTTGGTTAAAGGTCCTCCTCCTCTCCTTCTCTCATGCTTAGATCCTAGGAATGTTTAGAAGTTGATTTCATGCCCAAACGAACCGGAGCCAAGTTTTGAAATTTCAGAAAATTGCCATTTTTCGGGAGCTTTTGAAGCTCTCGGCTAGGGCGGCGCCGCCACCTCCGGCCGCCCTAGCTCCGGCCGTGGATAGCCCCCACCACCGGGAACAAATGGGTGATGTTTCCCGGTGGTGGCGCCGCCTCAGGCCGCCGGAATAAGGCCCGCAAAAACCACCTGTGCGGGCTCGTTTTCTGTCCAAATCGGAGAAGATGAACAGTTGCCGTCGGATGCGCTTTAAGATTCGTGCAGGATCAAATAAACACTTATAAACCCCTATTTTTCGGATTTTCTGTATTTAATAAAACAGTTTCACTATAAATTAAATTTAGGCCCCTTATGGGCACCACATGAAAAAGGTTACAACATGAAAGTTGTAGGTATTTTAAATACCTACAATTTGATATGCAGTGGTGAAAAATTGGATGAGGGGACTGCCCTGTAGAGCCTTTTTAGTAAGGGTATGTCCTACAACTAGGGCAGATTTCTTTTAAAAATTATTTAGGCCCTTTAGGGGCATGTTCATCAAAAATGATCAACATAAATATTGTAGGAATTTTTATTATCTACAGTTTGATATGTAATGGAATTTTTTAGGACAAGTCTACTGACCTATATGGTCATTTTTCTAGGGTAGGACCTATATGTAGGGCAGATTTTAAAATAATTCCCCACACTTGACCCTTGGTCCAAATGCTTTGAAATTTGGACAGAGACTCAATATTACGTAGACCTAACTCCTGTAAAAATTGGAGACCATTTGGGATAGTGTAACTTAGGGTTCTGCCCTAACCCTAAAAAAGCTAGGGTAAGATAGTTTAAGGATCAAATGACCTCCATACCCTCCCAAATTTTGGTGAGGTGTCCCTGTGATAGGTATCTAGGTCTGGTTCAAATTTCAACTCATTTGGTTGAGTTTTGAATAGGAATCCTCTAAACCCTAGTTTTGACCTAGTGAAGGGAAGCTTAGGGAAAAGGTATTTTTGACACTTGTGTGATCATCTCACCTCTACAGAGGTTGAGATTCTGACCACTGGTTTTAAATGGTCCTAAGAACTCCCTTAGGTAAAATGGGATGGATTAGGGTATGTTTACCTTAGGGCCCAGGTTCAAACCCTAAATGTGGACTTTGGGGGCTTGTGAAGGACATAGGGGCAAATGCCCTTGTATGGCCTTGGGTATTTAACCCTCTGGTTGTAATATTAGAGAATTTTGAGGTAGGTAGGTACCTAAAAACCTAAACCCTAGTTTTAGAGTAGAAGGGCTTTTAGGTCAAAGCAGTAGTTTAAATGCACTCAAAAGCTATGAAACTTGGGTAGAGTGTTTCTAGGGTAGTTAGAACCCTTGGCTGATTTTACTAGAATTTTTTTATTATTGTTTTTAGTACTTCATTCATGAATATGTGTATAGCCCTTTTTGATGTTTTATTTATTAAAGATTTTTAATTCAAATAAGGCCCCTTGAAACTCTGGAATTAGATGTTTTTGGCCAGTAGGAATGCCCATGAATTTTAGTTCAATTTTATGTTGATTAAATAGAATAGTTCCTTCACAAGTATTATTAAAGGGCTCTATGTTTTAAAAATATTTTATGCCATAAATAGTCTCTGGAAAATTATGAAAGTTGGTAAATAGTGTTTTTAAATCATTATGAATCAGTGGGATTTTTCTCTGGATTTTTGGAGTTATGAATTTAGTACTTGATTCACAAGCATGCTAGATTAGGATTTTAGAAAATGATTTATTATAAATTAATTTCCAGCAGGAAAATTATGAAACATTTATAGTACTGTTTTCATGGTATTTCTAATATCCTGTAATTAATCCAATTTATTTGGAAGAGAATTTGATGTAGTTTATTCATTAGACATGAAGAAAATGGATTATTGCAAAAATTAGTTTAGGCCCCTTAGACCATAGGAAAAACTGTCAAACCTTGGATATGTCATTTTTAGATACATTAATGTTTGTCTTAAATTTATTATGATTTATACATGACTGAAAAATATAATCCTTGTACAAATTTGGAAGACCTTGGGTTTTAGTAAAATTAATTAATTATTAGATTAATTGGGAAAATCGTTATTATCGGAAATCGATTCAATAATGTCATGATAGGCCCCCAGTAATTAACTTAGGCCGTTTGGAAGAAAACACAAAGGACATCCTATCATAGACATTACTTAGTATAAGGTGGTCTGTAGTTAGTAATTTTGGGAAATGAGTAACAAGATAAGGTTTGGGTTAGCGTAAGGACAGCTTGTGTTGGATTGGATTTAAAAAAAGAGGATGGATCACCATAGGAGGTTTTAAGTGTGGTGAGGAATGAGATGATGCACTCTAGAAGGTGCGCGGGACCGACGAAAGATCGCCGTCCCCGTAGGACTGAAGAGTCAAATCCACCCTAGGTTTAGTTCGATGCAATTTATAGAGAGAACGGGTAAGGGAAAAAAACAACCAATAACAATAAGTGCCTTGCGAAAGGGAACTTCGGGCCGTAATGCCGCCGTCTTGGTTCCTAGTGCCCTTTGAGAGCCCTTCACGGGGTATGCCGGGGGCAGTCCTGGGCTAACGTAAATCTTAAAACAAACGAAAGAGTAATTAGCCTAATGGGGATTCACATTTCACACACTCATTAGTTAGGGTTGGTAATGGTTAAGTCGTCCCGAGGTGTTCAGGGGGGTGCTGTCCCATGGTGTTCTAGGGGATGGAGTCTGGAGATGAGCCGGACGTTTTAGTCCGGGGAATTTGGTCTCGGATGTGGTTTATACGAACGGTTTAGTCCGGGAGTTTGACACTTTAAAATTGTTATATATTAAACTGCTGCATGTGCATAAAAATAGGAAGATTAAGGTGGTGTGTTTTCGATATCGGGGAGTTCGATTGCACCGACACCGATATCGTTGACTCGGCAAGGTGACTATCACTTAGCCAAGGTTAAGTCCGGCGGACCAGTCGGCAAGAGTACGCAGGAGTCCGCCTCGTGCACCAGGCGTTGAGGGCGTACGATAGGTCAGACCAGTGGTGCTTTTACTGGTTTGAGGTGGGCGAGGCCCAACCCACCGCTTCCGTTTGCCACTACGGGAGTAACCTGAGAGTTATCTTCAGAAAGGGGGAACTAAAGGTTTGTGTACACAAAGTTGGGTGTGTGAGTTGCACTGCTTGAACATCATAACCCACCATATAGCTGCATGACATAATCATTCATAACAACCTTGACACCTAAAGTATAAGTGGAATGAGACGCTTATACTTTAGGACTTGCAAAACGACCCCTTGGTCTATAAGCTTGTGTGGGCCTTAGTTATTAAAGGCGCAAGGCGCACCAAGGCGCAAAGGGGTCTTAGAGCTTAGGCGCAAGGCTCAAGGCGCAGGCGCGCGCCCGAAGAAAACAAGGCGCAACCACATTCATTTTAAATAATCGACATTAAACATCAATTCATCTTCTTGAACATAATCTTTATATATTCTACTCATTAATCATTCATTACTATCATTTATATCTCTTAAAAAATAAAATCAATATGACCGTCTGCATCATATCTAATTTTCAATGATCGATTATGTATCAAATACACTAAATCATATAAAAAATTATTGAGTTTTTGTATTATTTTTTTCATTATTTAAAAAAATAGGTTTACAACAAAAAACACACTCAGATGCGCCTTTAATGTCCAAAGGCGCAAAAAAGGCGCACGAAGGCGCAAACCTCTGAGCCTGGTGAGCCTTGAGCCTTAGGCGCGCCTTTAACAACATAGGTGTGGGCAAGTTTATAAATTAAGGTCAATTTGATATATGTAAATCTGCTGCTTGATAACCGACACCCCAACGTATAAGCGGTATGGGACGCGTTATACGATGGGAGCCTTGCAAAAGATCCCTTGACTTATGTGTACTCACATAAGCGAAAGTTTAATTTCTTACTTACTTCCTTTCTGTTATACCTATTACAATATTTATACTGTTCACCTGTTAGAACTTGCTAGTTAGGTCCACCGTCATCTGCTTTGAAATTTATCTCCACTTTCATGTCCTCCCCTTTCTTCCTCTCCGCCCGGTGCCTTAGAGCGTGGGGGAAGGGGTGGGGGATGATAGGGCTTAGTCTTTTAGACTAACGGTTTTCGAACCATATCATATTAGGGGATCGCGGAGCCCAGCATGGAGGAGCAGCCCAGGAGGCCGGTACGCTTAGAGATGGGGCAGTCTAGCACTGGAGTCCAGACTGCAGGGACCGTGAGTCCCGACCTTTAGTAGAGTTTTAGTTTTTGCTTCCGCATTGAGTGATTTTGTAGTGAGGACTTGATGTACCGGGCATGAGCCCTTATATTTCTAGTATCTTTGTTCTCTGATGATTTCTGTGGACACTCCCTTCGTGGAGTTTATATACATGTGATTTATTATTGTGTACTGCATTTCTCTTCCTTTACTTCGTGCTACTTGATTGTGATCGAAAAGGCCGGCAGAATCGGCGCGTTGTAGTGACGACCTTCCCGGGTGCGAAGGTGTCACCGCAAAGCGGCGGTTTTGGGCATAAGACCCCGGGTTGTAAAAAAAAAAGGGGTCTTACAAAGTGGTATCAGAGGAGACCTCGATCGAAAAAGTAGCAGTCCACTAACCCTGAGTCACCCCCGCTCGAGCTTAGTTTGGGGACAAACTAAGCAGCGGAAGCAGTGGTGTGCCCATATGAGGAATCACATGTAAATTGTCCACTTTCCATCCATTCCATTTGTACATTAGCTAACAATTGGAATTCTTCTTTGTAGCCTGCGGCAAACCCTGTACCCAGCAGGGAGCACCTCCGGTTGCAAATACCTCTTCTTGTAATTCTTTAGTCAATAAGTTAGTCTCAACCGCTAGGATACGTGACTAACCCGACAACTTATACTGTGCCCTAGTCCGAAACAGACCTTAAGTATGAATTTGGTTAGGTAAAGAAATACCTAAAGAGATTAAAGGAGGAGTTTAATAGGTGAATGGATACCTAAGACATAAACTCTGGTGTCCCTATGGTCCCTAACAAGGATTACTCAATCTATTGGGACTGACCAATAATCTATTATCAGAATGGTAGAAGACACGTAGTATTAACTCCCGTACCAGTAACAAGATTACTCAGGGACAACTACAAGATAAACACTGAAGGTCGGGTAGGAATTCAAGTTCGAAAGAGACCCAATTGGGAGTGGGAACAACCCTGATAAGCGTGTCGTAAATTTGACTCGGAGGGTTTAAAGTATGGAGTATATCTTTAAGTGTCAGTTTGGAACCCCAAGTCATAGATTGATGCCCTAGGGATTGTACACTCAGCTAGGACAGATATAACATGGTAAGATAAAAGAAAATTAGCCCAAGAAAGATATGGGCTTATCGTTTGTTTATTGGGGGCTTATCTTTTGTTTATTGGGCAAGTGAGTTAATGGCTTAGGTCTCCTAGACCTAATTTAGAAAGTGTGTTGCCCCAAACACAGTAATGTTGAGGTTGGTCTTATTCCGCGCCACTCGAATGATGTCATGGTAATAATGAGGAGTAACTACGAGACATAACTACTAGAAGATACCATGTGAATTTGATGACGGGTAGTAAGACTAAGTAGATTTGGGAAGATAAGACTGAGACACTATGATGTAACATCATGAGTATGATAACACTAAGAGTTTGAAAGAAATTAGCAGACGATATATCGAAAACATATATCTTAGGTATGACCTTGCAGACTCGATTCAGATAGCATCAAGACAAGATTAGATACATTTGATGACACAAACATGGTTAGCAAGGGTCGCGGCTATGATAAATAAATGTTTGGAAAATCAAGTGTAACTACGGCAGAATGACACAACAAATTAAAAAGGTATAAATGACAACCTCCAAAAATGCACGAGTACACCCCCTTAAATCTTGCGGACGACGGGTCATTTGACGAAGTAATCTTTCCGTTAACGACCAGAGTTGGATAAATCATAGGGTCAAATTGATTGATTACTCGGGCGTATATGAAGGAATAGGAACATGATCGCGTGGAGGAGGTTTATAGAGTCGCTGTCTACCGTTACAAACAAAAACTCAATTTACTAGAAGAAGATTGTGTGTATTAGAACTTGTCTTTCCCCGGAATGAGAAAGACGTCATGGATTTGGCTACACACGGTGAGGTTTGCCGAATGGTATAAGCAAGTATAAGGGTTTTGAAGAACTATTATAGTCACTTCCAGAGTTAGAATGGAAGTTCGAGGATAGATTAAGCGAGATAGTTGGGGAAACCCTGATTTAGTAGTGCAGTTTTGTGGTGCGAGAAGATCCCGCTAGTCAAGGTCCTGTGGAGAAAGCATGGATAGGAGGAACATACCTGGGATCCTCAGGACCTGATGCAGGAAAGATACCCGGAACTTTTCAGTCTGGTATACCTCGCAACTCCTCAAGTGGTTTAAAGTTTTCTCCCTAATTGCAATTACTAGTAGAATATTCCAGGAGATATGAGCTAAACTTTTGTTTATTGGGGCTAGCCCTTAATCATTGATCTAGTAGGCACTTCAACCCTTATGGGATGTTACAAGCTTAAGTTAACCCAGTAGAAAACCTCCCATAGACTTAGCCTTAATTTCGAGGACGAAATTTTTGTTTTGTTTATTGGGATTTGTAACATCCCATTTTCAAATTGGACCCCCCTAAGAGTGACTTGAGCATAACTAGGTCCTATG
Organism: Platanthera zijinensis; assembly: GCA_039513925.1. Taxonomy (NCBI): domain Eukaryota; kingdom Viridiplantae; phylum Streptophyta; class Magnoliopsida; order Asparagales; family Orchidaceae; genus Platanthera; species Platanthera zijinensis. Next base: position 145,460,234 of record CM077097.1, read on the forward strand.
AGTTAACCTAGGTGAACCCAGGAGACCAAGTAACCTAAAAACCTAATTGAGACCCTCTTGGTCTGCAAATAGTAATTTTCTAAACTCTGATTTTTGGGTGACCTAGTAGGTTCATTTTGACTCTAAAGATCTCCTTAGACATAATGTGGGCCCAAGGAGTCACCAAGGACCCACTTGGGTCAACCACAGTGGTCAAATTGACCAAGTCAACCCCAAGCCCAAATCAAGTCAAACCTAGTCTTTATGGGTTAACCCAACCTCAAGCCACCCTCCCCTTAGGCTAATCTCTTGCATGATTATTATGTATTAATTTGGCTGCCCATATCCTAGAGGATTGACCAAGTCAACCTAGTGACTAGGAGAGAGAGAGAAGCCTAAATTTAGAGAAATAAAGAGGAGAGAAAAAGTGTTTAAAGAGGCCACTTATGGTGGAAGGTGAACCACTCCCTTCATGATTTTTCCTAAGGGGATTATAAACCTTAGTGGGCTGCCAATAGGCTAGGGAGATGAGAAAATTCGTTCATGATGGTGAAGAGAGAGAAAGCTTCATTTGCCCTTTAATGGAGGAGAGAGAAAGTGAGAAAAAGAAGGCTATTCATGGTGGGGAAGGTGAATCACCCCTCCATTCATCACCAATTGATTAGTATTCATCTCCCCTATCAGTTTTTAGGAGTTTCCAAACGTATTGGGACCAAGGGGAGGTGAATTTCAAGGGTTTTTCTCCATGGCCGAAATTTCATCTTAATGGCCATTAATGGCCATCAAGCCTACACCCTCCCTCTCCCCCATTTGATGCTTTTAAAAGCTTCCCTAGACCAAGAGAAGTCGTTTCCACCCTTCACCTAAAGAAACCGGGCTGTTTGGTAGTGAATTTGCAAGCATCGGAAAGCTCCACCGCCGGCCATGACGCACCACCACCGCACTCGCCGACAAGCTTGGTTAAAGGTCCTCCTCCTCTCCTTCTCTCATGCTTAGATCCTAGGAATGTTTAGAAGTTGATTTCATGCCCAAACGAACCGGAGCCAAGTTTTGAAATTTCAGAAAATTGCCATTTTTCGGGAGCTTTTGAAGCTCTCGGCTAGGGCGGCGCCGCCACCTCCGGCCGCCCTAGCTCCGGCCGTGGATAGCCCCCACCACCGGGAACAAATGGGTGATGTTTCCCGGTGGTGGCGCCGCCTCAGGCCGCCGGAATAAGGCCCGCAAAAACCACCTGTGCGGGCTCGTTTTCTGTCCAAATCGGAGAAGATGAACAGTTGCCGTCGGATGCGCTTTAAGATTCGTGCAGGATCAAATAAACACTTATAAACCCCTATTTTTCGGATTTTCTGTATTTAATAAAACAGTTTCACTATAAATTAAATTTAGGCCCCTTATGGGCACCACATGAAAAAGGTTACAACATGAAAGTTGTAGGTATTTTAAATACCTACAATTTGATATGCAGTGGTGAAAAATTGGATGAGGGGACTGCCCTGTAGAGCCTTTTTAGTAAGGGTATGTCCTACAACTAGGGCAGATTTCTTTTAAAAATTATTTAGGCCCTTTAGGGGCATGTTCATCAAAAATGATCAACATAAATATTGTAGGAATTTTTATTATCTACAGTTTGATATGTAATGGAATTTTTTAGGACAAGTCTAATGACCTATAGGGTCATTTTTCTAGGGTAGGACCTATATGTAGGGCAGATTTTAAAATAATTCCCCACACTTGACCCTTGGTCCAAATGCTTTGAAATTTGGACAGGGACTCAATATCACCTAGACCTAACTTCTGTAAAAATTGGAGACCATTTGGGATAGTGTAACTTAGGGTTCTGCCCTAACCCTAGAAAAGCTAGGGTAAGATAGTTTAAGGGTCAAATGACCTCCATACCCTCCCAAATTTTGGTGAGGTGTCCCTGTGATAGGTATCTAGGTCTGGTTCAAATTTCAACTCATTTGGTTGAGTTTTGAATAGGAATCCTCTAAACCCTAGTTTTGACCTAGTGAAGGGAAGCTTAGGGAAAATGTACTTTTGACACTTGTGTGATCATCTCACCTCAACAGAGGTTGAGATTCTGACCACTGGTTTTAAATGGTCCTAAGAACTCCCTTAGGTAAAATGGGATGGATTAGGGTATGTTTACCCTAGGGCCCAGGTTCAAACCCTAAATGTGGACTTTGGGGGCTTGTGAAGGACATAGGGGCAAATGCCCTTGTATGGCCTTGGGTATTTAACCCTCTGGTTGTAATATTAGAGAATTTTGAGGTAGGTAGGTACCTAAAAACCTAAACCCTAGTTTTAGAGTAGAAGGGCTTTTAGGTCAAAGCAGTAGTTTAAATGCACTCAAAAGCTATGAAACTTGGGTAGAGTGTTTCTAGGGTAGTTAGAACCCTTGGCTGATTTTACTAGAATTTTTTTATTATTGTTTTTAGTACTTCATTCATGAATATGTGTATAGCCCTTTTTGATGTTTTATTTATTAAAGATTTTTAATTCAAATAAGGCCCCTTGAAACTCTGGAATTAGATGTTTTTGGCCAGTAGGAATGCCCATGAATTTTAGTTCAATTTTATGTTGATTAAATAGAATAGTTCCTTCACAAGTATTATTAAAGGGCTCTATGTTTTAAAAATATTTTATGCCATAAATAGTCTCTGGAAAATTATGAAAGTTGGTAAATAGTGTTTTTAAATCATTATGAATCAGTGGGATTTTTCTCTGGATTTTTGGAGTTATGAATTTAGTACTTGATTCACAAGCATGCTAGATTAGGATTTTAGAAAATGATTTATTATAAATTAATTTCCAGCAGGAAAATTATGAAACATTTATAGTACTGTTTTCATGGTATTTCTAATATCCTGTAATTAATCCAATTTATTTGGAAGAGAATTTGATGTAGTTTATTCATTAGACATGAAGAAAATGGATTATTGCAAAAATTAGTTTAGGCCCCTTAGACCATAGGAAAAACTGTCAAACCTTGGATATGTCATTTTTAGATACATTAATGTTTGTCTTAAATTTATTATGATTTATACATGACTGAAAAATATAATCCTTGTACAAATTTGGAAGACCTTGGGTTTTAGTAAAATTAATTAATTATTAGATTAATTGGGAAAATCGTTATTATCGGAAATCGATTCAATAATGTCATGATAGGCCCCCAGTAATTAACTTAGGCCGTTCGGAAGAAAACACAAAGGACATCCTATCATAGACATTACTTAGTATAAGGTGGTCTGTAGTTAGTAATTTTGGGAAATGAGTAACAAGATAAGGTTTGGGTTAGCGTAAGGACAGCTTGTGTTGGATTGGATTTAAAAAAAGAGGATGGATCACCATAGGAGGTTTTAAGTGTGGTGAGGAATGAGATGATGCACTCTAGAAGGTGCGCGGGACCGACGAAAGATCGCCGTCCCCGTAGGAGTGAAGAGTCAAATCCACCCTAGGTTTAGTTCGATGCAATTTATAGAGAGAACGGGTAAGGGAAAAAAACAACCAATAACAATAAGTGCCTTGCGAAAGGGAACTTCGGGCCGTAATGCCGCCGTCTTGGTTCCTAGTGCCCTTTGAGAGCCCTTCACGGGGTATGCCGGGGGCAGTCCTGGGCTAACGTAAATCTTAAAACAAACGAAAGAGTAATTAGCCTAATGGGGATTCACATTTCACACACTCATTAGTTAGGGTTGGTAATGGTTAAGTCGTCCCGAGGTGTTCAGGGGAGCGCTGTCCCGTGGTGTTCTAGGGGATGGAGTCTGGAGATGAGCCGGACGTTTTAGTCCGGGGAATTTGGTCTCGGATGTGGTTTATACGGACGGTTTAGTCCGGGAGTTTGACACTTTAAAATTGTTATATATTAAACTGTTGCATGCGCATAAAAATAGGAAGATTAAGGTGGTGAGTTTTCGATATCGGGGAGTTCGATTGCACCGACACCGATATCGTTGACTCGGCAAGGTGACTAGCACTTAGCCAAGGTTAAGTCCGGCGGACCAGTCGACAAGAGTACGCAGGAGTCCGCCTCGTGCACCAGGCGTTGAGGGCGTACGATAGGTCAGACCAGTGGTGCTTTTACTGGTTTGAGGTGGGCGAGGCCCAACCCACCGCTTCCGTTTGCCACTACGGGAGTAACCTGGGAGTTATCTCCAGAAAGGGGGAACTAAAGGTTTGTGTACACAAAGTTGGGTGTGTGAGTTGCACTGCTTGAACATTATAACCCACCATATAGCTGCATGACATAATCATTCATAACAACCTTGACACCTAAAGTATAAGTGGAATGAGACGCTTATACTTTAGGACTTGCAAAACGATCCCTTGGTCTATAAGCTTGTGTGGGCAAGTTTATAAATTAAGGTCAATTTGATATATGTAAATCTGCTGCTTGATAATCGACACCCCAACGTATAAGCGGTATGAGACGCGTTATACGATGGGAGTCTTGCAAAAGATCCCTTGGCTTATGTGTACTCACATAAGCGAAGGTTTAATTTCTTACTTACTTCCTTTCTGTTATACCTATTACAACATTTATACTGTTCACCTGTTATAATTTGCTAGTTAGGTCCACTGTCATCTGCTTTGGAATTTATCTCCACTTTCATGTCCTCCCCTTCTTCCTCTCCGCCCGGTGCCTTAGAGCGTGGGGGAAGGGGTGGGGGATGATAGGGCTTAGTCTTTTAGACTAACGGTTTTCGAACCATATCATATTAGGGGATCGCGGAGCCCAGCATGGAGGAGCAGCCCAGGAGGCCGGTACGCTTGGAGATGGGGCAGTCTAGCACTGGAGTCCAGACTGCAGGGACCGTGAGTCCCGACCTTTAGTAGAGTTTTAGTTTTTGCTTCCGCATTGAGTGATTTTGTAGTGAGGACTTGATGTACCGGGCATGAGCCCTTATATTTCTAGTATCTTTGTTCTCTGATGATTTCTGTGGACACTCCCTTCGTGGAGTTTATATACATGTGATTTATTATTGTGGACTGCATTTCTCTTCCTTTACTTCGTGCTACTTGATTGTGATCGAAAAGGCCGGCAGAATCGGCGCGTTGTAGTGACGACCTTCCCGGGTGCGAAGGTGTCACCGCAAAGCGGCGGTTCTGGGCATAAGACCCCGGGCTTCAAAAAAAAAGGGGTCTTACAGCTCACTCCCACCCTTTAGAGATGTTTGAGCAGATTTTCTAGTTCACTTTGGAATATGGGCAGTACCTCTGCTCTACCGGTTCGAGGCACATGCGGTTACACGTTTAGGAGGTCATGCCTAGCCACACCTACTACCTCACATGGGCATGTTGACACAAAGGGAAAGACGATTGTCTCGAGTGCTCCCAAACCCTGGGGCATCCAGTGTTTTAGATGCGCAGATAGAGGCCACGCAGAGGCCTAGTTCCCCACACAGAATCTACTCATCTAGGAAGGCGATCTCAACACTGAGGTTGAGGGTACGACGGAGGAGATTGTAAATACTATAGAGGATGGTTGGAAGAGTGATGCTGAGAGGTCACCGAAGATGGGGAGTAGTTGGATGCTTCTTGCATACGCCTTGTGCATACGAGAACTGGTGACTCTACCAGAGCATTTAAAACACTGGATGCTCCAGGGGTTAGAAGCACTTGTGACAATCGCCTTGCCCTTTGTGTCGACGCGCGCATGTGAGGTAGTAGGCGCGACTAGGCATGGCCTCCTAAACGTGGAACCACATGTGCCGCGAACCGGTAGAGTGGAGGTATTGCTCATACTCTAAAGTTAACTGGAAAATTCATCATCTCTAGATAGTGGATTTTACGTGAATTTTGTGGCCCAGAATGGTCTTGAGCATATGTAGGTGAAGACCGAGCCTCACCCTCACCCCTACCATGTCCTTTAGATCGACAAGATTGCGATCCAAGTCATACCTATGGACGTCATCCTCGTGTTACTTGGGAGACCTTGGTTATATGATCGCGACGCTACATGTTTCGGTCTATCTAACTTGTATTTTATGATAAGGGTCAAAAGATCACGTTTTCCCCAACCCAACCCAAGGGGAAATCCAAGGGTCAGGTTGAGCCTTCAGTTAGTACGAGCTCTTCGAGACCCTTTGACTTCTTGAGACGAAGCTAGTTTTTGAGGGTTAGCGCTGATGCGGGTATTGTCTACGCAGTGTCAACTACCATGGCTTTTGAGTACTCCACCAAGGCCTCCGACCCTTAGCCGGACTTTCGTCACATTCTGGAAGAGTTTGGTGATAATACGCCTGACGAGCTCCCCAACGAGCTACCACCCCTACGCGACATTCGGCATGCCATCGACCTAGTCCCAGAAGCTTCACTACCTAACCTCCACCACTATGGTATGAACCCCGATGAGCATGCTGAGATCAAGAGGCAGGTCGATGAGATCCCCATAAGCACTTCATTTGCGAGAGCTTGAGTCCATGTGCCTTTTCGCGGATCAGTTGGTGATGAGAGCTTGCCTGAGATCTCTTTATCAAGGAGGTCGGGGGATCGAGCCCCGACCTCAACAACCTATCAGACCTGTGGTGGAGCAGGGGATGAGTTGGGTTGTGCGGCCCGGGGGCCTGATAAAGCCACATGGTGTTGACTCCAGGTGGGCCCTCTGGTGGGACTCCAGGGTGGCGGGCAGGTGGACTTCTGTCCTGCATCATAAAGGCGCGGATCAGTTGGTGATGAGAGCTCGCCTGAGAGCTATTTATCAAGGTGGTCGGGGGATCGAGTCCTGACCTCAACAACCTATCGGCCCTGTGGTGGAGCCGGGGATGGGTTGGGGTGTACGGCTCCCTGACCTAATAAAGCCACCTGGTGCTGACTCCAGGTGGGCCTCCTGGCAGGACTCCAGGGTGGCAGGTAGGTGGACTCCTGTCCCACATCACTTCCCTACCCACGACGTGACTTCGTGTGCCTCTCATCCAAATAATGACATCTGGAGCCGCCATAGCTTCTTCCTCTCTCCAAGAGACGCATTCACCTTCCCTATATTAGTTGAGCCCCTCCTTACCCATGATGCTCTCTCTACAATGCTACTACATGCTTTCTGTCTACCTCCCAGCCACCTGCGACCCCATCTCCGCTTAGTTCCGCCTCCGACTACCTCTATGGTTCCCCTTGCTAACTCCGACGGCTTTGCGTGACCCTTCCGTGCTCCCAACCTCACTTCCCTCCTCTCTCAGACCCACTACATCTGCCAGCCTCCCCTTCTACACCCCACAATCACCTACAACAACTACCGTACTCTCCTTGACCCCCTACGGTCGTTGAGCTCCCCTTCCAAATCCCTCTTATAGCCGCCTTTGTTGTCTGAAGCTGCACCAAAAATCCTACTAACACCAAAATCCCTCAAATTCCCCAATTTCCCTAACTCCTCAAGCACTAGAAATCCCTCTCATCATATTCACCGCCAAACACAATCGATTTTAGACGCCACTAGCGCCTCTGCCACATTAAACTCGGATGCTCAATGAGCTCTTGATTTAATATTTAAATTTACATTGTTCGAACGTGTATCTTTATTGCTAAGCGGATTCCATCTCTAAATATTTGTGCATTTTAAATAGAAGTGTATGATTTACTTGATCTTCACTTACTTTATGTGCACTCTCATTCATATGAGATAATTTCGTGCTAGCCTAATTTATTTGTTGTTTTGCGTGAGTTCTAATCTTTTGTAATTTAATTATTCGTACGTTGAAAGACGTGCCTGTTAATTCACTTGCATCACATTAGTGTTTGGTTGACTTTAGATTCAGTTGCTTTTGTTACATGCTTACCTACTTTCATATAGAATTAGGCCATTAAAGGCACCTATAGATTTGTCCTGCATCACACTCTCTCATGGTCAGGTTTGTCTACATTTTATCCTTGTGATGAGACCCTTCCTCAGACCCGTGCTGCGCGGGGATGCTGCCCTTTTTATATATATATATAAAGCTGCCTAATTTTTAAAAATTTATTTGTCTATTCAAGCTTAAATGTTATGTAAGGAATTATAATAACTTATATTTGTTTTGTTTATTTAATTTTGAGTTAATTTGAGCTCATATTCAAGTTGGAATGGAAATAATATCGTAGTGTTATTTGCTATTAATTTTGAGTCAACTGAAAATGATTATTATGTGGTTTGGATTTGATCCATTTCAAGTTTGGCTCAACTTAAAATGCAATTAGTGTTCGAAATCAGTTTTGAATTAGACTGAATTTGAAAATTTTGAGTTTCCAGACAACCTGATTAGCTCCATCTCAAAACAATGGCACACTAGTGGCAGGCCTGTGAGAAGCTGAACTATGTTGAGATGACATGGCTGAATGATTGTCCAATCTTGGTCATACTTCTTCACTATGAGATGAATAATCCCTGATCATCTATACAATACCTGCCTTGGCATCTTTGTGTTTTAAATGTGATTTCGTTTGCTTTTGATTTATATTTTTTTTTGATAGCTTGAGACTCCAATCCTGTCTAAATCCACTCCTGAAGGTGCTCGAGATTATCTTGTGCCATCTCGTGTTCAGGTATGATAAATTTTCATTAATTTTTATGTTTGTTGCACGATTTTAATCCATACCTAAATCCACGCATAAATAGTGGTTCTCTGTTTATCCTATCAGAAACTTTAACTATTCCTGGTGAAGGTAGGTCATAAATATTTTTTCATGAAATTAACTGATTGATTATTTACAATGCTGAGTATTTGTTTGAGGTGTCCCGCACTTCAATAGGTATAGATGAAACAATCACTAAGGACTCTTTCTGTATTATAGATTTAAAATCATTTGTCTATATGTAGGGTGCCTCTCCTCTTACTTATTTGTTCAAGATCACCCAACTTAATAATTCTTTTCTTTCAAAAATGTTATGCTGATCACTCCAGTACAAGTTTTAAATAGTTTATTCATTCATTCTTTCTCTTAGTTGGTTCTTTCTATCCTTGTCTTGAAGCCAGGAACTTTTTATGCGTTACCCCAAAGCCCACAACTGTTTAAACAAATGTGTATGATTGGGGGATTCATGAGATACTTTCAGATAGCAAGGTAATTGTCTCGTACACCAGCTTTTTTAATCTTGTTGCTTACATTCTTGCATCATATCGTGGTTTTTCTGGAATGCTTATTTATATGCAATAGCTTAGTGTTGGAATATGTTAGAATAATGAGTTTTATGTTGTTATTGTATTATCGTCATGCACACCCATATATATATGAGAGCCTCTATTGTAATGAAAGTGTTATTGATTCTTTTCCTTAACATGATATCAGAGGCAAACAAAGTTTAGGGTTTTTCCGGATCTCGCCGCTCCAGCACAGCGCTCTCCCGCACAGGCGCACAACCTCGGCCCCCGACTCCCGCAGCATGCAGTTGCCTCAACTCCCGCACAGCGCTGTCGGCCCGACTCCGGCACAACGCGCCTTCCTCTTCCGCCTTCTTCTGCCTCCAGCTCTTCTGCTTTCTTCTTCTTCTTCTTCTTTTGCTCTAGGGATGCCGGATCCATGGGGTATTGAATCTATCGATGTCGGCGGTCCCTTCGTCTTCTTCCCTCTTTCTATGAGGGCCGTTCTCCTTCCACATCCTTGGCTACTCCGGCTTCTGTTGGACCTTATCGCGTCCCCTCAGATCAGGGTGCTCCTCAAATCACCACTATAAAATTGGATGGTTCCAACTACTTCACGTGGGCTTGCTCTATCTTTCTTGCTGTCAAAAGCTGCCAGTTATTTGGCCGTGTCAGTGACACGGTGAAGGCTCCTGCGTCTGACTCTCCTGAGTGGCTCCAGTGGGAGTCTGACAGCTCCCTGGTGATGTCTTGACTACTTAACTCTATGACAGAGTCCATTTTTCGGAACTACCTGTTCTTGGATACCGCAACGGATATCTGGAAGCGTGCAAAGACTACCTATTCTGGTTGCGGCAATGCAACTCAGATCTACCAACTTCGTCGCCGATTGTTCCTCCTGCGACAGGGTGATCGCCCCCCCTCCCCCTCGACCTACTACTTAGAGTTCATCTAACTCTATCAGGAGTATGATCATTTTGATTCTCTGACCCTGGTGTCTCCTGAAGATGAGGTGCTTGTCCGAGCAAGAGAAGAACACAATCGCATCTTTGAGTTCCTCCACGGCTTACATCAGGACTTTGATCCGATCAACATTCAAATTCTTGGCCGCTCTTCTCTACCTTCTCTGTCCGAGGTGTACAACCTTGTCCAACAGGAATTCGATCGCCGTCCGACTCTACCCCCGAGGGATCTGACCTTGTCTCTCTTTCTCAGCCTGGGGCTTGTCCTGTTCGTGACACTAGATTGAGGACTGCGGAGAAAGATCACCTAGTCTGTGATTATTGCGGGAAGGGCCACCATACTATAGATACCTGCTTCAAGCTTCATGGTTTTCCTCCTCGAGGCAACCCTGCCTCTCGTGGTGGCCGGGGAGGTGGTCGCTCTCAACACAGACCTCCTCTGCCCAGATTAGCACACTTGTCGGACGCTGGGGAGGACTCTACTGCTCCTCACTCCCTGGATTCCAATACGCCCTCCCCCCCGACTCTTTTGGCTGAAGAAATTCTGGCGTTCCGCCGAATGATACTTAAACCTCCAACAGAGCCGTCCGGTTCTGCCTCCTCTTCCTATGCTCATCAGGGACCTGCAGGTGCTCACTCATCTTCCTCCCAACTCTCCTCTTAGTGGATCATTGATTCCGGGGCTATGGACCAAATGACCGGATTAGCCACAGGTTTTGTGTCTTACACACCTCTGTCGGGTAGGGACAAAATGAGCATTGCTGATGGATCGCTATCTCCCATCGTTGGGAAAGGATCCATTCCATGCTCTTCTCTTACCCTCTCCTCTGTTCTTCATGTTCCCGCTTTCACCCGCAATCTCCTCTCTATTAGTCACCTGACAAACTCTATGAATTTCTCAGTGATCTTTTTTCCTACCTCTTGTGTTTTTCAGGACCTGAAGACGGGGGCGATGATTGACTCTGGTAGACTGTGCAACGGGCTCTATGTATTCGACCCCCCTGCTTCCACTTCATCCAGCATTGCTCGACCTCCCAACGCTCTTCTTGCTGCTCGTCCCCCTGAGTTGGATTCCTGACATTGTCGGCTAGGACATCCTCCTGTCGCTACTTTGTTTAATGTTTTTCATTGTGATGTGTGTGAACTGGGTAAACATCATCATAATACTATTCCTCTTATGTCCCTCAGTAGCTCAGCTTTGTTTGTTGTTATTCATACTGATGTTTGGGGTCCTAGCCATACAGTTTCTATTTCTGGTTGCGTGGTTTGTTTCTTTCATTGATTGTTACTCTCGTTGTACCGTTTACTTAATGAAACATAAAAGTGAGGTGTTCTCTATTTTTCAACGCTTTCACAAGATGGTCACAACTCAATATGCTGCTCTCGTTAAAATCTTACGTATTGACAATGGTTGTGAATATATTGACGCTCGTCTTGACAAATACCTAAGTGGCCTAGGTATCATTCATCAAACCTCCTGTGTGTACACCCCTACTCAGAATGGAGTGGCTGAGTGTAAGTATTGACACCTCCTTGAGCTAGCTAGGTGCCTTCTCTTTCGGATTCATCTCCCGAAGTATTACTGGGGTGATGCTGTTCTCACCGCGACCTACCTCATCAATCGTCTTCCTACACGGGTCCTCGGGTTTCAGACCCCTCTCACCACTCTAGGGGCCCGTCCTACCTCTCTCTCTCCCCGTGTCTTTGGATGTGTCTGCTTTGTCCACACCCAGCCTATGACCAAACTTGATCTACGCGCCCTGAAGTGTGTGTTTATTGGCTACTCTCCTACCCAGAAAGACTACAGGTGCTTCCACCCGATTACTAAACAGGTATTTGTTACCATGGATGTCACCTTCCAGTAATCTGAAGCTTATTATGGGAACTCTTTTCAGGGGGAGAACACAGCTACAAAAGTGAGTTCCCCTCCTTTTGTTCCTCTACCTCTTCCTCTGTCACACTCGACGTAGAAGGGGTACGAACACTCAGGCTCTTGCTATTCAACCTGTGCCATCATCCGATCCATTGTCAGGTATTAGCAAAGGTAGCTCTGCTTCTACTCTACATTCTCTTTCTCACTTTGTGACTTATGACTCATTGTCTCCTTCACACAGAACATTTGCCACATCTTTGGCCTCCATTTCAATTCCTCAATCTTGACTGGAATGCTCGGTTGCAGGCCAGCTGATATCCCAATTGAGGTCAATCACAAACTTGGAAGAGATGGAGGAGTAGTTGATGACGTGTCTGGCTTCCAACGATTGGTGGGAAAGCTTATCTATCTCTCATACTCGACCAGACATATCCTATGTTGTGGGGGTCATTAGTCAGTACATGCATTCACCTAGATCACATCACCTGTATGCTGCACACAGAGTTTTGAGGTTCCTCAAATCCACTCCTGGCAAGGGAATTTTGTCCTCACCCAATGAGGCATTGACCGTAGAGGTCTATACGGATGTGGACTGGGCAGGATCAGTTGATGGCCGGAGGTCAACATTAGGGTACTGTTCCCTTGTTGGGAGTAATTTGACAACCTGGAGAAGCAAGAAACATGTTGCCAAATCCAGTACAAAGGCATAATTCCGTGCTATGGCACAAGGGCTATGTGAAGGGTTGTGGATCCAGACGATCATGAAGGACCTTGGCATGAAGTGTTACAGTCCAATTAGGATCTATTGCGATAACAAATCTGCGATCAACATTGCCCACAATATGGTGCAACACGATCGCACCAAGCATGTGGAGATCGACAGATACTTCATCAAGGAAAATATTGTTAGGGGGATTGTGAGTACTCCGTTTGTCCCATCAAATCAGCAACTTGCAGATGTGCTTACCAAAGGGTTGAGTCAGAACTCGTTTGACAGAATACTGAACAAGTTGGGCATGACAGACATTACACGCCCAATTTGAGGGGGAGTATTGGAATATGTTAGAATAATGAATTTTATGTTGTTACTGTATTATCGTCATGTACACCCATATATGTACGAGAGTCTCTAATGTAATGAAACTGTGATTGATTCTTTTCCTCAACACTTAGTTTTCTTTAGGTAGGTATGAGGAAGCACTTAAAGTAGAATGACTGATGGCCATTGTTTTTGTGCTATTATTTTAACAGTGAATTAGTGGTAAATGAAATTTTGATATATAGGCGCCTGAGAATTTAAGTTGTGAAATTATGGGTAACTTATAAGTGTAGACTAGAATGTCATCTGTCATACCTGTGATGATTACAATTGGGGCCAGCAGGTGCCATTTTGTTCTTATCAGTGCCTGTGTTCAAACCATGTAAAGAAAAACGTCGACTAGGAAAGAAGTCAAAGAAAGAAATTAGAAGATTAATTAAAACAGAAAGTGAAGAAGATATCAACTTTCTCCCTCACTCAACTGACTGGTGCCATTTTATTCTTCCCAAGTTAATAACTTGGCATTGAACACAATCTTAGCTCAGTAGTCATGAGGGACCTGGCTATGCCTGAGATATCCCTTGCATAGGCCTGATAAGAATGCTTCTCATCTTAAGCCTTGAGTATTTAGACGAACAAGCATGTGTGCATATACTGTACATGTTACCCTCACTTTATACCAGTGAGGTGGATTGAATTTTCCTTAAATTTTTCTGTCTAGAATTTTGTACTATGGTAGCTAAATTTTGTCTGTCTAGAATTTTGTACTATGGTAGTCTAATTTTAATTTATGATATGGATGACTTATTATTTATGTACACACTCAATATATGTTTCCAGTTTTTCCCTCATAAAGCGTATCTTACAAAACAAATTGAGATAGGAACAGAAAGGCAGGGAGAGAGAGAGACTGGCTCTACGTGCAGTCACCTATTTTAAAAATAACAAAACAACAACTAGGAGAGAGAAGGGGATGGGGAAAGGAGGATGACTTGCCCACATGTGCCCCCCCACCACAAAGTAAAAAATAAAATAATTATCGTAATAATACCAATAAATGCAACAATAATTAATGTTCCAGAATTAAAAGAAATTAACAGACCTTGTGCGATGGCTAGCACCTCCTCCCTAGCTTTATGAATCAAAGAGGTTTTTTGGGCCATCTTTCCTCATTAAATAGCATGTGGAGCTTAGCTAATTATGCTAATGTGATGATGCTAGATTAGTTTAGTGCATTAGTTATTAATTAAAACTGTGATGAGGATCAATCAGAGCATGCACCAGGAGGGGTTCGCCGCAAGGCAGGACTCACGTTCGTGTACTCACGCAGGACTTGATCAGATCGCCTATTCTACTCCGTTGATGCGTCCGAATCCGCGTTCCGATTCGATTTTATATATTATTTTGTAATTTTTGCATTTATTTTGATGTAATTGGGTACCCCACCCCCGACCAATCATAACCGTCGATGGTGGGATGCCCTAGTTCTCTCTTTATTATATGGTAAGTGGGCTGATTAGGGTATTGCAAATTTTGGAGATCAATCCCGGAATCCTGTGACCATCTCACAGTGCCGACTCCATGTAACCCAAGGTGACGACTCATAGGCGCTTATCTTCCTCTTCAAGGTACTAGCTAAACCTAGCTACCTTTCCCCCACCTGTAATCCCTCTACTGCCATCTCAATAGCCTCCAACAACAACCACTACCCCTCCCTATATTTCTGCTGCTATCAGCCGCTTGCATCCGCCCTTTTCCCCTCTCCAACAACAGCCACCGGCCTTTCCAACTCCCTAACAGTAGTCGCCGCCTCTTCCCCACCCTTTACAACCACCGCCTCCCCTTTTCCCACCCCCACGACAGCCTCCCAGCCTTACTACTGCCGCCCCTCGTCCGTAGATCCACCTACCAATCCCCTTACCTACCCAATTCTATCCAGATCTGCGCAGTCCAACCCAGATCCAGCCACCCCACCTATCTGATCCACCTCTCACAACCCGGATACGCTTCCAAACCGCCGGATCCACCCTCCCGCCTCCCGGATCTGCCTCCATATAACCAGATCTACTCCTTTCCGGCCCGATCCCGCTTCCCACCGCCAAATTCAGCCGTCCTCATTGTTATCCTGCCTCCGGTTCCACCTCGAATCGCCGTCAAAGTGCTTCTGTCTCCGAAATCTCCATTGTCTTGGACAACCCTCTATTAGGTGAGTCACTTGTTGTATTGGATGATTATTTTTAACATTATTATTATCAACGGATCTTATGCTTGCTTAGATAAATTGCCCGTGGATAGTTCATTCTAGAATCACCTGTGATTTGCAAGCGAGACTCATTTACCATGCGTTTTGCTTGGGCCCTCCGAGCGGAGGAAAACCATTAGATGCTTTGCTAACTGAATGCTCTTTCTCCTTTTAAATATTATTGCGTGAGTTAATTATTATTATTTCTCGTACTAATTCGTCGCCATCATCGATGGAAGCATTGCATATAGATTAGGGATTAGCGTGTCAAGTTCTCATTTTCATCCTTAGTAGTCTTGGATTTGTGCACCCCTTAACCTACCCTACATCAATTGGTATCAGAGCCCTTGGTTTGTGCCACATTTATATATGTAGTGGTCGGTCATATAGAGTCTTCAGGTTCATCTATGACTAATTATCGTCAGAGTTTCTCTCCTCTATTTGGAGATCTCGAGTCTACCTATACCCATTTCTATAGAACCCCTTTAGAGAAATCCTCACGTTATTATGATGATTATTATCGTCTGCGGCACACCACTTCCAGAGACCGCGTCGACCCATCGGGACGATTCCATTATACTAAAGACGAATACCATGATGAAAGATCCTCATATTATCATTATTATACCTCCCTTCGACCTTATGATGGTAGGATTGAGTACCGTTCGAGTCATCATCGTTACATTTCTCCACTATTAGAGGAATCAAAGTTCGTGTATGATCGACCCCATAAAGTTCCTCCAGAGAGGTCCTCATACTATCATATTGATCATCCTCGCCCGTTGTAGCCCATTCGTAGGGATTACGTCCACCCATGAACACAATCTGATTATGTTTGGAACGACCGTCGAGATGAACCTCAGGAGCCCTATAGAGATCAACATCGCCAAAATCACATCACATGTCAAGACCCTCATAGTGTTCCACAATCTGAGATTCCTGAGGTCGAATTTCAGCAGTTAGTTTTTGATCAACTTGATCGGTTGGATGCTCATTTTGATCACATGAGGTCTGCCTTAAGAAGAATCACTAGGAGGAAGCCTAGGGATTTAGGTCAAGCCACTGATGTGTCTAGTAGTGCTCCCACCGACATGAGAGTCCTAACACTTGATTTTGATTCATCTTGTCCGGATGATACTCAGTTCCCACTTGACCTTAGAGTCGAGTTTGATCATGACCATTTCATACTGGTGGAGAGTGGCACTAGTATGACTAGTCAGCGTGGTCATGAGAGTGGGGAAGAGCAATTCAGTGACATTGTAGTGGTATATCCACCTTCTACACCTCATTTAGACTTAGTTTTTCCATCGGCTAGAAAGTTGGGACTTGACATTATACCTAATGCCCCACTATTGAGTATGGATTTTTCTTACTCTTCCCTTAACACACCTACGGAACCCCAAAAGATCACTTCGTTGGGTGGAGCTTGAGGTGGTGGTATCAGAGAGTATCCAATGTCCGCCGGACGTGCTGGAGATGCTCCTGCCAAGAAGAACTGTAGACCAAGATGTCATAAAAAAACAAGTACATGCTGGCGAAGTACCGACCGAAAGATGTCGTTCATCGTTGCCTGGAAGGTCGCCGACGCGTGGTCAGGCCGAATGACATAACCAAGAACTCGTAGTGGTCATCATGGGTTTGGAAGGCCGTCTTTGCAACGTCGGTTGGCCGAACGCGAATCTGGTGGTAGCCCGCACGGAGGTCCGACTTGGTGAAAACGGTGGCGCCGTGGAGCTCGTCCAAAAGCTACTAGATCACTGGGATCGGGTACCTGTCTGGGATTGTGGCCTTATTGAGCTCTCGATAATCCACGCAGAAGCGCCAACTGCCGTCCTTCTTCCTGACCAAGAGGATCAGGTTGGAGGATGGGCTTGCATTGGGGCGGATGAGGTCCCCCATCAACATGTCGTGTACGCGCCTCTCGATCTCGTCCTTCTGCACGTGCCCGTAGCGGTACGGGCCGACCGAAACTGCCGCCACGATGGGCTGAAGAGGGATGGCATGATCGTGTGGTCGGGCCGACGGTAAGCCGGACGGTGCCGTGAAGAGGTCCGCAAACTCGGACAGGAGGTCCTGCATAGCTGGTGGTGGTGGCGGGGCCGGTGGCGCTGCGTCCGAGATGGACCAGAGTCATGCCGTAAAATCGATGTTCATCGTCCTCTGGATTGTGCGAGAGGAGACGAAGGAGCGGAGCAGCGCAACATCTCCCATTAGGCAGCACTCTCGCCCGTCCTGAAGAAACCACATCGTCATGGATCCCCAGTTGACCCGGACGTCGCCCAGCGTGCTAAGCCATGCTACGCCCAGGATGGCGTCGATCCCGCCAAAGCCGAAAATGTAGAAATCCGTTATCACTGAGTAAGGACCCACTAAAATCGAAACAGATGGGCAACCACCCTGAATCGAGCGTCGACGGCCATCACCCAAGTTGACCGTGAAGTCCGACGAAGGTTCCATCGGCCGGTGGAGTTGTTGGGCCAACTGAGAGGAGAGGAAGTTATGGCTCGCCCCGCTGTCGACCATGATGACGATGTGGTGGTCACCCAGTTTGCCCGCTAGCTTCATGGTCTGTGACCCTGAAAGTACGCCCACGAAAAAGCACTCCAACTGTTGAAGGCCCGCATCAGTAGCGCCCTCGGTCGAGTGCTGGCGGATTTCGAGGTCTTCGAAATCCGCCAAAGTGATCTCCGGTTCGGGGTCACCGATGATGGCGCGAAACTCTTTGACCTCACAGACGTGGGTCGGAGAGTAGGGTTGCCGACAGCGGAAGCATAGCCCTTTGCGTTGGAGATCGTCGAACTCGCGGTTGGAGAACCGCTGAGGGGCGGTCGGCCGGGTCGGCCGAGCGGCTGGAGGAGGGCGAGGTGCCTGTGGCTCTGGAGTAGCGGGCTGCCATGACCGGCCCCCTTGCGGGGGTCTGCCTGGAGGTGGCGGGTTTCGCGACGATAAATCTGCCTCTATGAGGTGGGCCATGTAGAGGGCCTCAGACACCGTTTGAGGGTGATGAGTGCGAAGCCGAGAGCGGATGTGGGGGCAGAAGGCCCTGCATGAATAAGTCGAGGTAGTGATCCGACGGTAAGCCCGAAACATAGGTGACGAGGGCCACAAATTCATCAATGTAATCATCCAACGCACTGGTTTGGCATACCCCACATAGTCGTTCGATGGCAGAGCCGGAATAACGGCTATTGTAGCGGCGAATCATCTCGTGCTTGATCTCCGACTAGGAGATTGTTGGGTTGGATTGCCGTAGCCATCAAGCCCAATGTAAGGCGGAGCCGTCGAGTCCTACGACGGCGGTGGAGACTTTGTCCTGTTCGGGAGTGTGATGTAGGTCAAATTACTGCTCTTCCTTTGCGATCCACCCAATCGGTTCCACACCGGAGAAGGTGGGGAGGTCCAAGGCAAGGGTCGAACGTCCAAGGGCAGACTGGGGGGTGGGAGCGGTCTCCCCGTTGTGTGGGAGAGGGGGCACCTCGAGGATGGACGTACCGTTGGTCGGGCATGCAGAGCCGGAGGATGACGCGGTGGTGGGCGGTTGGAGAGCGTCGAATTTTGCTTGAAGGGAGAGCAAGGAGGCATGCATGGAGGCCACGAGGGATTCCTTGGCGTCAACACGGCGCAGGAGGGCCTCATTGGCGCTCTCCAGTGGTGCCTCTGTCGTGGATCGGGTCGCCGGGGCCATGGTGCGGCGCAAGTGCGGACGCGGGCGGCTTCGGCAGGCGCTGGTACTCCGGCGGCCGGCGGTGGTGGGCGGACGGACTGGTCGGACCAAATTGATGTGGTCTGGCGGGTGAGGGTGCGGGGCGGCGGTACTCAATTCGGAAGAGGGAGACTAAGAGAGGGAGAAAGAGAGAGAGAGGTTAGGGTTAGAGATTTAGAGGAAGAGAGAAAACATTCATTCATCCGAGATGACGATTACAACGTTCGCGTGCCCTCTTATAGAGACGAGGAGCGAATACAAAAGGAAAGCATTACAAAAGGAAAACGAGAAATACTAAAGTTGCGACGTCCAAATATAGAATAGAGTAAATGTTAAACATAGAATAGAATAAACGTTAAATATTCTCTGTGATCTCGGTGGTCCCATGTGATATTCTCGCCCGATGCGTGTAGACTTGCCATTTGAGCTCGTCCTCATGCAGATCTGTAACAGATAGCAATTTCAGAAAGGGACTGGCTGCATCATTCTTAGAAATAAGCATCTTTCCATCTCTATAGCTACTTCCCTTTCACTCTTACGCTCACCACAGTTCCTCCCTTCTCTTTCCTTTGCTGTGGAAAGCTCTGGCTACACCATTTAGATTACATTATTTTTTGTATGGTTTTGGGTTACATATTAACATGGTTTGACTATACATAACACAGAAGAGTGGAAGCATCAATAAAATGGAAGTTAGAGGCTTGTGGGAATGCGTTAAGCCATCTGAAAGTTTGTCAAACAGGTGTAGGTTCAACCATGATTATAATTAAATATATTTACAAACCAACATAAATGGTGTCTATGGATAACAAATGGCAAAAAAACTAAATAGGTCCCTAAAGTTCATCAACTTTTTGAAATAGGTCCCCAAACTATTTTTTGCTTGAAATTAGTCCCCAAACTTTCTAAAATAATGAAATCAGTCCCGCTTAACGTTTTTTCAAAAAAATAAATGGAACATGTTGGAATCGCCGCTGGAATCGTCACGTTCACCGCTGGAATCGTCACGTTCACTGCCGGAATCATCACGTTCATCACCGCATCCTTCATTAAAGAAGACAGAGAGCACCACTGCAACTACAACTGTGATTTCCTAAAGTTTAGTTTGATCTCCAGACAGTCGGTGCAGTCGTGAGAAAATAACGGTGATCTCCCATGGATGGACAACGACAATCTCCGCCGAGGTCAACCCTCCTGCCACATATTGGGCCCGCCCGGTTGCATAAAACCGCACCCGATTCCCGACCCACCGGTCCGCTCGCCCAGTTCCCCGATTCTTGGGCGGTCTGTGGATGGTGCGGTTTGCGTACCTGGACCAGACCGGCAGGGTGCCCTGTCCGCGGTTTGACCGGTCCGACCGGTCGGTCCGGTCTGGTTTTTAAAAGCTTGATCCATAATAGATATTAGGCAAAAAAACTAAATAGATCCCTAAAGTTCATCAATTTTTTGAAATAGGTCCCCAAACTATTTTTTGCTTGAAATTAGTCCCCAAACTTTCTAAAATAATGAAATCAGTCCCGTTTAACGTTTTTTCAAAAAAATAAATGGAACATGTTGGAATCGCCGCTGGAATCGTCACGTTCACCGCTGGAATCGTCACGTTCACTGCCGGAATCATCACGTTCATCACCGCGTCCTTCATTAAAGAAGACAGAGAGCACCACTGCAACTACAACTGTGATTTCCTAAAGTTTAGTTTGATCTCCAGACAGTCGATGCAGTCGTGAGAAAATAACGGTGATCTCCCATGGATGGACAACGACAATCTCCGCCGAGGTCAACCCTCCTGCCACATGGCATACGGCAAGCCCCTCGCCGTCCTCACCGGTGACGCCCTTAGCTTCCTCTCCGACCATCATCTCGCCGATATGGACAACTACCCCTCTTTCGGCGTTCCCCTAACCCTCGTTAGGAGGCGGCGGATCCGATAGAGAGATCGAGCGGCTGAGGCGTTATGCTCGGCGTTATCCTTCTGTTCGGTGAGTGATTTTGCAGATCCAGATTAGGAGGCGGAGGTGGTCGCAGTAGCAAAAGAGCAGGACATGGCGGTGAATGTGACGATTCCGGCGGCAATTCCAACATATTCTGTTTTTTTTTTCTAAATAAACATTAAGTGGGACTGATTTAATTATTTTAGAAAGTTTGAGGACTAATTTCAAACAAAAATTAGTTTGGGGAGCTATTTCAAAAAGTTGATAAACTTTAGGGACCTATTTAGTAGTTTTGCCATAACCAAATTGATCCTCTAGTAGCTGTCTGAAGTTGATGAACATGATGATATACGTAGCAATTGTCATTTTGACATCCCAATCATAGGCTGCCAGGGATTTGCTTAATGTGCGATTTGAGCTCTTGGGACCATGGTTCCATTCATTAGCGTTGGATTCTTACATAACTGGTTCACAAAAGGTTGTCATGTGCTGAAATAGCACAAGCAGTGTACACCATCTTTAATTTTGATCTCTAAAACGTACAATGTACAACAAAATCTACTATGGAATAATCTACAATGTACAACAAAATCTTTAATTTTGATATTTTTGTCTTTTCTCTCCAATTTTATGTCAGTTTGCTATCAAAATTGCACATAGAACACATTATTAGCATTATCTGAAGTTCTGAACCATTTGGGTTGGTAGGCATTTCCAAATTTGAAAAAAACTTTTAAGGCAGAGCTTAGAACAGTGGCCTTGCATGGGAAATGTAAAACCGATTGAGCCCTTTGCTATATTTTTTAGAGATCAAAATCACCACTTCTTTCATAAACTCTGGCATGCTTTTGGGAAATTATTAGATAGCTCCTATATCTATCATATTTTTTTCTTTTTCTTTTTATGCAGATGTTTTCGAGATGAGGACCTTAGAGCTGATAGGCAACCTGAGTTTACACAACTTGACATGGAGCTCTCATTCACAACGTTGGAAGACATCCTGAAACTCAACGAAGATCTTATAAGACGGGTCTATTCTTGTTATAAACTCTTTCTTCTCTCTGAAGTTTCAGTTTTATCATTAATTGTTACCTCAAATAATTAATTGCAATCCTTGTTTTGACAGGTCTTTTACGAGATGATTGGAGTGAAACTTCCAAATCCTTTCCCAAGATTAACTTATGCGGAGGCTATGGGTCGATATGGGTCTGATCGGCCAGACCTCCGGTTTGGTCTTGAACTAAAAACTGTGAGTTCCAAAGTGGATAATTCTTTATGTCATTTTTTGTAAATTTTGTACTTGCTTATTTTGAGCAGATTGCTGTCTTCAGAATGAACTTTTTACTAAATATTTTGATTACAATATGCTTTTAGTAGAAAGTGTGTGAGGCATTGGACGGCTGGGAAGGTTATCAGAAGATAACAGTGGGTCTGGAATGTGGAAAAGTCAGTTCAATACTCGGATATTGGCTAGAAAGATCAGATAGAGGGCTTGCTTTGGATTCGAGAGAAATTAAAAGAGGATGACTAATTGAAAATAGAAAACTTATGCTCAATTAATTTATGACAAATCAAATGGATTTTATGCCGTAAAAATTCAAATTGATGAAATAACTTTAAGGCTTCGTTTGGTTTGGCGTTTCGCCGCCTCCGTTTGGAGCAAACGCCGCCGGACGGCGGGTAAACAAGCGGACACCAGCGGCGTTTGCTCCGTTTGCACCCGCCGGACAGAGAAAAAGCCACCAAATCGGAGTTTTTCCAGTCCCACCTCCCCCCCGGTTCGACACCTCCGTTTGGACCCGCCGGCTCCTCCCGCACCGCTCAATCAAACGAACCCTAAACTACATTGAAATGTGGTGTTCATGATGAGCCAAATCCTAAGGATATTTTGGATGATCCCATGAATTAGTAGGTGGCCTGGCACTTGCTTCAGCCTAATAAATTGAAAACTATTTGTAAGTACTGTAAAGAAGACATTTCCATGATACATATGAGTTTATCAGCACTAGCCTTCTGATTCATTCATACGTGTAAGAGTTTATTAGCAGTGGAGAAATAGAATCCAATTGATTTACTCACATAACTCGTACCCATATACATACACTGGTTAGAAGAACAGTGAAATATAGAAATGTCATTAAGCTATCTATCTCATTACATTGTGATATTAATATTATGGCTAATAGTTCATGACTTGACATTCAATTTAAGGGTTCATTTGGTTCCGCTTTTTTGCTCCGCGTTTAGGGGAAATGCTACCGGACGGCGGCAATACAAACGGTTCTCCATCTCCGTTTGCCGCGTTTGGACCCGCAGCAAGGAGGAAACACCCCAAAAAACCGGCTTTTCCAACCCCACCTCCCTCCCTCCAGTTCCAACTCCCCGTTTCCACCCACCGGATGCACCCACCACCGCCGAACCAAATGTAGCCTAATACTCCCTTTCAGGTTACACGAAAAATATCTATTATCCCCAATTTCAGTATATCATCAACAAACACTTCGCAATCTAGACCTTTGGTGAATACATATGTCAGCTGATTTTTGGAATGAAAAAAGTAGCAACCTTCTCTTTGTCAAGATGATTTATGATAAAATGTCTGTCAATTTTAATATGTTTGCCCTATCACATTGAATTGGGTTGTGAGTTATGTTGATGACAACCTTGTTGTCACAATAGAATGAAAAATGCTTGGGTTCAAGGATCCCTACGTCCTAAAAAATAGATGGAAACCATAATCCTTCACAGATACCTTGAGACATGATCTGATATTCTGCCGCACTAGATCTGACCATCACATTTTGCTTATTGCTCCTCCAGGTCACCAAGTTACCTCCAACACGGTTGCAAGTGTAGTTGATGCACTTTATCATCCCGAATATGACCACCTCAATTTTTTCAATGCTGTATTAAATTTTGTTAATAAAAATAAGGCCCTTAATGTTAATTCATCTTGATAATAGTGCTGTAGCATTTTCTATTGATAGAAATTTATGACAACTTTTATTTAAATTTTGGATAATATTTGCTATTTTTTAATGAAATTTAATTCATGAATAAACCTAATTTATTAATTAAAATGAGATAAAATTAATGATTTAATATGAAAAGTTTATGGAATATTTTCTGTCCTAAAATATTTTCTTAAATTTATTGTGAAATTTTCCAAATTTCTAGTGAGGTATTTTACCTAGGGAATAGTGTAATATTAATTTTTTAGCATTACTCCTATTTCATTATTTAAGGTAGGCTCCATCTCTTAAGATGAAGAAATCTAATCCATTAACTAAATCTTAATGGCTAGGATGAGATGGGACTTAGAAACTCTCCCAATTCCTTTTATTATCATCTAATTCAATTGATTCCCCCAAACCGAGCCCTCCCAGTCTTCATTCCATGGAAATGGATGGAAGTCACAGTTCCTTCCACCTTGATGCCCTTGTGGAATAGCGTCTTTGTGCTCCCTGTCACCTCCTTGACACATAGATCTCTTCCCATTGGCAGCAGTTGGACATACCAAGTCCTCTTCACATCTTTTTAATGCCTCCTTCCCTCCATCATTGGTTCCTTTGCCATAACCGTGAGTAGCCATTTTTCCCTTGCTTTATTTCGAGATTTTCTTGTGTTCACATTGCCTTCAAGAGTTCCTTCATGGATTCCAGAAAGTATTCAAGGAAAGGCAAGACTCCTCTTGCTAACGATGTGAGTATTTTTCTTGCCAGAAATTTCTGTGTCTTAGAATTTTGATTTCACCTATTCTTATGAAATATGAGAACCATATTGACGCAGGACGATCCTATATGACAATGAAATATTGAGTGAAACTCCTACATGCAATCATGCATGAATCCGACGGTTTACATGCAATAATTGATATTTACAAAAAATATTAATTTTATTGGCCACAATGAGTTAAAGCTTTCAAATATGAAAACACATGAGATGGTACAAATGCAAGAGTGCCAGAAAATCAAATATCTATTTAAATGAGAGATTATAAAGACAAACAATTGAAATCAAAACTTATAAACCAATATCTCTCAAGTAGAGAACAAACTCAAGACTCAACTGTAAAAGAAATAACAACGTAAACCTGGAGTACCACGACTATTGTGAGGGGAGGGCTGGAGGTATCTTCGGAGGACTGTGGAGTATCTGGGAGAGTCTCCAGGGGGTTGGATTTGGGTCCCTCTGAAGTGGAGAAAAGCTGTCCAAGCAGCAGGGGTTGGGTAGTCGCTGTATGGAGGCTGGACAGAAGCTGTAAAGTGACCGGAAATGGAGGATTGCTGCTTGGGAGTCCCTACAACAGAGTGCGGCTGGTTGGGGGAATGATGGGGGGCTGCTGGGTGTTGGCAGAGAAGAGTTCTGCGTGTTAGGGAGAGGAGTGAGGGTGTGGCTCCACGTGAGGTTCAAGATGGGGGTAGGAAGGCCGGCTGGGGAGAGGGAAATGAAAGGGCAGAGGTAAGTGGCAGAGAGTTGGATTAAGGGTGAAGAAGCGGTGGTTCGGAGTAATTAGGGAGTTGGTGGAAATTAAGGATAAAGTTAGTGTGTGGATGAGGTGGAGATATGGGGGCTGGTTATAGCGGAATAGTGGGGGGGGGGGGGTATTGGGGGCTGCTGTTACTCCTGTGAGGGAATTTAGGGAATAATGGGGGTTAAATTTAGGAGTATAATGGGGGATTAAATTTAGGAATAAATCCTAAAATTAAGTCGAGTAGCGGGTGGTTATGTTTGGTGGTGGTGGCTGTCGGCTGGGTTGGGTGGGTGGTGGCCGCCGGTGTTGGTGGTGGTTGCTGGAGATGTTTTTCGGCGATCACCGAAAAATGTAAAATGAAAGAAAAATGAAGGGAAGTGGTGGTGGATCACTGGAGGTGGCTGGAGACGTTCTCCGGTGATCATCAGAGGTGAAAATGAGGTAGTAAAAGAGGCTGTTTTTTGGAGCTTTGGTGGGATGGAGAATATGTGGTGGGGACAGGCTTGGCAAAGGGCTGTTGTAGGTGGGGATATCCGACTATTTTGTGGTGGTTTGATTTGGGTGAATGGGAAGAGGGAGGGGGATGTGGTTTGCAGAAGTTGGAGGGGGAAATTGTGGGAGGTGAACCGACTGTTGGTGGAAGGGGGAAGGAGGGGGTTGGACGACAATGTTCTGGAGGGAGGTGGTAGACTCACAAAAAGGATGAGGTGAGGGGAAGGGTGTCCGTCCAGGGGAATGGAGGAGGGAAGAGGTGGTAGACGACAAGATGATGGTGGGGATCCAAGCCTTCGCACCTGGGACTGGACTTCGACACCGAAATGTCCAAAGGATGGCTTTTATGCTCCAATTTTTCAAGATCTTTAAATGAGATCCCTCACCCTCTATTTATAAACTCTAGGGGGGCAACGAACGGCTATGATCGGTCGATCGTCTTGACTAAAAAATTCAAATCAAAATAAAAAAAAATGACAATAATAAAAAATACTACGATCGTCGATCCATATAAGATGAACGGTTCTGATTCCCCATCTCATATTAGCTAGAATCTTCTTAAATTATTAAAATAATATTCTATGATCCCATTTTATGAACTCTTTTCTCTAGACCTAAGTTTCTTATATGCCAGGGAACTTTATAATTATGAGTTCAAAGATTATGAGAAGAATTGATGGATTTATTCCTTATTAAGTCATTACATCCATGGGTAGCATATGTTTATTAAGATTTCGATTGCGTGCAAAGATTTTCTTAAGATTATGTGAAGTAATATATTGTTAATGCTAGTTTGCGTTTATTTATTTTAGTATTATGTGATTCCTAATAAACTTACTTGGAAAGAAAGTAGGATTTAGTTAAGGATCTATGAATATCCTAAACCCTTGATGATGATTTACATGATGTTTTTTTGGTGATGAATGAATTTAATAATTTTTATAAAATATCCTAGTGACTAGACTCTCACAACGCCTAACAGGTGCCAAAAAAGACTTGGAATGAAACTGCAAGGAAAGACATGATGTACTTAGGCATTAGTTAGATTATGACAAAAGATAGGGCACAATGGAAACAAAGGATCCCTATAGCCGACCCCACTATAGTGGGAAAAAAGCTTGAGAGCTGGTTGAGGTGTACGACCTACGGGCTTGTGATTGTGTGGCTCGACCGGCGTAAAGGGAACTTGACCTAGTGTGAATGAGCGACCCACAACATATAAAAGCACACCTTATCAAAAATGCATTCCTTAATGACGATCTCATTAAGACTGTCTACGTGCAGTAACCCTCTGGATATGAGATCACATGAGTCTTTTGTATGACACTTATGAAAATCAATTTATATCTTAGAGCAATCTCTTCCAACATGGTTTGAAAAATCAAGTCAAGTGGTTTAAGCCTTTGATTTTACTCGAAGCTTAAGGAATTTCTCCTTATTTACACATCGTCACAAAGAGGATATTGTAATCCTCATTATGTATGTTGATGATATCATAATCACGTGCGATGATCTGAATGGTATCCCCATGATGAAAAAACACTTGGCCTCTAATTTCCATACAAAAGTTTTTGGGCATCTCATAAATTTTTGAGGTAGCTCGTCAGTATGATGGACTAGTATTATCTCAACAAAAATATTGCTCAAATCTTCTACATGATATCAGATACATGGTCTAAGCCGTCTGACACGCCCATAGATGCAAATCACAAACTTTGTGCTCACGGGTCTGACTCTGATCATCTCCTACCTAATCCAAAGTATCGACTGATCAATACGTTTATATATTTTGATCGTGACTAGGCTAGATATCTCATGCACTATTGACGTGGTTTTTTCAGTACTTTCATGCTCCTCGAGCATCCGATCTTCAAGCAGCAGTCGGGATCCTTCCGTATCTAAAGAAAGTTTCTGGTCAAGGGCTTGTATGTAAGTCTGTCTTCCCTCTTGTTGATTGTGATGCGGGACAGGAATCACCACCTGCCCTCCACCTTGGCATCACCACCAAGGGGCCCACCTGGAGTCAGCACCAGACGGCTTTATCAGGCCCGAGGGCCGTACACCCCAACCAGCTCCCCGGGCCCACAACAAACGCCGATAGGTTGTTGAGGCCGGGGCTAGATCCCCCGACCTCCTTGATAAAGCATTCTCATAAGAATGCTTTATCAAGGAGGTCGGGGGATCTAGCCCCGACCTCAACAACCTGTGAATGCTTTATCAAGGAGGTCGGGGGATCTAGCCCCGGCCTCAACAACCTATCGGCGCCTGTTGTGGGCCCGGGGAGCTGGTTGGGGTGTACGGCCCGCGGGCCTGATAAAGCCGCCTTGTGCTGACTCCAGGTGAGCCCCTTGGTGGTGATGCACAGGTGGAGGGCAGGTGGTGATGCCTGTTTCGCATCATAAAAGAGCACTTTTATGATGCGGGACTGGCATCACCACCTGCCCGCCACCTTGGCATCAACACCATGGGGCCCACCTTGAGTCATCACCAGACGACTTTATCATGCCTGCGGGCCGTACACCCCAACCAGCTCCCCGGGCCCACAAAAGGCAACCGACAGGTTGTTGAGGCCGGGGCTAGATCCCCCGACCTCCTTGATAAAGCGGATCAGTTGGTGATGAGCATTCACATGAGAATGCTTTATCAAGGAGGTCGGGGGATCTAGCCCCGGCCTCAACAACCTGTCGGTTGCCTGTTGTGGGCCCGGGGAGCTGGTTGGGGTGTACGACCCGCGGGCCTGATAAAGCCACCTGGTGATGACTCCAGGTGGGCCCCTTGGTGGTGATGCCAAGGTGGCGGGCAGGTGGTGATGCCTGCCCCGCATCAGATTGTATACTCTGATGTAGATTATGCATACTTCATTGATAGTCGCTTGTCTACAAACGGTTATTGCTTGCATGTTAAAGGGAATCTGGCCGCCCGACAGAGCAAAAACAGGCAGTTGTGGCACGATCATCTGTTGAAGCTGAGTATTGTTCAGTTGTTTATGACATTTCTTAGCTTACTTCGTTGGAAAGTCTTCTTACTTATCTTGGTGTATGTCTCACATATCTTGGTGTCATTTACTGCAATAGTAAATATGCCTTCCATATGGCAAAAGATTCAATTTTCATGATTGTTTCCACTTCATCAAAGAAAAGTCAGCTTCGCAAATTGATCTTTGAATTTTTTTTGTTGCAGACCAACTGATATAGGACATGCGTCACACCTGCCTGCCACCTTAGAGTCCCACCAGGGGGCCCACTGATGCAAATTATACTTCGAAATTCCTAAGTCTAAATGAAATTAGTTGGGCACGAAAATTAAATATTCCACAATGAGCCTTTCTAACACAAAATGATGAACAAACGACGAGGAATGGTTAGGGCGAGTGCGTGCTACACGGGAATGAAACAACCTTGCTGAAATAATTCATAATAAATGCTCACACAGAAGATTGAGGGAAGGGGAAAGGAGAGATCTCATCGAGGGCCTCTGCAGTAGATTTCGATTCTTCGCGGCGCGGTCACAGTAGGTAGACGGCGAAGTGGGAGGAGGAATCTACGGAAGGGGGGGGGGGGTGTTCCGGTGGTGGATTGCAGTGGAGAGGATGGAAGGGCTCGGGTGGTTGGAGGTTTTGCTGGAGATGAAGTAGACGGCAGGGTTAAGAGGGGATGGAGGTGGAGGAAACGTCGAGGGAGTTGAAGTAGGGTTGCGGGTAGGCGGTTGCGGGGTTCAGCGGTGGAGCTGGGGTTCGGTGAAGACCGGGTTGGGGAAACAAGCAGAGGGCGGAGCTGCTGAGGAGGAGCGGTGGCAGCGAGGCTTGGCGCGGGATCGACGAAGCAGGCGGAACGGGGCTTGCGGAGGAATTTCATCGAGAGAGTGAAACTCAATCTCGATATTTTCTCCACGCTGATTAGGGCATCAACACATGTGGCTTTATATAAGCCCCTCCCCCCCATGTAATAAAGAATAATGATTATGATTTTGCAAATTTTCAGCAAGGATGTTCAAACAAAAACAAATAGCGACGACGACCCGCCCGCCCATTCCAAACCCGACCAATCCACTCAGGGTCACGCAAGGTTGTCAGTATCACGTGCCGAGCCACAATACAAGAAATTTAAAACATACATGTACATGACGAAAGATAAATACGAGAACACAAACAACATATCTGCGACAGTAAATAAGCAAATAAAAACGAGACGACACTAGAGTGCCGGCGATAAGATCACATTAATTCCCCCGGGGTTGAGAGAACTCGACTCCAGCGAGACTGAGCTGATGACAGCAACGGAGAGATCTGAATGTCGACGCTTGAGCTCTCTGGCACCGATCCAACTGCTGTCCAAGATGTCCCTTCCCCGCCAAGTAACCAAGTAACGCTGGTAAGCACCTGCACGAGTTTGGAACTCCCGAACATCAAGCACCTGATCAATCTCCTCCGTGGTAGGCGTGAAGGCCGGCTGAAATCCCGTGGTCGCCCCGGGCTCCAAGGTAGGTGGTGGCACTGGCGCGGTAGGTGGCGAGCCATGGAAAGGGGACTGATCCGCCACATTGAAGATCGGAGTTGTCTCGAATTCCAAGGGCAGATCAACATGGTAGGCATTCTCTCCCAGCTGCTTCCTTACCTGAAAAGGACCGAAACGACGCTGTTGAAGCTTGTGGTAAGTCCCACTAGGAAATCTTTCCTTTCTAAAGTGTACCAACACCCAATCTCCTTCCGAAAAAGACACATCGCGCCGATGACTATCAACGCTAACCTTGTATTTTTCAGATGTCACCTGCAGCTTATTATGAATAGATTCATGCAAAGATTTTAAGTTTTCAATCCAAGTAGTAGCATCAAAATAAATGCGCTCGTAGGACGGTAACGAATGACGATCAAGGTAATGGGGAATAGGGAAGCCATACACAATCTCGAAAGGAGACTTTTCGGTGTAGCGATTTATAGTGTTGTTGTATGCAAATTCGGCTTGAGCTAACGCTAAGTCCCACTGCTTGGGGTGCTCTCCGGTTAGACATCTCAATAAATTACCCAAACTTCGGTTGACTACTTCAGTTTGCCCATCAGTCTGGGGGTGGTATGCGCTACTAAAATTTAATTTCGTGCCCTGTTTTCGCCATAAAGTTTTCCAAAAATAGCCCATGAATCGAGTGCCCCTATCGGAAGTGAAAGTGCGTGGAACCCCATGGAGTCGAACCACCTCTCGAAAGAAGAGATGGGCCACGTGTGCGACATCAGAGGTTTTCCGGGAAGGTATAAAGTGCGCCATTTTTGAGAATTGTCAACAACCACGAACACAGAGTCAATTCCTCGCGCTGCAATAGGGAAACCGCTAACAAAGTCCATGGAGACCTCGTCCCATGGCCGCTCAGGAATGGGTAGCGGCGTGTACAACCCAGTGTTCTGGGACTGCCCCTTAAACAACTGGCACGTGGGGCAGGTACGAACGTGGCTGATAACATCCTATCTCATGCAAGGCCAATAATAACGCGAGGTCGCTAGGTCTAGCATCTTGGCTTTGTCCGACATGTCCACCTAACCCGGACGAGTGCAACTCGGAGAGCAAGGCCTCACGTAATGGACCCTGACAGATGCATGATCTGGTGCCTCTAAATAGGTACCCCTCGCTTACGCAGAAATGTCCTGTCGGGTCTGCCCCATGCCGCTGACACTCCGCCCACATAGCACTAAAATCGGGATCAGTGGGATACAACTCCTTCTGGGAGTCCAAGTCAGTCAATCGAAGGTGTAGAGATCCTAAAAGATGGGCTCGTCGACTGAGGGCATCAACGACTCTGTTGGTGACTCCTGGCTTATGTCAGATGTGAAAGGTGTACTCATGCAGAAAGGCGGCCCATTTGGCATGGCGCCGGACCTCCTTCTGGGAGTTCAGGTAACACAACGCCTCATGATCCGTATTCAGCACGAACTCGCGCTGAATCAAGTAATGTCGCCAATGACAGAGGCCTGTACGATGGCGAAAAACTCAAGATCGTAGGTCGAATATCTCATTTTTGCATCGTTCAGCTTCTCACTATAAAATGCTACAGGTCGGCCCTCCTGACTCAATACTGCCCCGATACCTACATGTGAAGCGTCACAATGTACTTTGAAAACCTTTTCGAAAACCTTATAAGTTAGTGTAGATATTGAAGAAAAGAGATGTGTAGAAACACAATGCAAAGGCTCGCTTACAATGATCTATTAAAATTCTTGTTTATCCTGTACAGATTAGTCCCATATTGTGAATAGTAGTTGTGGTACATGCTCTTGTGTTTTCTTTGCATGAATAAATAAGAATTCCGCACGCTCTCTGGTGATTGGTCACAGTTATTATAGGTTCTGTTGGTATGAGTTATTGTTTGTAATGACAAATAATTTTAACTTTAG
The DNA here is from genome assembly GCA_039513925.1 of Platanthera zijinensis. Taxonomy (NCBI): domain Eukaryota; kingdom Viridiplantae; phylum Streptophyta; class Magnoliopsida; order Asparagales; family Orchidaceae; genus Platanthera; species Platanthera zijinensis. The sequence continues at coordinate 145,492,361 of CM077097.1, forward strand.
TGCTGTTTTTAAAAAGGAGTAGCATTTACTTATAAATAACGCCATTGATTGTTATTCATGTTTTCTGAAAAATGCAGGTCACGGACATTTTCGTAGGATGTAATTTTAAAGTTTTTGCAGAATCCATAGCAAATGGTGAAATTATCAAAGCATTATGTCTTCCTTCAGGTGCGGAACAATTTTCAAACACAGCCCTAAAAAAGGGTAACATATACAATGAAGCAACAAAGGCCGGCGCTAAAGGCTTGCCTTTCCTCAAGGTCCTGGGTAATGGTATAAGCTTTTCCTTCCGCTGTTTGATTACATTTTGTTACTATAATTGTGCTTTTAAAAAAGTCCTGCTTTGGTAATAGTATTATCTGTTAGTTTTTCTTGCTGAAATTATACAGGGGATCTTGAAGGCATTCCTGCTTTGGTCTCATGTCTTGAACCTGCAAGAATGGAGCAACTAGTGAGATTTCTCTCAGCAAAGGCTGGAGATCTAGTTCTGTTTGCTGTGGGCCAGCAAGCAGTTGTGAACAAGACCCTTGACAGGCTAAGATACTTCGCTGCCAATGAATTGGGATTGATTGATCCTGTATGTCCTTGAGTTTAAATATCTATTCACCATGTTAATTTGTGGAGTGAAATGCGTCGTTCACTTACTTTCCAGAACCATAGTACTTTATGATTTTTTTTCCTACTGATAAAATATTATTTAACATTACTAACTATTTGGTTTGAAAATATTTAAATACTTAATTCTGAATAAAAATACTTCTAGTTCAACATTTTCTTCAGACTTGTTAATGTTTTGATGTAAGATAAATCTATAGGATTTTTTAGATGAAGATGCAAATGAAAGTGTGCATGCAATCAGTGAACATGACGGGCGACTAAATAATCTTAGCTCTAAGCCTTCGCAAATGGCTCAACCACACAAATTATGTAGCCACTATGTACTCAACTCTAAGCTCTAGGTCCTCGCTTAAGGGTGAACTAGTTATATGACTTGAAGAGACTTCATGGATTTTGTACTCGTAGACGTGTCACTCACCTGAATCTCATCTTCATCATGAAGTGGCGACTCATTAGGATGCTCATAAAAAAACTAATAGTAGCTGGATGATCCTCCACATGAGCATCATCGATGGTGGTAATGACCTCAAAGACAGGAGGCAGCCACTACCAGACCTACACTAAGCTCTTAACTCTCGGTCAGACATGACTCGACAATACAACATAGAGAGACTCCAAGGAAGATATATCCAACTGTGGGTTTATGGTTGAGATATGGATTAGATCTGCATTGGGGTAGGAGGAAACTACTAGATCACTGGGTCCCTTGTCGTCACTCTCTTAATTATACTCACTATTCTCAATGATATTGCTCTAAACTTGCGATACAAAATCATGGCATGATTCAATCTCATAATCAAGTGGTATACTATTTCTCGAGCACCGAACCTCATCATAATAGGATGAATCGAAGCCTTAAGTCGGATTTCTTTTGTCAGTGGGAACACTACTAAGTGCATACACGATTGGAGGTATCATAATGAATGGGGGAACGGACCACGGGTCGATTCATCTTTGTATCACAGAACTCAGGTAACGCTCCTAATAAAGAACGAGGTGAAATATCTGACCGATAGATTCTAAGCGGCGAGGAATCAAATCTGTATGATTTTTTTTTTGCAAAGCCCTGACTGAAATCGAGAAGCGAATGCAATGAGTTCCTCCTAAATTTCATTCCTCGCTGCTAACTTGTGAAATCGAGTCATATAATTGACAGTGGATGGAGTCCCTTGACCTAGGATACGTAACTGATCAAGGAGTTGATTCATGTAAGATACCTACATACACTTCTTTCTTAATTGCCACGTCATGTATGCACATCGTGATATGTGGCGAAAACATCACACTCTATCACACTTAGTTCAGTCCATTAAAACTTATCCTGACCATGAACATTTTCTTAGCAAATCTTGCACGAGGCTCGTCAGATGCCTCATATTAGTCAAAGAATCCCCAATGCCTAATAATCCATCTAGAAGCGCCTTAAAGTTAAGTCAAGGGTTAAATGACATCTCATCTAGCCTAAATTTATGTTTGGTGTGATCTATGTGATAATATCTTTTCTGAGGTATATGGTAAAAATTAGTAATTTTCTCTAACATGATCAAATCACTTTGGATGTTTTGGTCTCTTCGAATTGGTGAATGGGAACGAGGATGATTTCTATAGTAGTATGTAAATCTCTCATGGAAAGCTCTCTTGGTTCGAGTGTAAATGGACTCTCGATCCTAAAATAAAGGAGAGGGGTAACAACAAAGACCTAGATGATGCAGATCCCATTATAATCAGATTGTGCTTGAATGCTACTTTGTTTCACCACGACAGACCTATATCCTCCATTGTTTCTTATCACATATTAAGTATGGGGCTTTGATATCAATTTGGCATAGGATGAATCTATATGGTGTCCAAAGAATGATGCAAATGAGGACATGGACCCGCTCAATGAACATGATAGATGACTAACTTATCCTTAACCCTAATGCGATGCAAATGATTCAACAACACACAAAATTCCGACACAATTGATTAAATGACATGAAATTAAAATTTGTGCAAACACTTACAATTGATTGCAATTGGTTTTAATCTGGCTAATCAAATAGTAATTGCAATCGAATGGAAATGCTTGAAATTAAAGAGCGGGGAGAATAAAAAATGCACTTCTAATGAAATGGAAGTACTTAACATTAATTAGAGCAAAATACTCTGTACAATGTAAACAACATGAAAACAAATGAGAAACTGATTGAGTAATTGGGTCTGATACTGGAAGAGTGTTGTAGATGGGCTTGGGATGGTCGTTGGTGCGGTGTGATGAATCCAATGCGCACCTATTACTTTATTAGTACGGAAATGTTATGGCGTGTGGATTTGGGGCTTGGGAAGCTTGGAGTTTTGGTGGGGAGATAGGGTGACAGGAGGGTCAGGTTGCTTAGGAATGGGGTGACTGATGTTGTCCGGGGTTGTGGGAGGCTGGGATAGGTGGCTGAGAGGGCTGGAAAGGTGATGCAAGGTAAGGACTAGTGTGGTGGGGTGTTTCTGGAGCAAAGGAGGTAATTGGAAGGGTAGGGAAGAGGAGAAGGTTGTCTGGTGTAGTGGGTTGTTGGGGAATGTGACTGGGGAGGCATGGAAGGGTCAGCGATTCTCCACTAGGCCAGAAAAGGCGGAAATTAGGCTCTCAAAACCAAAGGAGGTAGGTGGTGGGAGAGTTGGTGGATTTTCAACTGCTAGGAGTCAAGGTATTATTTCTAGAGAGAAGAGGAAGCTTGCCAGAGCTAGAGAGGGTTCACCGGAGGTCAGAAAGGCTGCATGAGGGTTCACTGACACTGGGGGAGTAGTAGTGGAAGTGGTGGGCTTCGACACCCACCAACCGACTTCATCATCCTCACGGAGTGGTTCTGTTCTTAGAATCACAACTCAATACCTAGGGTGGATTGGATCATTGAGATTAAATAGGATATGATAGTGGAAACTAAAATTGCCGAGCACATCTTCCTCCTGCGTGATTCTCTCCCCATGCATCCGCCCACGCCTCTCTGTTCCCTCGACAACCATCGCCCAAGCCGCACTCAAGCTCCCTGCTCGATTCTCTCCCGACGACTGCCTTTCGTCGATCCTTACTACTCTCCCTGCGCCCAAGTCCATCTCCCTCATCATCGGCGGTGTACCTTGTGTCCTCGTGGTCTATCCCTCTCCCACTTGCTGTTTTTCTTCCCACGCAACCGCCGAGCACGTATTCTCTGCGTCCATTCCTCCGCACAGTCCATCGAAGCCCTCGACGCGTGCATCAGCCCTCCCCTCACCCATCAAGCCCCATCCTGTCCAAACATCGCACCCCATCATTCCTCGGGCATCACATCCTGTCTTTTTTTTCTGAAGTCCATCTCAATCCCTCTGACTCACGCACGCCATCCCTCCCCATCTTATCTTACTTTTAATTCCTCCTCAATCCCACGCCTGGTCTTTTTCCTCCTGTTTTCTACTTTATTGTTTAATAAATTAATTCATCTTGGATTAATTTAATTAATTAATCAATTAATTTGATGAACATTAATATTAGTGTCGCGGATGCGGTCATCCTCCACTCAATGCTGGTGAAGTGGTCAACGTCATTTCAAGACTCCATGTCTCGTTTCGACTCCAAGTTTTATTAACTGGAGAGGTCAGAACACTTTGCAGTTCTATCCCCTTCGATGCAGTCGACATCCCCGTCAGCGCACCTTGACACCCCTTCCATAACAGCTTGGCCAGTTCCACCCCCACCTCCTGCTGCTCGGCCTGCGCCCCCGACCCCTGTCTTGCTGGTTCCTCCAGCCACGTTGTCTTCCGCTCTGTCGGCCCCCGCTCTGTTGGTTTCCTCTCTACCGCCTCTGACCACATCGCTGCCTCTGCTGCCGGCCACTTCGACCGCTTGGTCGTTGATGTTCCGCACCACACCGCTGTTACCATCGGACCCGTTCCCTTCGCCGATCAGGGTTTCTTCGGCCACCTTCCAGTTGTTCCCCGCCGCATCGCTGCTCCCACCGGACCCATTCATTCTGTCGGCTGCTGTTCACTTGACCATCTTGCTATTTCCGCCTCATGCTGCTCCACCGGACCAGCCGACCCCATTGCTTCCGCCGCTCGTCCTTTCGATACCGACGCCGCTACACCTCACTGCCAAAGCCATCGAGACACGCTACCAGGCGCTATTTTGGCACGAAATTAAGGAGTCAGGCGAGTCGATCATCCTGCTGGAGTTCGAGCTTGAGGACAAATTCGATTTGAAGGGTGTGTGGAGTTTTATGGACCCCATGTCGTTGGTTATTTAACATTAGAATTCTTATTATATCAACTCATATTGTATCGTCTTTATTGTATTAGTCGGGTCGTATTTTATGTTTTTATGCAACGTGTTGTAATTATAGGATTACCTCCGGAGGCTTGATATATATATATATATATATATATATATATATATATATATATATGTGTCCTTAGCCGTATTATCAAGATTTAAGCACTGAAATATGAACTTCCTTTTATCTCTCTCTAACCCAATTCTCCTCCTCTAGGGTTTTCGCTCTTATCTCCTTCTCCATGCTTTTTCTTCTTCTAACTTCTCCTCCTCTACCACCATTCTAGGGCTTGCCCTTGTATCCCCGACCTCCAACGATCTCAACAAAACAAGCCCATAACAGCTTCCTACCATGCCTTAGGAATAACAATCGAGGAAAGTGTAGAAACAAAGGCTTGATGGGCCGGGGTAAGATGGCGGTAAGCCACATGATTAGAAATATGGTGTTTAGTACATGCAGCCTTACCTTTCAGCAATGCTAGTTGAACATGCAGATCAACATCATCAGAATATGAGGCAGGAGCAGGCACTGGTAGAGGTGAAACTTTAGTAGCCTATATACCTGAAGAACGACAGTGGTATACATGAGGAAAATGAGAGATCAGAGTATCGAGCAGAGGAACTGGGATAGGAGGACCCGGGAGAGGTGGCCTCAGTGGCTATGCAGGAGGTAGCTGTGGTAGCTGAGGAGGATGAAGTGGAAGAGGAATATTAGTATCTTCACTACTCTCCCCCTAACAAAGAGAGTGAGTCGATGACAAAAAATACGATTCTTTCTCGAAAAGTAACATCCATAGTGCAAAACATATGTCTGGAGGGGGATGGTAGCTCTGATATCCTTTTGTTGCAGAGGAGTAGCCAAGGAAGACACAACTATAAGCCCGAGGGTCCAGTTTGTCCCAGTGAGGCGAATGGATATGCACAAAACGTACACATCCAAAGACACGGGGTGACAGATGGGAAGTGTAAACGACAGTCATGGTAGAGAACCGAGCTAGGGTAGTCGTATGGACAATAGCACGTGATGGAAGCCGGTTGATGAGGTGGGCTGTGGTAAGGACATCATCACCCAAATAGGATTTGGGATGGTGCATCTTACTGAGAAGATAACGAGCAACATCTAGTAGATGCTAATATTTTCATTAGGCAATCCCATTTTGGGTAAAGGTGTGGACACAAGTGGTCTGTTTTATTTTACCATGATTGGTAAGATATGAGCCAAATGCTCCACGATCGTCATATCCCCCCCCCCCCACACACAAATAGAGCTATTAAATTGGGTCTGCACCATTTTATGGAAAGTCTGAAAACAAGAGAAATTTTTTCTCTTCTTTTAAACAAATATACCAAAGTTGTGCAAGAAAAACAATCAATAAAAGTGACAAACCAACAAAAACAAGAGAGCAATAAAACGGGAAATGACCCCCAAACATCAGAATGAACAACAACAAATGGGGTGCTACTGGGTGAAGATAAATGCGATGAATGATGTCGCACATGTTTGGACATATCGCATACATCACATACAAAAGTTTGTAAAAACGGTAAAAAAAACAGGAAACAGTTTCTGAAGATAAGTAGGAGACATATGTCCAAGGCGCATGTGTAAGCGACGAACATCATCACCGGTAACAGTAGAACAGGGGAGGGCCTGAGAGGGAGGCTGTGGATCCAAGTAGTACAAACCACCGTGATTCTTACCACTGCCAATGTTCCTCTTCATACCTACTTCCTGAAAAACACATGTATCTGGAAAAGATGTTACAGAGCAGTTTAGTGATCTAGTAATATTGCTGATTGAAAGTAAATTGTCAGGAAAAGAGGGAACATAAACAGAAGGAAGTGAAATAGTCAGAGAACATGAAATTTGACCTTTGCCAACAATATGAGACAAAATGTCATTAGCAAAAATGACTTTGTCCTTACCAGACAAAGGAGTATAAGAGAGAAAACCTGAAGAGGAGCCAGTCATATGGTGGGTGGCACCATAATCAATCATCTACTCGGAGGATGCGACCGTAACCACATGAGCACTATGCATAACAATGGAAGCAAGAGAAGCAGGAGCACCAGGGGACATTAGACTGAGAGTAGAGCAGACGACGAAAAGCATCTAGTTCATGAGCAGTGAGCTGACCAAAAATAACTCCCGATGTCTCGTCGTAGAGATCTGTAGAGTAAGCATCATCTTCATGCTTGGAGCCACCTATCTTCAGGGAATCAGAGTGGCCATTAGACCGCTGAGAGTCACCCATTTGAGGCTGAATGACACCCGACGACGAGGCTGAAGAGTTACTCATATCAACTGGCACCAAATACCATCAAGCAGCTAGAGAGACAGACTGGAGCAGCACTTAGGTAGTGATCAGGGACATCGCAACAATCAGGAACTGCTGGACAAGATTCGTCGGACATCGCTGCAAGCAGGAACCACCAGACATCGCAACAAGATGGACCGCGGAGCAGGACCGGGGAGCAGGAATGACAACGAGATTCACCAGGGGAATAAAAGGAACAAGCGGTGATACTACATGAGGCAGGCGACGGTTGCACACAAGCAGGAATCATCCGAATCAAGCGGGATATGCGTCGACCCATCTAGCAGTCGGCGACAACATCAGAAGAGGAGCGGAGATTCGGCGGCATCACTGGAGGACGACGACGTCGACCTCTTTAGCAATCGACGGTGGCGTCTGATCCGCCTAAAGACCGCATGAGATAGGAAAAAAGGAGAGGCAAGCAAAACAACGGTCGAAAACGAGTGCGAAGAGCGGGGCGAGGAAGACCGGGATAGCGCACGACTAGGGTTTGGAGCTCTGATACCAAGTAGAAACTAAAATTGCATTTCTCAAAATGAAAAGCCTTACACATATAAATAGTAGACCTAGTAAAAACTAAGGTTGTCAGGATCGAGATCCTAGATGAGATCGTTTCGAGGTAGGACCAGATCTGATAGTAGGGTCGGATCGAGGATCGTTTTACAAAATCTGGATCGATATACAAAATCTTGATCGTAGGATCGTTAGATCCTATGATCTGAATCGCGATCCTTACAACCTTGGTAAAAACACCCAAAAGACTAAACTACCCCCAGTTAGGGAATAATAAGAAAGACGCAACTTGTTATTAATAATAATAGACTTGCAACTATGATTAGGGTAAATGCATTCGGTTTTCCATATAATTCGTTTGGATCATTTGACCTAATTCTGCAATACAACTCCAAAAAATATAAAAAGTACATAAAACATGAAAAAATGCACTGAAAATTCGACGATCTTTGATTCCACGTCCCACGTTCGATGATCATAGAACTGTTGATCACAACAAATGAAGCATGATCAATCTTCATCATATGTTCTTGTATGGCTTTTTGTTAACTTCATGTTTTTCAATTATGAATGGTGCATTTAGATTACTCGTCATTTTATCCACGCATGCATTTCGTTTGTATCTATAAAAGCTGCGGGAAAAGTTGTTCTATTTCATTCCTACAACTAGAATCTACAACTTTAGGTGCACTGCATGTACACATATTCACGTGTGCATGCATTTTTGTGTGTGTGTGCGCGTGCATGTGTCTGACTATATATATTGTTATAGATTTTATGGTTAAATAACTATTTAATATAGATCCACATCGAGCATGGGGTACCCCTTGGCAGAATGTGCCGTGACAGTACCTGATCAGTACTCGTCCCATGTGCAAAAAATAGTTTTTTGTTGTGCACATTACCGGGATATCTGGTAGTGGCGGAGTACCACTGTCACAGCACACTACGCACGGGTCTTGTGCACAAACATTCGTTATGTTAAATTAGTTAATAATTTTTGCAGTAATGGTTGTTTAATTGGTCTATCTAATGTCATCCAGTCAATAACTATCCGAGTTAAATTTTAAACTAAAATAGTTTACTGAGTTGATAGAGTAGAAAGAGGAAATGACTTAATTGATTGAATAAGAGGACTCCCCATAAATATATATATATATATATATATATGTATATATATGGGGGAGAAAGATACAAAGACAACAATACCCTTATGGGTAAATATAATAGTAACAAAAATAAGAAGACTTGATTTCAACTCTCCCCCTCAAGTCGAACGGTAGATATCCGTCATTCCGAGTTTATGAATATCATCAGTGAAGACATCGGATCCTAGAGTCTTGGTGAAGATGTCGGCCAGCTGATCTCGGGAGTGAACAAAGGGTGTGACTAAGCTTCCTTTTTCAAGATGGTGTTTGATGAAATGATGATCCACCGCAGCGTGCTTAGTCCTGTCATGCTGAACTGGATTGTGTGCTTTGCTGATGGCAGCTTTGTTGTCACAGCACAGGGATATGAGAGCTTCCTCCTGAAGCCCCAGATCTTGCAGTAGGGTACGCAACCACATGCCTTCACAGAGGCTTTGGGACATTGCCCGGTACTCAGCCTCAGCACTTGATCTGGCCACCACATTCTGTTTCTTACTACGCCATGTGACCAGGTTTCCTCCAATGAATGTGCAATAACCCGTTGTAGATTTCCGGTCATCGTGGCATCCAGCCCAGTCAGCGTTAGTGAAAACATCGATCCGCAAGTGATTGTTCTTAGAGAACATTAGCCCCCATCCGGGACTTCTTCAAATACCGGAGGACACGGTAAGCTGCCTCCTAGTGTCTGACCCTTGGAGCATGCATGTACCTACTCAGGATCCCAACAACATATGTAATGTCAGGGCGAGTATGTGAGAGATATTAGAGCTTTCCCACCAGTCTTTGATAACTGGAGGCATCTGTACGATCACCATTGCTATCCTCATCGATCGTATGGTTCTCCTCCATAGGGGTGTTTGCAGGGGCACAACCGAGCAGACCGGTCTCTGTTAGCAGGTCCAACACATACTTGCGTTGGGAGATAAAAATACCTTTGTCAGAACGGGTTACTTCAATTCCTAGGAAGTAGCGTAGCCTTCCCAGGTCTTTTACTTCAAACTCAGCTGAGAAACGGGCCTTCAATTTGGAGATTTCATCGGTGTCATTTCTTGTGATCACAATGTCATCAACATAGACAATCAGAACAACAATTTTCTCTTCATTCCTCCTGACAAACAGGATATGATCAGAGTGTCCCTGCTTGTAGCCAAACTGGATCATGGCCTTGTGGAATCTACCGAACCATGCCCTTGGGGACTGCTTCAGCCCATACAAGGACTTCCATAAGCGACATACAAGGCTCTCTTGTCCCTTCCTCACAAATCCTAGAGGAAAGACCATGTGCACCTCTTCCTCGATGTCCCCGTGCAAGAACACATTTTTGATGTCCAGTTGATGAAGTTCTTAATCTAAAATCACATCACATGATATGATCACACAAATATAGTCCATCTTTGCAATCGGTGCAAAGGTATCTTGGTAATCAATCACATGAGTCTGGGTATAACCACGAGCAACCAACCGAGCTTTATATCGCTCGACTTTCCCATCCGGATTCTGCTTGACTGAGAAGACTCATCTTAACCCAATGGGTTTCTTGCCAGGAGGAAGAGGGATGACATCCCATGTGTGATTCTTCTCCAAAGAGGACATTACTTCCTTCATTGCTTGAGCCCATACTGGAATGCCAAGTGCCTCCTGCCATGTCTTAGGAATAGAGATCTCGGACAAGGAGGATATAAAAGACTGGTGAGGCTTAGAGAGATGATTATAAGCAACATGGTTAGAAATGGGGTGTTCGGTACACCGGGCCTTACCTCTTAGTTGAGCAATAGGAACATGCAAATCAACATCAGGATATGAGTCCAAAGGCAGCATTGGCAGCGACGGAACAATGATGGGCTGTTCACCTGTTTTTCGACGATGTTAAACATGAGGTAACGGCGTGATGAGAGATGGATGATGAGAGAAGGGTATATGAGAGATATCTGTAGTGGATGACATAGTGGAAGTAGGAGCGATATCACGCCCGGGGGGATAACAGGAAGAGGAATGGTACCAATAACATCATTATCCTCCTCCCTCTGACGATAAGGAGTCGAAGCTAAGTAATAAGATTCATCTTCGCGAAACGTCACGTCCATGGTACAGTAAGTACATCTGGAGAGTGGGTGATAACACCTGTACCCCTTGGTGGTGGTAGAATAGCCAAGGAAAACACAATGGATAGCTCGAGGATCGAGCTTGTCACGTAGTGACTGATGAACATGAACAAAACAGACACACCCAAACACGCGGGGTGGAAGAGAAGCGGTATGAACAACAGTCGTAGAAGAAAGACGAGCGAGAGGGGTGGTATACTCTAGAACCCGTGAAGGAAGACTGTTGATAAGATGAGTGGCCGTCATGATGGCGTCACCCCAATAGCGTTTCGGAAGGTGCATGGAGGTGAGGAGACAACGGGCAACATCTAGGAGATGCCTATTTTTTCGTTCTGCCACACCATTTTGGGTGGAAGTGTAAACACACGTGGTTTGGTGGATGATGCCATTGCTCGAGAGATAGGCCCCAAACGCACCACGATCATCATATTCCCCCCTATTGTCGCTTCGAAGAACACGAATGATTCCATTGAACTGTGTTTGTATCATCTTATGAAAGGTTTGAAAAACAGAAACAACTTCTCCTTTCTTCTTCAAAAGATAAACTCACGTAGTACGAGAAAAACAATCAATAAAGGTAACAAACCATCTATAACCAGTTAAAGACACGATCGGGGAAGGTCCCCAGACATCAGAATGTATAACAACAAAATGTGTACTACTAGGAGAAGATAAATGAGATGTTGAATGACGAACAAGTTTAGACATTACACATACATCACATTTTAAACTAGGAATAAACTGAGATAAAACAGGAAAGAGTTTCTGAAGATAAACAGGAGACGGATGACCAAGACGCAAGTGCCAGCGGCGAGCGTCAGTAGCAGTAGCAGCCGAAGAAGAAAGAGCAAGGGATGATGGTGTAGTATCCAGGTAGTACAGACCACCACGATTCCTACCACTGCCAAGTATCCGCTTCGTACCCAGTTCCTGAAAAATACATGAATCAGAGGAAAAAGTTACAGAATAGTTAAGAGATTTAGTAAGGTTGCTAATAGAAAGTAAACTGCGGGGAAACAAAAGAACATGCAAGACGGAAGAGAGAGGAAGAGAAGAGGAACATGAAAAAAGACCCTTGCCAGCAATAGGAGACAATGTACCATTTGCAGAGACAACCTTGTCCTTACCAGATAAGGGGGTGTAGGAGGAAAAACCTGTAGAGGACCCGGTCATTTTGTCAGTGGCTCCAGAGTCAATGATCCACTCAGACGGAGGAGACATAACGACATGGGCACTGGGCATCACAACAGTAACAAACAAAGAGAAAGTACCACTCGGAGTAGGATCAGACTGAGAGTGAAGCAGACGTCGCAGAGCATCCAATTCTGAAGTGGTGAAGTGATCCGAGAGCTGACCATGATGACTCTCCTGCATCTCTGTGGAATAAGCAGCATCATGAGAACGGGTACCAGTCTGGCGGGATCCCCCACGTCCAGGGTCACGACCACGTCCACGACCACGGACATATCCAGGTTGAGCAAGGTGAGGATGAAGCTTGAAGCACACTTCGCGAGAATGGCCCCGACGACCACAATGAGCGCACGTGGGAATCGTGCTGGTATGACTGTAGCTACCACGTCCAGTTCTCGTAAAGGCAGAGCGGTCATAAAGAGGAACTGCCGTGCTGAGAGAACGCCGACGATCTTCATCGCCATGAACCATACTGAAGGCCTCCCGAAGAGATGGAAGAGGAGACCGATGAAGAATATTGGTGCGAACCATATCCAGCTCCATGCCCAAACCCATCAAGAACACATGTAGGCGGAATCATTCGTCTCTCTTCTGCAACAAGACTGCATCGGTAGTGCAGGCAGGTGTAAACTGGTCGAAGTAGTCCAACTCCTGAGATATAAGCTCGAACTCGGAGTAGTAGGTGGAAACTGTCATGGATCCCTGCCGTAGCTCCAACATACGGCGGGTAAGCTCATAGACCTGAGTGGAATTCCCAATCTGAGAGTAGGCCTCCCACGCTCGAGTCCAAATCTCGTAGGCCGAGTCCATTAACATATAACTGCGGTACACCTTGGGTGACATGGAATGGAGAAGCCAGGATACCACCAGTGAATTTTCTGAGTCCCATCTCGACCAAGAAGAATAAACCCTAGATGGTGCCACCTTTGTCCCATCAATGTATCCAAACAACTGATGACTGCGGATAACATGCTGTGCAGCACGAGACCATTCGAGGTAGTTCGTTCCATCCAGTGGTACAGTGGTAATTTTCAAGGAGCCAGCATGGCCAGAGGGCCGCTGAGATTCACCCATCGGGGGAGCCATAACCATTGAGGATGTAGAATCAATCGCAGCTGAGGAATCATCCATGACGAAGGGACAGAAGGGGCAGCCGACAAGATCAGAATGGCTGGATCTGAAAGCTGGCTGGATCTGAAAGGGACAGAAGAGCTGGATGCATCAGGAGTAGCATCTGGATGAAGTAGGAGCCAGAAAACAGCGACAAAGCCGAAATCGAGCGATGTCGGCGACAGGATCTAGAGGCGAAATCGTGCGATGTCAGCGAGAGATGCCGCGACAGGCGACGGCGGGCGAAGCAGCGTCGGGCGACGTCGGGCAAAGCAGCGTCGGGCGTCGGCATAGACTGGAACACAGCAGTCGGCATGGGTCGGGAGCGCAGACAACAACTGCGGCGATGCTTCATGAGGAGACGGCCGGCTCCTTCAACATGCCCCACTGCCAGCGATAGAGTTGTGAGGCTGTATGCGCGACGGGGGCGACAAAATGGCCGGGAGCGGGAGGTCGGGCGACGAACGGAGAAGGAGGCGAACGGAAACAGGCGAGCGGTAAGAACGAAGAAGGGTATTAGGGTTCGGGGAAACGCTCTGATACCAAGTAGAAAGAGGAAATGACTTAATTGATTGAATAAGAGAACTCCCCACAAATATATATATATGGGGGAGAAAGATACAAAGACAACAATACCCTTATGGGTAAATACAATAATAACGAAAATAAGAAGACTTGATTTCAACTGATAGCTCCAATTTAGTTGATCTGGTTTGCAATAGACTGCCTTGATGAAATAAAAAAGTGAAAAATACTTGAGAACACATGTCTCGTCTATCCTCTCTCTCTATTACCCTTTCCGTATAAGAAAAGTATAAGAACTTGCGGTAAAAAGCAACTGTAAATAATGCAGGACTTATGGTTGGGGTTTTTTGCACTATTAATCCCCACAATTTTTTAGGATTGAATTGCAGATATGGAGATCCAAAATTGCAAGAAAAAAGTTAAGAATTTAACACTCAAGTCAACTATTCTAAGATCTACAGATTTCAGATTTATGATAAAAGGACTTCATGCCTTCTTGAAACTAAGGCTCTGTTTGGCGTGGCAGTAGCGGTTGTGAATGCGGTGATTATGAACCGTCGTTCGTGAATGCCCGACCTCATCTAAGGAACTTCATCCATTTTTATGTCCAAAATTATTTTTCTTTTCTTGGCAGCATTTAAAACCGTTGTCCAAACATACAATCTATGATGGTGACATTTTTGTCCATACTTACTCACCGGAGCAAAAAAAACCACACCAATTATAGGCTAATTCTCATTAACGAATGTGAGTGGTTGAGGAAATTCTTTGGGAAGAATCTGAGGAAGGCATAAATCCGATAAAATGGTTTGTAGAACTAAATTCAAGGTGAATTTGACATTTAATTACTGCTTGATTTACAATAATTCATAACATCACACTCATATCATTTTTTTCCAGTCTTTGAAATTGGGGTGGAACTTGTTTCCAGAAATTTCATTTGATATTTTTGATTATTTTCACAGATTTCTACTTCAATTTTATTATTTTTTTTCAGTTATCCCATTCGGTTCTTTGGGTTGTGGACTTCCCTATGTTTGAATGGAACTCCTCAGAACAAAGACTTGAGGTTGGTTGCTCTTATTTATACTATCGTTTCATTTCTCTATAAGTCTAAATTCATATATCTTCAACGAATGGCCTGTATGTGAGGTCTATAAACTGAAAAGAATGTATTGCTATAAATTTTAAAAATATTTTTACTTTCTCTGATAATTATCTTGAGTTTGAATAGAATTTAGTTGTATCTTGTCAATCTGTTATTTATTTTGTTGGTTAAGCCCTGTTTGACTTTACGTTTTTATTGCATCTTTTGGAAACACGGCTGAACCGAACCAAATGGCTCCTGTGGTGGCCACTGAATTGGCCCCATAGGGGATGATTTAAAAGGCTTCGTTTGGTGCGGTGGTGCCAGCCGTGAACATGGGGGGCTAAACGGTCATTCGTTAATGCCCACCTAAGGAACTTCATCCGTTTGAACATAAAAGTGGATGAAGTTCCTTAGGTGGGCGTTAACCAAGGACAATTTAACCCTCATGTTCACGACCGCCATCACTGTGCCCCTTAGGCCACAAAATTGCACTTCTAAGTTCAGTTTTCAAGGAACTGCTGTTTCTCTGGTGTAATACATAATTGCCCATTAATATGCTACAAATCTTTATTAACTATGATAAATGTGTTGTGTACCCCAAAAAAACATAAAATAGGAAATTAAATGTAAATAAGATATTAGCTAGCATATTCATTATGGGAATATGATATTAATGTAAAATTATAAATAATGCTAAACTTATCTTTTAATATTGCATTTAATATCGTAGTAAATTACTTTATAAAAATAATAATGTTAAATATTTTTTATTAAAAACTATTGCTTTCAAAGTTATTTTTATTAGGATTTCAAATTTAGTTGTATATTTTATTAAATTACTTTTATTTTAAATGATATTCTAAGAAAAAAAATCTTATTAAGATAAATCATATCATACAGAAAAGTTTCTTTTGTTAAAGACCACATTAGATAATTTAATTGCATTCAACGTTCTTCTAAACACATAGTATTGTTTCTTCATTCTCAACAATACCGAAAATATTGCTTTCAAACAACTTTTTTTCCTTTTCATACCATAGGTTATTATAGTCTATTTCCTACAGTAGTTTCTAATGCGGAATGGAGACACGGAGTTGCGACGGAGGATGAGTTTTGGGTTTGTTCGGGCCAACTATCTACCTGCGATATATAGCATCTTCAGCTAGACAGTCTGACTCCACGAATGCGTCTGGCTCGTCGTTTATCTACGATTCCATATATTACTTTGTTATTTTTGAGGTATATTTATTGTAATCGGGCCATCCGCTTCCACATCCAATCATAGTCGTTGATGTCGGGTGCCCTAATTATGTTTTATTATAAATAAGAGGCATGAGAGATGCTTGGAGGCTATTATAGAACTTGGAGAAGACTCTTCCCGGATTCCGGCGATTCCTCCTCGGTGATGACTCCGTGGAACCCTAGGCGATGACTCATAGGCCTTATTCCTCCCCAAAAGTACCCATATCCATTACCCTTCATTTTCCCTCTGTTTTACTGCAGCCTCCCCTCTCAAACTTCTCCAAATAGCCATCCTCCACCCCCTTGATGTTTCCACCACTCCCACAGCTTGCTGCCGCCCCTCCAAGCCACCTCCCTGCCTTCCTCCGCCTCTTCCAGCGCCCTCCCTATCAGCCACCGCCCATCCAACCACCTCCCTGTCTTCCGCCGCCCTTTCCAGCGCCCTTCTTGCCAGCCACTGACCACCCAACCACCTTTCTACCTTTTGCCATCCCACCTCAAGCCCCAACAACCCACCACACCTCCCTCCCTCTCCCATACAACCCGACTCTTCCAACCCCACTGCCGCCCTCCACGGAATACCTGTCGCCCAGTAATCACCCAGATCCCGCACCCAAATCCCCAAATCTAGTTGATGTCCCGTCGATCCCGCCGGTTTCACTCCAGATCGCCCCTATTGTGCCGCACATCCCCGAATTTGCTCTCCTACGACAATCCTATGTTATTGTGAGTGTTTCTAGTTGTTGGATTGTTATTTTTTTAATATTTTAATCCGTGTTTGTGATTCATCCTTGTTCGGATACTGGTTTATGGAAAGTTGTGCTAGTGTAGTCTCTTGATTTACAGGAATAGTTCATTCGCCACACTCTTTCGCTTTTTCCCTCCACATGGAGGAAAACTAAAGCTTATTCTCCTAATCAAATAACTTTGCAGTGCTTCAATTATCTAGGCGCGATTTAATTATGTATTGCTGACTTTGATTTCTCCTTCGGGCTTTGCATACATGTTCTATAGTGTTCAATGGTATTAGAGTTACTTTCCCTGCACCTAACATTAGGATGGATGTTAGTCGTGCATCCACGTAGCCTACCCTACATCAGTTGGTATTAGAGCCCAAGGTTTGGGCCACATTTATATACGTAGTAGTAGGTCAGATAGAGTCTTTAAGTTCATCTATGGCTAGTTATCATCTTCATTCTTCTCCTCTATTTGGGAATCCTGAGTCTACCTATACCCGATTCGATATATCCCATTTAGAGAAATCCTCGTGTTATTATGATGATTATTATCGTTTGTCGCGCACTACTTTCAAAGATCGTCTCAACCTTTTGACGTGATTCCACTGTGATAAAGATGATTACTATGATGATTATCGTTGTCCCCATCCCCATGCACAAGCAAATCGTGCCAACCCTCCGACACGACTCAACTATTTTAGAGATGATTATTACAAGGATCATCATTTTGAGAGACATCTTGAGTGTAGGTTTTGTGTTGTTGCCCCACCTTTTGACTGTATCATCGAGTACCGAGTTTTTCAATTATTGGCGTGTGGATATGAAATATTACCTTGATTATTTTAATTATTCAATGGGCGTCACAAAAAATTTGTGAAACTTAAGTTTTTAGATCTGGCGGGAGCTTATTGGTCTAGCATTGACAGGACCCGTGAGCTAGATCATCTTCACCACATCACGAGTCTAGTGGAGATGAAGCATAGGTTGTGTCAGAGATATTGTCTGCATCGCATTAGAGATACTTGCTCGATCAGTTATTTACCCTTCGGCAAGGATCCCTATTCGTCTTTGAGTATAAAGATCACTTTGATGAGCTAGTAGTGAGGAGTGACATCCGAGAGGAACCAGCTATGATCACTTCTCAGTTTCGGTCTGGACTATGATCTTATACACACACGGAATTAGCTTATCACCTATCATTGTCTCTTAAGCAGACATATCAGCTCGCCCTTCATCATGAACAGTCCTTGAGATCAACTAGAGTTAGCCGAATGGATTCACACTTTGACCACCCCAGTATGACCCCCTCCCGTACGAAGGTCACCACTTTGCCTAACCTTGTCCTGTTGGACACGACAAAAGTGTTACTTGAGTCTTATTTCTCTCACCTCAATAAGGTACTTGGTCCGACGAGTGGTCCATCCTTTAACTCCGACTCATTTCTTGTGATCTTAATTAAGAGTGGGTCTAGGTGACCTAGCGATCCTATAGTGACGTGTTCTTACCCCACCTCCTGTGTTGATTTCATTAATGCTCCTACCTTAGACCCACTTATTGACACCATACCTATGGACCCATTCTTGAGATTATGTCTTTTTCACTCTCCCTCTGTTATTGTCCCGAGCCACATCTCGACTAATAGCCAAGAGTCTGCTACTGATCTCATAGTGACTGCTTCACATGTTTATGGGGACACTACCCCTTACGTTGGTACTCATCTAGAGGATCATGACCCTGTTGACTGGTTCTTTTCCGTTGAGCCTCCTAATGAGCCACCACATTCTTGTGAGGATGAGATTCAGGTGAGTCACTCGTTTATGAGTATCGAGTTATTGGTGTCTCTTTCGTTATCATCCCTGATCTTTCCCTAGAGAATGAATCTTGAGTGAAGCTTCAAGTATTTTGGGCTTTCCTTAAGTACACTTGAGTATACTCCTGATATTTCGAGGACCTACCATATGACACGTCACACTCTTGATGAGTTTTGGGACACACCACCTACTGACCCACCAAATTAGTTCTTTCTTTTGAGGAACACTTGCCACACTCTAAAGTCACGTCTTCTAGTCGATGTACATGATTTTCACTCAGGTGGTCGTCACATTCACGATGAATTTTCATACATACCTCCTGGTGAGCCCCTTGATGTATCATGTTCCCTGAGAGACATTTGACACTTTATGAGCTCGTATTTGAGTGTTGATATCTCATGCAGTCATTTAGATACTCGTTGCACACTTGATGAGTTTTTCTACTTTCCGTTGAAAGAGCCTCCTGATAGATTTCTGTCTTAGATATTTGCAGGCTATTGTCAGACTGCCCACTTGAGAACGTGTCGTGCCTGCCGTGTTTCATTTGCATTATTTGCACGAGTCTACAACTGTTCATCATTTGTAAGTGTTTGTTGAGTCGCTTGTTTATTGTTTTCATGTGTTTCATGAGTCGGTCCGGCGGATGATCAATACTGATAATAAATCTTATAAATCGCATAAGGATGCTCATTGGCAAGAGCAGGTATTTAATGAAAGCGGGTAGGTACTAGGTAATGGTGAGTATCTGCGCTGTGAGGCTCCTTGGGAGGCCTGCTAAAAGTTTAAGCGTTAGGCGAATGGATCCCTACACAATCATGATAAGGATCAGAGCAAACTTCTATGTTCTTGATATCCCTACGAGCATGAGTATCCGTCTCATATTTAATGTTGAAGATTTGACGCCATGCTACAAGTCTCATGAGCATGTGGACCCACTTCATAGAGATCTTCTTGAGTCTACACCTCCACATCCTTTTTAGCCTACACTTCCACTTCCTCAGTACTGCATCCAGTTCACTTCTCATCCCCACCTTCCTTTGGGTCTGTCACCTATGGCTTTGCAATCTGCACTTATGATCGCACCAGTACCACCATCACGCCTTTTGACTTTTGTGAGCATTATTAATATTGTGGCCTACGAGTGTCTATACGCCTGACGGACAGACACCAAAGTACCATTGGAGCGGATGCCGACGGACAGAGACAGGAGTACCATTGGCGAGGATGCTCTGTCATCGACGATACTTGGACGACCTCTGATGGACCTCATCGATTCTTACCTAGCACACATCGAGAGGATTAAGATCTCTATTAATCAGGAGATGAATTCTTTCAAGCCGTGGAAAATGATGCAGAATGGAGACGCGGACCCGCGACGGAAAACGAGTTTTGGGTCTGTTCGGGGCCAATTGGCCACCTGCCATATATAGCATCTTCGGATAGACGATCTGACTCTACGAATGATTCTTGCTCGCCGTTTACCTACAATTTCATATATTACTTTGTTGTTTTTGAGCTATATTTATTGTAATTGGGTCATCCTCATCCACGACCAATCATAGTCCTTGATGTCGGGTGCCCTAATTATATTTTATTATAGATAAGTGGCATGAGGGTTGCTTGGAGGCTATTGCAGAATTTTGAGAAGACTCTTGCCGGATTTCGACGATCCCTCCTCTGTGATGACTCCGTGGAACCCAATGTGACAAATCCTAGGCCTTATCCCGCTCCCCAAAGGTACCCCCATCCATTACCCTTACTTTTACCTCTGTTTGGTGCAGCCTCGCCTCTCGAACTCCTCCAAATAGCCTGCCGCCACCCTCCTCGCTGCTGTCCCGCGAAAGCCACCACTCACACAGTCTGCTGCCGCCCCTCCAAGCCACCTCCCCGCCTTCCGCCGCCCCTTCCAGCCCCCTCCCTGCCAGCTACCGCCCATCCAACCACCTCCCTGTCTTCCACCGCCCTTTCTAGTCCCCTTCCTGGTAGACATCGACTACCCAATCACCTACCTGTCTTCCGCCGCCCCACCTCAAGCCCCAACAGCCCACCGCATCTCCCCCCTCCCTCTCCCATTCAGCCCGACTCTTCCAACCCCGCGGCCGCCCTCCTCGGAATCCCTACTAGCCAGTAATCACCTAGATCCCTCCCCAAAGCCCCAGATCTAGTTGCTGCCCCGTCGATCCAGCCATTGGTTCCACCGTTCCACTCCAGATCGTCCCTATTGTGTCGCACATCCCAGGATCTGCTCTCCTACGACAGCCCTATATTATTGTGAGTATTTCTAGTTGTTGGATTGTTATTTCTTAATATTAAATTCATGTTTGTGATTCCTCTTTGTTCGGATACTGGTTTGTGGAAATTTGTGCTAGTGTAGTCACTTGATTTGCAGGAATAATTCATTCACCATACACTTTATCTTGGCCGTCCTTGCGGAGTAAAGCCATTGCCGCCTTGCTTCTAAGAAGTCTATCTTGCTTAAATATAAATACGTGGGTTGATGTTTACTACTTACTGTTAATTATTGTCGTCGTCATTTGCATGTTTGCATCATATTAGAATAGGAATAGTAGTTCGGAACCACTCCCGCTACTAGACGTGCATTGTAGGACTTCACATCACACCATGCCCTGCATCAGTTTCTCACCCTCCTTTTGTCACCATTGCAGTTGTTAAACAGAGCATTAGTTTTGTCATACAAAGATAAGCTCCTGTAGCTTTAAGTTTTAGGTTTTTTTGAAAGGCCTTTACTTATTGCTATTATTTGTCATTCAATTTTTCAGATGAAGTTGAATAGCTTTATACTTGATTATACATGCATAAAGTTTTTCTTAAAGGAGAATTCTGGTTTTTCTTTTATTGTAATCTATGCAAAGTAGTGTGAATGATAAACACTAGGAAATTAGAACTTTTTTATTGATTTTCTTGGAAATTATTTTCAAATAGAGCAAGCGGCTGCATTAAGAAACTTAAATTTAAATCTAACAAAAATGCAATTTGACAAATTTTGCTATGATTCTTCCTGTTTGCTGATAAAGAAACATGATTGTTAACGGCAATCCAAATCTGACTATCTGCAACCTTTTGTTAGCCACAGCCCGGTGATTTTGAAAATGTTATCCATAAACAAATTTGTTAACTGCAATCCAGAGATCATTGTTTTTCCATTCAATTGGTCTCTATGACAAGCGTATGTATCGGGAAGCAGGAAGAACCAGAATACAAAATAATCCCGCATGATTAGCAATATGGAACAGTGAAGACATGCTTTCCAACATCTCAACGGAATACAAAATCGTCCATATTAATAAGTGTGAAAAAGAGAATAGAGGTTCATGCACATATAATATACGTGAAAATCATTTGAGTTTCGAAAATAAAATAAGAAAAGTTGTTTACCATCACATTGTCGAAGAATTTTGGGTCATTTTTGAAGAATCTGTAGAAAAGTGGCACCTCCGGTAGCGTCAGTCCTCTTCTCCCATTTTTTCTCGTCTCCATCACCTCCAAAGCAGACACCTCTACTTAGGCATGAAATGATTTTGTTCGGTTTGAGGCAAAACTGAACCAAATAGCCTCATTTTTTACACATCCCAAACCAAAACCGAACTAAACCATCTGTTCAGCTCGGTCTTGTTTTAAAACACTGGTTCCATTTTCCAACATAGATATAACTTTTAACATCATTCATATTAATTGAAAGAAGTCAACCAAGCAATCTATTCTTGGCTTCTTTGTAAAGAATGCCATCTGAACTTTTAATTATAACAAAGACAAATTAAACAAAAAAGCTTGCATTCATTACATTATTGTAAACCAAAATATTTCTTTATATATATAAATATAGATTAAGAGGGAAAGCTAAAGAAGGATGATTTTCTAAGCTGATTGAACCTTAACTTGTATTCATCAGGAAGCAAGTAGCTTGGATGGACAATTTGTTGAATATTTCAAAATCACAATCCACCAACAGGGAAACCACCCTCAACCTCCCTTCCCCCACCGGAAAACCCCAGATCTTGGCACTCCAGCCCAGATCCAGCTGCCCCTCCTCTGATCCAGCCCTCCCACTCCATCAACCTCCCCCTTACCCGAACTAATCCACCCACCACCAAAACCCCTCTTTTAACCCTCCAACGTTCAGTTCTACTATTATTACAATAGCCTTAATATTTGCGTTGTTTTTTTGTATTGGTATTTGATTGTAAAATATTGTTATGGTTTGGTTATTTTTGGTTTGCTTGAGATTATAGTTTATTATGTTATTTGCTTCTTGACTGCAGGAAGGACCGATTCGCCGCGTGCTCTTTCTTTGGCCTTCCACGTGGAGGAAAATCAAAGCTTGTCCGCTTAAATAAATTATTTTGTCTTGCTTTGAAATATTTGCGTGAGATTTAATTATTTATTAGCTAATTTGAATTCACACCGTCGGATTTGCATGACATGTAGGGTTAGGTCACCGTTTATCCGCCTATAGATTCGTCCTGTGTCAATTGGTATCAGAGCGAAGTTGCGAGCACTCTCTTGATATACATTTTTGGAGTCTATAGGTTTTTATGATGTCTGTGTTTCACCAATATTCCCCTCCTCAATTTGGAGATTTCGAGTCCACTTACACCTGCTCTCATAGAGCCCCGTCAGGGAGATCCTCACGTTATTGCAATGATTATTCTCGATCGCAACACACCACTGTTAGAGATCGTGTCGACCCACCGACACGACCCCACTACGCTAGAGACGATCGCTATGATGATTGTCGACGTTCATATCCTTGCACGCGAGAGGACCGTATTGATCCTTCGACACGACTCGATTACCTTAGGGACGATTATTATGAGGATCGTCGCTTTGAGAAAGATCTTGAAAGTCAGTTTCGTGTTATTGCCCTTCCTTTGACCGTGCATCGAGTCCCGAGTCTTTCAATTTTTGGCTCGTGAATATGGAGTATTATCTTGATCATTTTGAGTTATTCGGTGAGCGTCACGTCAAGTTTGCGAAACTTAGGCTTTTGAATCAGGCGAGAGCATATTGGTCTAGCATTGAGAAGACCCGCGAGCGGGATCGTCTTGATCGCATCACGAGTTGGGTGAACATGAAACGTGTATTGTGTCAGAGGTATCTGCCTTCGGCGTATCAGAGTCGCTTGCCGAGCAGTTATTTTCCATTCAGCAAGGATCTATGTCTGTCGCTGAGTACAATGATCGTTTTGACAAATTAGTTGTGAGGAGTGATATCCAAGAGCTGGCTATGATCACTTTCCGATTTCGGTCTGGACTTTAATATAACATACATACAAAGGTTGTTTATCATAGCTCAAAGTCCCTTGAGCAAACATATCAGCTCGCCCTTAATTATGAATAGACCTTGAGATCCGTTAGAGCTGGTCGATTGGATTCACACCTTGACCTCTGTGGTACGAGTCTCTCCCATACCGAGGTCACCACGGTGCCTACCATTGTCTTCTCAGCCATGACAAAAGTGATACTTGATATGAATTGCTCTCACCCCAGTGAGGTGCTTAGCCCATTGAGTGATCTATCTTTTGTTTCTGACTCTCCTCTGGTGACCCCGACTGAGAGTGAGCTTGAACGACCTATTGAGTCTGTAGTGTTGTGTCTCTCACCTACACCTCTTCTTTTGCCATGCACTGGGTTAGTTAGAACCCCAACCATAAACCTATTTCCTGACACCGCACCTATAAATTCATTCTTGAGAGTAGGTCTATGTCCCTCTTCCCTGAGAGACATTTGTATCTTTAAGAGCTCGTATTTGAGTGTAGTTGTCTCACACGGTCACTCGAGCACTCGTCGTACACTAGATGAGTTTTTCTACACTCCACCAAGAGAGCCTCCTGATAGGCCACCACATCTTAAAAACACCCCGGTCATTATTAGATTTACCCCTAAAAAGCATGTTGTGTCTCATTCGCATCTTTGTCATGAGTCTGTTGAGTCGTTTCTTCATCATTTACATGTGTTTGTTAAGTTGTTTGTCCATCGTTTGCATGTGTATCATGAGTCGGTCCGACGGAGAATCCATAATGGTAATAAATCTTGTAAATCACATGCGGATGTTCACTGACAAGAGCAGGTATTTCATGAAGGAGAGCAGGTATGTCATGAAGACGAGCAGATGATGGTGAAAATCATTTTTGAGAGGCTCCGTGTGAGACTTGCTAAAAGTTTGAGCGCTTGACGGATCAGTACCTATACAGTCCTGAGACACATCGGGATAAATGCTTATGAGTTGGACATCCCCACGAGCATTGGTATCCATCCCGTGTTCAATGTCATGCCATACTTTGCACCTCACGAGTATTCAGACCTACATCTTTGTGACCCTCCCGAGACATTTCCACTGTTTTTACCACCCACCACTCAGCCTACACCTGAGCATGTCACCACATTCATTTTCCTGTGCTTAGCCCACCTCTGACCCCCACCTACCTGGGATTCTGTCCCCACCGGTTTCACCATTGACATCTTATATCCCACCGGATCCTTCTACTAGTGTGTTGAGAGATGAGCTTATCACTGAGATCATTACACATGAGTCTGTCCCCTCTACAGACGGTATTGTGTGCCGCTACCTGGTTCATTGGCGCGGACGACCCTTCACCGATGACACCTGGATGCTACCAGCCGAGCTTGATCGATTCGCCCCTGCACTTCAACTTCAGTACGACCGTCTCCATTCATCGGAGATGGAAGCTTTTCAGTCCGAAGGAGTAAATTGGCGAGGACACTTTTCCTGTGACGACACTTAGATGACCTCCGGTGGATCTCATAGTCTTACTTGGCATACATCGAGAGAATTATGATCCATATTCATTGGGAGATGAATTCTTTCAAGCCGGGGAGAATGATGCAACATATATGGCGTTGCGACATATATAGCTTTGTATTTTTTCAGATATTATTTCATGTAGTTTTTGTCCCGAAACCAACAACCAATCATAGTCGTTGATTTCGGGTGCCCTAATTTCATTTTCTTATAAATAGGTTGTTTAGGACTGCAGTATTTTCTTCATTGTTTAGTGTTTGGAGAGTTTCTTCCATTCCGATGATCTCCTCCGTGGTGCCGATTCTGTGGAGCTCTCTTGGTGACGACTCCTTGGGTATGTCTATATCCTTTTGATTTTTTTTTTCTTCTGATACACCCTCCCCTGTTTTGTCCAGCCACCGCCCTCCTCAAAACAACCTTCCATGGCTCTGTCCAACCGCCACCCTCCTTAATACGTCCTCCCTTGGCTCTGTCCAGCAACCACCCTCCTCAAAACAGCCTTCCCTGGCTTTGTGCAGCAGCCACCGCTCCTATTTCCCCTCCTAGAATAGCCGACCGCCCCTATTTCTCCTCCCAGATCAGCCGGCCGCCCCTCCTCCATTGTCCAGCCCTCTGTCTAGCAGCTGCCGCCCCTATTTCTCCTCCCAAATCAGTCCGCGGCCCCTCCTCCACTGTCCACCCCTCTGTCTAGTAGTCGCTGCCCCTATTCCCCCACCCAGAACAGCCAGACGCCCTCCTCCCTTGCTTCCACCGCCTCCACCAACAGGGAAACCACCCCCAACCTCCCTTCCCCCACCGGAAAACCCCAGATCTGGGCACTCCAGCCCAGATCAAGCCGCCCTTTCCTCCTATCCAGCCCTCCCACTCCTCCACTAAGATGGTTCAGAGTTCAGACACGTACAAAGGTGACCATTAAAAGCATCTGTTAGGCGTTGTGAGAGTTTAGTCACTGGGCATGTTAAACGGGGGAGCGGTTGGCCAATAAAGACCTGGAATCTTGGAAGCACCGGTACGGGTACGGTTACCGGATTCGATACGTACCCGGTACGGGGTTACGACAAAAATTTAAAAACAAGGATACAAATATGTCATGATATGTTATAACAAATCTAATATATATTTATATATCACAAGTGCAATAAATAGTTCTCAAAACATCGAAACATTAAGCATAAATCATAACTTGAAGTACAAGTTCACAAATCAGTGCAACATAACATGAAGTTTTCAAACATTAAACATTCGTAAATATTACAAAATTTAACATCTTATATGTTTATTCAAAAAAGATAAAATTAAACTTAAGTTACTTATCAGTCTTTTTTTTCTTCTTCATTGTTGGAGATCAACTTCATTGTTGGAGATCAACATCTTCAATCTCTAGTTAGTCTAAAGACAAGTTAGCCATTTTGTTAATAACTTGTGTTGAATCAACACGTTCAATACACGTACTTGTAACACACACGTACCGATACCAGAAAAATACTCGGTACAGATATACAATTTAATTGGAAGTACCAATGCTTCTTAGCATAGAGCCAACATTTGTTTACTCTAGAAAAACAGACTCGTATCACAGTATGCATAATGATGTGTTAAGTTCAAGTGTCCACATAGATGTATCCATCGAGTATCGGGTACGTACCGGTACCAGATACGTATCCGGTACGGGTACGCTGCCTTCGGGGAAGTATCCGTGCTTCATAGCCTGGAATGGAACTATAAAGGAAAGACACGTTGTACTTAGGCATTGTGATATTATGACAAAAGATAGGGCACAATGGCGACAAAGGATCCATATAGCCGACCTCACTATAATGGGATGAAGGCTTGAGTGTTGTTGTTGTAATCACCTGAATACTTTAAATAATTATTGTTTTTTGCTAGATGGTTATTCAATTTTTCTATTTTTATGAATTAACAAAAGAGAATGAGTTTGTAAGGCATGTATAATTCAGCAATAATTAATATAGTGAACTTTGAGATTTTTTTTTTATTCATCATAATACTTTAGGTAACTATTGCTTAACAAAATTTAATTATTCAATTATCTCTGTTTTTTATTAATTAACAAAAATAATGAGTTTAAAGGCATATATAATTTTAAGTTTTAAAATAATAAAATTTAAAAATATTAATAATTAAAAATTTATCTAAAAATGGTAAATAAATGTGTCATGCAAGAGAATTGAACTCATTACCACATGGTTAAATGCCACACTCTACCAACTTAGCTAAGATAATTATTTGTTTGATTTTATTTTCGGTATTCAACAAGTTTGGGCGGCCGCCCTCACTAGGCCCTATGTGGGTCCCGCCTCTGCTACTAATGATCGTTATGCCATGCTCATGTAATTATTTAGCATATTAGCTGGCACTCTGCAATAAGGCTGATTTTGAGTCGAGTTTGCGCGATTTGGGTTCGGCTCAAAAATCAAAATTTTCGAATCAAACTTGACGCAAAATTGAAATTATTTTGAGTCAAGTCGGCTCAACATGAAATGGCTTGATTTTGAGCCGACTCGAGATGGAATCGAATCGGCTCGAAATTGAGAATTTTCTCTTTATTTTGAGTCAGCTTGAAATTACATTGAGTTTGCTTAAAATTGAGTAAATGAAATATTTTGAAACATTAATCCTTTAGTTTAGATTTTAGTATTTTTAATTTTATAACAATAATATATTAATAAGTTTTACCGTACTACAATTAGACTATCGATGCTCTATAGTTTTGAGTGTTGGGCAGTGAATTTTGTGCATAAGCAAAAAATGGGAGTTGCGGAGATGAGAATGCTTAGGTGGATGTGTGGACACACGAGACTGGATAAAATTCGGAATGAATGTATTAGGGATAAAACAGGAGTAGCACCAATTCTAGAGAAGATGTGAGAAGCTCGACTAAGATGTGTGGACACACGAGACTGGCTAAATTCGGAATGAATGTATTAGGGATAAAACAGGAGTAGCACCAATTGTAGAGAAGATGTGAGAGTCTAGTCACTAGGCATGTTAAACGAAGGAGGGGTAGACCAATAAAGACTTGGATTGAAATTATAAGGAAAGGCATGATGTACTTAGACATTAGTGATATTATGACAAAAGATAGGGCACAATGACGATAAAAGATCCATATAGCCGACCCCACTATAGTGGGTTAAAGGCCTGAGTGTTGTTGTAATATATTAATAAGTACATAATATTTTAATCAATTCGAGCTGATTCGAATCATATTTCTAGCGATTAGGGGCAGACTCAAAATCGACTCGAAATGTGATTCAAGTCAAATTGAGTCAAATCAATTCTAATCGATTCCAGTTTAACTCGATATCTGAGCGATTATCTAGTGACTTTCAAGTTTTGGATAATATGCTCCACCCTACTCGATGGCAATTTGGTTTGTTTGCATTTTTTTTCAAACTAAGTGATGATATTGACCCTAGTTCAGCATTTTAATGACTAAACAAATTTCTAGAATGTTCTTGGAAGGATTCAATCTTAACTGATTATTTTATTCTGGATTTGATTGGTTTCTTGGCTTGTTTTGGGGGTTGGTGGAAACATGAAAAAAAAACAAATGAGATATTCTGTTACGATTACGATAAATTTCTGGGAGGAATCCGACAAGGGAAAGGACCGACGGAGGTGAGGGAGAGAAAGAAACTCTAGAAGGGAGGATGGCAGCCTAGAGAGAGGGAGAGAGGAAGTTATAGAAATAAAGAAAATCTTAGATTAATTCTTCCATCGGATTACATGGCCCTGTGGGCCCTATTTATCAATTGGCGGCGATGGCATTACAGTAATTAACACAACATTCCTCGAATAATAAAAACACCTAAACTCTGCGACAACTATGACTTGATACAACATAATCCTAATATAATAAGATAAATACGGTGGACCCATAACACTTGGACCCGTAACACTCCATCTGTCCTTCAAAACGAGCTTGCCCTCAAGCTCATGTACCAAGCTTGTGGCCGGATCATCTAGTACCTTGACCTCCCGCCAGAACAAGGTCAGGTAGCGCGTAGCAGCGACGACGGTGTTGGCGAGTAGCGGCGGCGCCCTCGGAAAGACAGGTTGCAGAAGTAATGACTTCCGCAAGGTCGGTGGCACGGTGGTGAGCAGCAGCCACAAAGATGTCAGAGATTCGGCGACCGGCAGCAGGAACGGATTCGTCGGGGACAGTGGGGCACGGGCGACAGAAGAGGCGGCAATGCGGCCGGTGGAAGCGGCAAGGACGGGGCTGGTGGAGTAGGAATCGAGAGAGGAGGCGGTGAGATGGCTGAAGGAGGCGGCAGAGCAGGTGACCAGAGAGGTGGCGGAAGCGGTGGAGGCAAGACCACCGTGGTGAGATGTGGTACATCAGTGGCCGATGCGCTTTCGACGGGAGGATCGACTGTGTGGCGGTGGGGTAGGTTTGTGTCGTCGAGGAATGTTAGGGGCGGCTTGGCAGGATAACTCTCGCATGGTGCCGGAGGCAACTCAGGGCAGGGAGCCTCGTGGTAGGTTGTGAATGCCCGTTCGTCGAAAGCGAGGAGACGATTGACTTTGGTGTGGAGAGAGGCGCATGTGGCCTGGATTTGTGCAGCTAGGGCATAAAAATCTAGCCGAGGGCTGGTATCCGGTGACGGCCCGAGAGCGGCCTATTGGGCGGCGACCATGGTGCCAAGGATTTAGACTGGAGATGATGCCGACCGATTGGTGTGTAAAAAAGACAGATCTGGCGGGGAGCGGCCGGTAGGGGGCGGATCTGGCTGGGGTTGGCCCAGGTAGAGGGTTGGCTCGGGTAGAGGGTTGGAAGTGGTGGAAGAACACTGGATTTGTCGGATCAGGGTCAAGAGAGACCGGATATAGTGAAGGAGGCGCAGGATCTGGCTTTCTGCGACAGAGTGCGGAACTGCAGGCTCTGGGTTGTGAACTTGCAGATCTGACTGAAGGCAACAACAATGGAGAGCTGGCGGTCTTCCTGTTGCAGATCGGGCAGAAGGAAGCGGATTGGTGGACTTCTTGCGACTGATCAACGGAAAGGAGAGGATCGACGCTCCTTCCTGGGATAGGTCGGCGTGGAAGGAGCGGATCGGCGGCCCCATCGTCAGATGAAGATTGGAGGACGTGGATCGGCGCTCTAGCAGGCAGATCTGGAAAATAGGGCGAGCGGATGGCAGAAGAGATGATCGGGCGCGACAGCAGGAGGACGAAGCGGCGCGTAATCGCACACAAAAATGTGTGGAAGCGGATGCCACGACAGTGGTCGTGCGGAAACGGTGCGGGATGGTCGCGGAACCGCAATGGCAGACAAATATGAGCACCGACGGCGATTTTGCAGGCGGCGCGGCAGGTCGGATCAATTGTTACGATTAGGATAAATTTCCAGGAGGAATCCAGCAAGTGAAAGGGCCGACAGCGATGAGAGAAAGAAGCCCTAAAAGGGAGGAGGGAAGACTAGAGAGAGAGGGAGAGGAAGTTAGAGAGATAAAAAGAACCTTAGATTAATTCTTCCATTGGAGTTACATGACCCTAAGGGCACTATATATCAATAGGCGCCGATGACATGACAATAATTAACACAACATTACTCGAATAATAAAAACACCTAAACGCTACGACAATTATGACTCGACACAACATAACCCTAATATAATAAGATAAATGACGGTGGAAACACTTGGACCCGTAACATATTCTACGGGGAATTTATAGTAGCAGAAGATTTGATATTCTACATGGAGATTGATATGTGGAATTGAGAATTTGTGAAGAGTAGCGGGAGAAGTGGGTATTTTCTTCCCACAACAGAGGAATGTCGGGAGGAAGAGATGGAAGATTTGGTGATAATAGATGAGAGAGAATGAAAGAAAGATAAATGGATTATCAAGGCATATATGCCCAAGATAAGGTAGCGGATGGACTAGGAGGAAGCAGAGAGATGGAGGAAAAGAGGCTTAATGGTGTGATTATTTGGTGGCCTCCTTGATGCTCCGGGACCAATAAGAGGCTAGCCTATGGGCTCTATTTTTCAGGGGAATGGTGGGCAGAGAGATTTGTTATTGGGTATGTCCATAACAGAGGCTTGATTGCTGTTACTAATGTTTATAAATTATAATTGCTATTGACCTTATTTAGGCTGTGTTTGGCCACTTTGGCACGGCTTATCGCGACTTATTTGCTCCGGTGAGGTTGGATAAAAATATCATTGTCATACCAAAATTTTATGCCTCAAACTAGTTTCTTTTTTGTAACATTTGTGATACCGAACATACATTCTATGACAATGACGTTTTTGTCCAACCTCACCGGAGCAAATAAGCTGCGATAAGCCACGCCAAACACAACCTTAGTCTGTTCCACTGTCATAAAGTGGAATAGGGTCCGTTTGGCACGACGGTGGAGGCTGTGACCACGGTGGAAGCTGCGATAAGCCACGCCAAACACAACCTTAGTCGTTCTTGAAAGCACGGCCTAGCCTAAGAACCATATTCACTTTTATGTTAAAAAAATATCTTGATGGCAGCCGTTGTCATGTCAAACACATTTTATGAAGGTGACATTTTTGTCTAGACTCACCGGAGCAAAAATGCCCCGCCAAATGGACTCTGAATCTATCTTTAAAATGACTAACTCAAATTGTTACCTTATTCTTTTTATTAATTCTTCTTTGACCAGGCTCTGCACCACCCATTTACTGCACCTAATCCTGAAGACATTGGTGACCTTCCTTCAGCTCGTGCTTTGGCCTATGACATGGTCTACAATGGAATTGAGGTATCTCTTTTGTATTATCCTGTTCTCCTTTTTGTTAATATTTTAGATATTGTGACACCATTTTCAGTACCTCTGAGAACATTAACAGCTTACCTTCTTGAAGTCCTGAGAGTTTGATTTTGAGCATCTGTCATTCTTAAGGTTCACTTTCTTGTCTGTTTTTCAATGAATAATAATATTTATATCATCTAGTATTCTTCAAACATGAAATTAAAGGTATGTGTTGATGGAGAGAATGAAAAGTATTATTACATAAAGAGGGTTCTCCTCCTATATATGAGGGGAATACAATAGAGGAAAAAAATCATAATTTTTTTGGTAAATCTAACACTTCCCCTCAAGTTGGAGGTGTGATATTGTGCATGCCCAACCTATACATTATTTTTTCGAACGCGGTCTGACTTAAACCATTAGTGAGAACATCCGCAAGTTACTGATCTGAGGGAACAAATAGTGTGCTCACAACTCCTCTTTCTATATTTTCTTTGATGAAGTGGTGACAGGCTTTATGGGGTCATATTGGACTGGATTGTGAGCTATGCTGATGGCGGCTTTGCTATCGCAGTATAGTCTTATGGGGTCTTTATTCCCCATACAAAGATCATTCGACAAGGATTTAATCCACATTCCTTCACAGATCTCATCAGCCATAACTCTAAATTCTGTCTCTGCACTTGATCTGACAACCACATGTTTTTTACTTCTCCACGTTACCAAGTTACCACCAACAAAAGAGCAATAACTAGAAGTGGACCTCCTGTCATCAATAGAACCTTCCCAATAAGCATCTGTATAGACTTCAACTGTCAATTCTTTGCCAGGAGAGAACACGATACCCCTTCCAGGAGAGAACATGATACCCCTTCCAGGAGAGGACTTGAGATACCGTAGGATACGGCAGACCGCTTCTACATGACGTGCTCTAAGTGAATGCATGTACTGACTAATGACACCCACGACATATGAAATATCCAGATGAGTATGTGATAAATAAATAAGGCGACCGACCAGTCTTTGAAATCTAGCAACATCAGTAACAACTTCTCCATCATCTCTACCCAGTCTTTGGTTGACTTCAATTGGAGTATCAGCAAGTCTGCACCCACTCAACCCACACGCTTGAAGCAAGTCAAGTATACACTTCCTTTGGGATATGAATATACCATGTTTCGATCGAACGACCTCAATTCCAAGGATGTACTTGAGATTTCCTAGGTCTTTCACTTCAAACTCCTTTGTCAATCTCTGTTTCAGAGACTGGATTTCCTCAGTATCGTCACCCGTGATAATAATATCATTCACGTAAATAATAAGGACAGTAAGCCTCTCATGCTTGCGCTTTACAAATAAGGTGTGATCAGCGCCGCTTTGCGAGTATCCAAATACGACCATAGCTCTATGAAATCTCCCAAATCAAGTCCGAGGAGATTTTTTTTAGGCCATATAAGGCTTTCTTCAGCCTGCATACCCTTCCCCAGATCCTGCCAGGGTAAGACCGGGCGGTAAAGACATATAGACTTCTTCTTTCAGTTCCCCGTGCAGAAAATCATTTTTCACATCCAATTGAGTTATAGAATTCATCTTTGCCACAAGAGAAGATTTCTTGGTAGTCAATCCCCATGGTATGGGTGTAGCCCCTGGCCACCAAACGAGCCTTGTACCGCTCAACAACACCTTCAGAGTTCTGCTTGATGGAGAACACCCATTTGCATCCAACCACAGTCTTGCTAGGTGGCAAGAGAACCAAATACCAGGTGCAATTCTTTTCTAGGGCCTGCATCTCCTCATGCATAGCATCTTGCCACTTTAGGTGAGCAATAACATCCTGCCAAGTTGAGGGGATAGAAATAGAGGAGAGAGAGACAACAAAGAGCTTATGTGAAGGAGATAATGAGTTGTAGGACACAAAGTGGGACATCGGATGTTGGGTAGATATATCTTGAGAGCCCAAAGAAGGATCTGATGTTTGCGCGGGTAGCCTGAGAGATAACGATGTACTTGGACCCTTTTTTCGCCGAGTATACACCTGTAAAGGAGGAGCCATCACAGGAGCTGTCATAGGAGGAATGGGCACAACAACTGTCACCGGAGGAGAGGTAGACGTGAGAATGGTCACGGTAGGAGGAATAAGAAGAGGAAGAGAACTCACTTCCATTGGGTGATACTCCCCTGAAGTGAGGACTCCCCCTGCAGAGAGGACTCATAGTAGGCCTCAGACTCCCGAAAGGTGCCGTCCATAGTAACGAAGATCTTTTTTGACGCTCGATGAAAACATTTGTATCCTTTCTGGGTTGGACAAAACACGCACATCCAAAGATCCGAGGTAGAAGAGTAGAGGGGGATACAGAAAGGGTTTGGAGAGGTGATTTGTGGCCAAGGACACGAGTCAGCAACCGATTAATGAGGTACGCCGCAGTGAAAACCGCATCACCCCAAAAGAACTTAGGGAGATGCATCTTCAGGAGGAGACAACAAGCAACCTCCAAAAGATGATGATTCTTGCGCTCTGCCACCCCATTTTGAGCCGGGATAGAGACACAAGATGTTTGATGGGTAATGTCATGATCACTAAGGTAACGCTCAAAGGAAGAATCGGCATACTCCCGACCATTATCACTCCGCAAAACTTTGATAGTGACGTTAAACTGAGTGGCCACCATTTTATGAAACCGTTGACATAATGAAAAAACCTCATTTTTTGTTTCATCAAGTAAACTCACGTACAACGCGAGAAACAATCAATAAAGATAACAAAGCAGTGAAAACCCGAAATAGAGGCTACAGGGCAAGGGTCCCAAACATCAGTATGAATCATAGCAAAAGGAGTTGCACTAGGAGTAGATACATGAGTAAAAGAAGCATGATGGTGTTTAGCACGAGCACACACATCACATTTAAAATCTTGCAAAGATACATTCGACAATTGCGGTAATAAAAAATGCATAGTAGAAGGAGATGGATGATGAAGGTGATAGTGCCAGGAATCCAGAGAGAGCTGGGTTGCAGAAAGAGCATGCAGAGCAGCGACCGAGCTGGAGGGGTCAAACAGGTAGAGGTCATCCTGCATTCTACCAAAGCCAATCATCTTCCCCGTCTTCAAGTCCTGAAAAACACACGAGGTGGGAAAAACGTTACAGAGTAATTCATAGAATTAGTGAGATGACTAATAGAAAGCAGGTTACGGGTAAATTTAGGCACATGAAACACCAAAGTGAGAGTAAGAGAGGAGTAAGGAATGGACTCTTTCCCAGCAATGGGAGACAGATCCATTAATAATGCTCACTTTGTCCCGACCAGACAAACGATAATAAGAGACAAAACCTGTAGCAGAACCTGTCATGTGGTCGGTGGCACCTGAATCAATGATCCATTGAGAAGAAGAGCAGACAATGATAGAGTGAGTACCAGGAGCTCCCTGATGGGCATAAGAGGATCTAACAGTAGCAGACTCGGAGGAGTGACCAAGCATGAAGCGGCGGAAGGCGAAAATCTCCTCAGCGGAAAGGGCAGAAGGAACCTCGGGTGCAACAGGTCCACCATAAGAAGCAGGATCATCACCGACATCAGAGAGATGAGCCAAGCGAGAGGGAGAAGGTCGGCTCGAACTACGACCAGAGTCACGTCCTCCACGAGGAGCAGGACCCCCGCGAGAGGAAGGAAAGTCATGAAGCTTAAAGCAAGTGTCCCGAGTATGTCGGGCTTTCCCACTATAATCACATGTCACTTGTCTTTGTCCACAGGCTTACCCTTAGTGTCACGAAAAGAGTGACCCCCGAGACCAAATCGAGCGGCAAGAGCGGAGCCCTCAGTAACAGTGTCAGGTAGGCAAATCTGTCGGCGATCATATTCCTGCTGAACCAAACTGTAGAGAAGGAAACTTCCACCTTGTATATATGTTCACTTGTATTGAGTACAAAGAATGAGTACAAATATATAGATAAGAAGAAGAGAGAGCAATGTCCTATACACAATGTGAGACTAATGAGGAGAGAGAAATAACAATAGAAAAACTAAATGGGCCTAGTTAAGTGGGCTTCTCTAACACTCCCCCGCAAGCTGGAGCGTATAGATCATATGCACCAAGCTTGAACAAACACTGATAGAACAAGGTGCTTGATAGGGCCTTCGTGAGAATATCAGTGACCTGATCAGTGCCCGGAACATGCTTTAACTCAAGTTTCTTCATTTGAACT
Source organism: Platanthera zijinensis (assembly GCA_039513925.1). Taxonomy (NCBI): domain Eukaryota; kingdom Viridiplantae; phylum Streptophyta; class Magnoliopsida; order Asparagales; family Orchidaceae; genus Platanthera; species Platanthera zijinensis. Next base: position 145,528,783 of record CM077097.1, read on the forward strand.
TTTTCTCGTATGAAGTGACAGTCAACCTCGATATGATTAGTACGGTCGTGAAACACCGGATTCTTCGCTATGTGTATGACCGCTTGACTATCACAAAAGAGAACAGCAGATGAAGGAAGTTTTACTCCCAAGTCAGCAAGAAGGTTTTCAAGCCATGTGAGTTCAGAAACAACCGATGCCATAGATCGGTATTCAGCTTCCGCGGAGGATCTAGCAACCACGGCTTGTTTTTTACTTTTCCAAGTAATGAGATGGCCTCCAAAGTAAGTACAGAACCCACTGGTCGACCGCCGATCGTCCAGGGAACCAGCGTAATCGGCATCAGAATAAGCAACCAATGCTGGAGCCGAGGTGGAGGTTTTGTAAACAAGCCCTTGACCCGGAGCTGCCTTAAAGTATCGGAGAATCCGTTCAATAGCCTGGAGATGAGAAACCCGGGGAGCATGCATGAAACGACTGACAACCCCAACAACAAATGATATGTCAGGCCTCGTGACGGTTAGGTATATCAACTTTCCGACAAGGCGTCTATAGTACTCCGGGTTCTGGAGAAGCAGATCATTATCAGAGGCATGTGCACAGAGCTTGTGATTTGCCTCCATCGGAGTATTAGCTGGCTTACAACCTGACTGACCAGCATCTTTGAGGAGATCGAGACAGTACTTCTTTTGGGAGAGGACAAACCCATCCGGTCGTCGTGCGATCTCAAGACCGAGGAAGTAGCGAAGATGCCCTAGGTCTTTGGTCTGAAATACGGTGCTCAGATGTTGTTTGACCGCTTGGATCCCCTGTGAGTCATCCCCAGTAAGTAGGATGTCGTCAACATAAACCAACAGAATGACAGTTCCCGTTGCCCGGTGTCGGGTGAAGAGGGAGAAGTCAGCAGAGCTCCGAGTGAAACCCATATCCTGAATCACCTTGCTGAATTTGTCAAATCACGCCCGGGGGATTGTTTGAGACCATAGATGGAATTCTTTAGAAGATACACATGAGACTCCCCCATGGTCTCAAACCCGGGCGGTTGGCGCATGTAGACGGTTTCGTGAAGATCACCATTTAGAAAAGCATTCTTGATATCGAGCTGATGAAGGGGCCAGTGGTGGTGTACAGCTACGGAGAGAAGCACACGAACGGAGTTGAGCTTGTCCACCGGAGAGAAGGTTTCCTCATAATCGAGGCCCTGCTGTTGAGTGAAGCCACAGGCCACCAGTCTGGCCTTCAGGCGGGCAATAGTGACATCCGGGGCATGTTTGATGACAAACACCCATTTACAGTCAACCGGGTGCTGACCGAGAGGCAAAGGGACCAGGGTCCAGGTCTGGTTGGCCCAAAGGGCCGTCATTTTTTCCTCCATGGCAGCCCGTCAGCCAGGATGTTGTCGCGCCTCCTGCAAAGAGTTAGGAATAGAAACAGAAGATAATGAAGTGGCAAAGTGTCGAAACGGTGGTGAAAGGCGATGGAGAGAGACGTAATTTGCCATCGGATGAGCAGTGGAGGCAGGAACCGGAGCAGCAGGTGGCGGAGCATCAGAGGGCGAGGCCGACTGCAGTGGGGCAGCGGGAGTAGAAGAGCGACGAGAATAGACCCGAATAACAGGTGGAGTCGGACGGACCGGAGTCGGGTCAAGAGGAGGAGGAGATGAGGAGGAGCAGGGAATCGGGATGATAGGACGAACGACATCCGGAGCAGAAGAGAGGGGAACTACATCAGGAGCAGAAAAGAAGGGAAGATCTTCCCGGAAAGTAACGTCTGCAGAGAGGTTACCTTGCGGGTAGTAGGCGAATAGCACATATACCCCTTCTGAGTGCGAGAGTAACCGACAAAGATATGTTTGGCCGCACGGGGATCCAATTTGTCGGTAGGAGGGCCGAGATGGTGAACGTAGCAAGTACACCCAAAGATACGCGGAGTCACAGGGAAAGGTGGGGTGGACGAAAAAAGGTGGTTGAACGGAGTGGCATTCTGAAGAACGGAGGATGGTAGACGGTTGATAAGAAAGCAGGCGGTGGAGAGCGCAAAGTTCCAGTATGGTTTGGGAACCTGCATTTGAATCATAAGGGACCGAGCCACATCAAGAAGGTGCCGATTCTTGCGCTCGGCGACACCATTCTGTTGCGGAGTATACGCACAGGAGGTTTGGTTGATAATGCCGAACTCAGAGCAGAGGGTCGCGAAGTCATGACCAGTGTACTCTCGCGCATTGTCGGTACGGATAGTGCGAATGGGCGCAGAGAATTGAGTACCAGTCTCAAGAATGAATGCCCGGAAGACGCGGGGAAGCTCAGATCGATCGCGAAAAAGATACAACCACGTCATGCGCGAATAATCATCAATAAAGGTAACGAAATACCGATAGCCAGAAATACTAGTAATTTTATACGGACCCCATATATCGGAGTGTACTAAGATAAAAGGAGCGGATCTCCGAGTACAATTAGAAGGAAATGATGCATGTGGCTGTTTGCCAAAAATACATGTTTCACATTGAAAAACAGGAAGAGATATATCCGGGAGAGCCTTCTGGAGGACAGGTGGAGGAGCATGACCAAGACGTCGACGTCAATCGGAAGATGAGACAGATGCGAGGAGAGTAGGAGAGTTGTCAAGAAGGTAGAGCTCGTTCTGCAGTCGCCCCTTACCAATGATAGTCCGCGTCTGCTGATCCTGTATCAGACAAGAAGAAGAAGTAAAGGTCACTGAGCAATGTAAATCAGAAGTAAGGCGACCAATAGAAAGTAAATTGAACGGAGAGCCCAGAACATAAAGAGCCGAGCGGTGGTGGAGAGAAGGAGTGAGAGAAATATCAGCACATCCAGAAACAGGGACGGAGGCGCCATTGGCCACAGTAATGTACTGCGGGTGAGAGGAAGACAAGTACTGAGGTGGCCGACCAGAGGTGATGTGGTGAGTGGCACCCGAGTCGAGGATCCATCGCGGGCCAGAGGAAAGGCAGGTGATACCTTCATTGAAGATGGAGGCAGCGGAGGCAACTGAGGCTGGCGGGCGGCTGAGCAGGCCATGAAGATGCTGAAGCTGGAGGCGAACCTCGTCGAGGCCAGGATGAGTGGGAGAAGAGTCGGTGGCAGCAACAGGTGCCTGCGGACGAGGAGGGCGACCATGCTTGCGATAACACGTGGCTTCAAAATGCCCATCTTTGCCGCAGAACGAGCACTTAGGCCGAGGCCGTCCACCTCGACCACGTCCCCTAGAATCAGAGCGGCCTCCACGGACGGAGGAGGGAGGAGGAAGTAACGGTGGAGGTACTTGCTGGATAAGAACCGGAGAAGGAGGTCCAGACACATCCGGAGGCGGGGTGACTTTGAGAAGCATGGAGCACACATTTGAGAATGACGGAGTAACAGCAGAAGAGAGGATGTGAGCCCGAACACTGTGAAGGTGATGGGGTAGCCGAGCCATCATCATGGCTATACCCACAGCTTCCTTTTGGACACGTTGGGCAGCAAGGTCGCCAGTAGGAGGCTGATGTTGGATTCATGCCTCGACCAAAGATCGAGCCTGAGCAACAAAGGATGTCAGATCGGTCGTACCACCGCTATCGAGGGCCTGGAGAGCAGTGATAATGTCGTACAGATGGTGAAGACTATCCTTGCCGGAGTAAAGGGTATAGAGCTCGTCCCACATTCCTTTGGCCGTCTCATGGTACATGGCCAGGCGATACGATTCGCTATCAAGAGAATTAAGTATCCATGTCTGTACACGACCATCATTACGTAACCAATCATCAGTAGGAGTACCGGTAACCACCTGGGTCAAGTGATGAAGAAACCCCTTGGACTGCAGGACCCGGCGAACAGAATGTGCCCATTCAACAAAATTCTTCTTGCTAGTCAGAGAGATAGTCGTAATACGAAGTTCATCCTGGATTTCCGGAAGAGAGGCCGGGCGGTCTGCAGGAGGAATCGCCGTGCCGGTTGATTCAACAAGAACCCATAGAGGAGAAGCGGCTAGGAAAGCAGACCGGCAAGAGAGAGGAGTCCGCGCGACTAGAGACAGCAAGCGGTCAGAGACAGTCCGCCTGGTCACGATGTAAGACACCAGCGGCAGGAGGACGCCGCGACCAGAGGCGGATAGAGACCAGCAGACAGAGACAATCCGCACGGATAACAGGAGAAGAAGACCGCGCCCTAAATGCGGGAGGCAACAGTCCGCACGGTCATGCTGAGCACAGCAACGGTCAGAGACGGACGGGCAGAACGAAGAGACCGCGAGTAAAGAACACTCAAGCGGAGAGAAGAGTCCGCGAGTAGCAACACTCAAGCAGAAGGAGAAAAAGGGTCGCGACGAGCAACAACGAAGAGGCCGGGAAGGAAGCCGCCAGGGGGGGGGGGCAGACCAGGCCGTAGCAAGAAGAGGCAGGCCGCTGCGAGAACCAGACCGCAACGGATAGGACCAGATCGAAGAGAGCAGTCAACGGCGAGAAGAGGCAACGACAAGAGGCAGGCCGCTGCGAGAAGAGGACAAGAGGCAGCGCGAGAAGAGGCAGGCCGCTGCGAGAAGGGAACCAGGCCGCGCGGTCACACCAGCGATCTTAGCAGATCACGACCAAAATGCGGAAGGGGAAGTCCGCACGGTCAGGTGGAGAAGGCCGCAGATAAAGAAGAGGCGGGAAGGAGAAGCCGGGAGAGGAGGTCGCGAGTTACCACTCAAGCGACAAGACGGAAAAGACCGCAAGGGAAGAGAGCCCGCATCGGATACGCCGGATAGGATAAAGAATAGTGGGGAGAAGAGGGCCCCACAAGACAGAGCAGACAGAGGCCCAAGGAGGAGGGTGGAACCACGGAGAGGAAGAGGGAGCGGAAACTGAGGGACAGACCGCCGGAAGCTGAGCGGCCAGGGAGAGGAGCGGCCAGGAGAATAAAACCGCAGAGACCGCCCAACGCACACGGTTAGAAACAGAGAGGCCGCCCAAGGACTCCCTCTGATACCATGTAGAGAAGGAAACTTCCACCTTATATATATGTTCACTTGTATTGAATACAAAGAATGGGTACAAATATATAGATAAGAAGAAGAGAGAGCAATGTCCTATACACAATGTGAGACTAAAGAGGAGAGAGAAATAACAATAGAAAAACTAAATGGGCCTAGTTAAGTGGGCTTCTCTAACACAAACTATACACTTCAGGTAAGGAAGGTATAGGGGAGAGCGGCCAAGAATCTGAACACTGATGAGATCATGGTCACGATGAAGACTATGAAGAAACTCAAAGATCCGGTTGCGTTCCTCCCAGACACGAACTAGCACCTCATCCTCAGGAGAGACAAGAGTAAGCGCGTCGAAATGATCATACTCTTAATAAAGCTGGGTAAACTCCAAGTAGTAGGCAGCGGGAGGACGATCCCCTTGGCGTAAAAGAAAAATCCGTCATCGCAACTGAAAGATCTGAGCCGCATTAGCCCGACATGATTAAGTAATCTCGGCACGCTTCCAAATATCAGCTGTAGTATCCAGGAAGAGATAATTGCGGGCAATAGACTCTTGCATGGAGTTGGTAGGCCAATACATAATTAAAGAGTTCTCGGAATTCCATTGTGGCCAATCGGGAGAGGTAGGCGAAGGTGCCTTGGTAGTACCACTGAGGTAGCCAAAAAACGGCGACTCTCAAGGGCCAAAGTGACAGAACGAGCCCATGGAAGATAATTTGTTCCGTCCAACCGAATAATAGTAATCTGAGGAGTCCCGTGATCATGAGAGACACAAAGAGATCCAATAGGAGGATGAGAATCCAGAGGAGCACTCCCACCGGAGGAGATATCCAGAGTTTCACCTCTCCCTGACATCATAGGTGAGTTAACCAAATAACACCGGGCTGCTGATGGAGAAATATCTCACTCAGAGAAAGAGGAGAGGCCTGGAGGAGACCAACCACGCCAAGAGAAGAAGAGACATCCCTACAAGAAAGGGAAATAGACGTCGGAGAAGCGATCCTTGCATCAATCCAGCGTGATGAAGAAGTGGACGGGAGTGGAGTCGTGGGAGAGGAAGCAGAGTGGAGCCGCGGGAGAGGAAGCAGAGTGGAGCCGCGGGAGAGAAAGCGGAGTTGCGGAAGAAGAGTCGCAGGGGAAGAGTCGCGGAAGAATAAGCGAGGCGCGGGATCGGAGGGATGGGATCGGGATCGGCGGGACGGAGCGGGTTCGGGATCGAGCAAAACAGTATGTGACAGAGAATGAAAAGTATTATTACATAAAGAGGGTTCAGTTCCCCTCCTATGTATGAGGGGAATTGTCATGAGCCGTCTCGACAAAAGTCAGAGTGCGCTTCGGGCGGGTCGTAATGCCACAGGCATGGGCGGAAAGAAATCCATGTCTGCTAAGGCGGATGCAGAGAATACTGAAAATAGATTTAAAATAGTTACTATTGAGCAAAATAGCTTGATTTATATGCAGAAGCTTTTAAATTCATCAGTGAAAAGAGATTTGATGCACATGTATTTTGTAAAATTCATGTTTTACACGCCACTATTATAGTTTTCATGCAATTATTATTCGACAAAGGGTGCACATGCATATAATACTAAATTCTAGTACATAAATATTTAAATAGCCCAGCTGTTGTCCTTGATACCAGAGAAAATGACTGATTGCAATTATTACATAAAAGAATTAATTGACAGTAAAAAAAATGTAAACATAGAACCTCAAAACTTGAAGCAGATCGGGCTCGAGTACCTGGCGCCGCTGCACGAACACTAAGACAAATCCAAAACAGAAAAGAAAAGCCTCAGAATATTGAAATTTAAACATGGTGAGCAGAGTAAAGTATAGAACAATAACAGAAGCAGAAAAACATGAGTGTACCAGTTTCTCATGAAGCGATGCTACCAAAACAGACAATCAAACAAAAGAGCTAAACAAAACCAGTTAATGTATTAGACTACTCCGGAGCGTAGCCTAACTTTATTCATGTAATAAGTTGTAAGCCGTGATCGATGAAGTGTGTAGGTACTATAGCGGGCACACATGGCTCACGATCAGATCTATGTGCAAGTCTTATCGGAAAAGTAATCCTGCTTGTCGTGATCATGCCAGCAGACAGATGCCCAGTTAGACGCTACCATTCAAGGATTTGCTTACAACTACGAATTTGTTTTCAAGTTTCGTATTAGATTATTATCATATTATTTTATGACAACACTATGAGAGGAAACTTCAGATCGTGAAACAGATTCACGTCAACGAGAAAGATCAGATTGGAAATAAGTTTTACTCAGGTCTTACAATCAGACAGACATCAGAAATCAGACAGACATCAGAAACCGGATTCGACGACACAGCAGGAATCAAACAGTAAGTTTTGACTCTTGCGAGTTCGAGAGGTTAAGGTCATAATAACCGGAAAATTTTTCGAGTAAAAAGCAGAGGTAAGTTGAAGTGTATTAGATCGGAGAAGTCAAGTATTCATCCAGGTTAAATCATTCTTGGACTCAAGTATTTTCCACGTAAAAAGGTGTGTTACGAGCATGATACATCAAAACATCAATCATATACTTGCTAAGCAGAATCCATTATAGTTATTATTGCGGCAATGATGCTCGTGATTAACGCTCTACTATTCTTGAAATTATTCCTCAAAAGAGACAGAATCCATCAATTTACATATCCAATTAACTATCGTTCACTAACACGTCTCCCAATTGTTCAAATATCATCATTTACATTCACCACTCGTGTTATTCCTATCGCGTGAACCTCAAACTGAAACAAGTTTAATTAGGGATTGAAGGTCTAAATTATTTGACGAAACAAGCAAACAAGAGCGAATTACAAACATAAGATCAGACAAGGCAATTGAAATTCAATGATTGCAAGAGAAAGAGGTCTCCACTTGCCTTAGAGAAGCTGAAGCTGACGGAGACGGTCAACTGGCACGAGCAAAGTTGACACTCCTCAAGCGAACCCGTTCAAGAACGACGAAAACACTATAACAAATTTATCACAATGCTAACGGGCAATCATACGCTACAAAATTAAATCAAAGGCGGCTAAGAGATTTACCTCCCTCAAGAGTGAGGGGAGGAGAGATTTCACGCGGAGACGGAGGCTTGGCTAGGGGAAAACCCTAAATCGGAGAGGGGCTTAGAGGAATTTCGTCACTTGAGTCGAGGAGCCGCGCTAGAATTCACAAACCTATCACAGTTAAGCAATCACAATGAGACGAAAATCTGAAACACGAGTTATACAAAATTGGAGCGCAAACTTTCCTAGAAAGTTTCATGGAAATCTGAATAGAGGGGAAAAGAGGAGATTCTTACCAATAGTAGCCAAGTCGGAGCCCAAGGAAGGGAGGGGAGGAAACCCTAAGCGTTCCTTGCTGCAAATCTCGGCCAAAAGGAGAGGGAGCCGCTGTCGGAGGAAGAGGAGGCGAGATCTGAAGTTGCTGCCCTAGGAGAGAAGGCTGTTGTCGGCCTTGGAGAGGGAGAGGCCACAAGCGAGTTGCTGATGGCTGCTTGGGAAGGAGGTTGAACTCCTGTCGTCCATGGCAGGAGGAAGGAGCAGGACTTGCCGACCCCTTGGAGGTGCTGGAGTTGTTGGCCAGAGAAAGGAGCGCACGGGAGGGAGGAGCCGGAGGAGTAGTCGGCGCCTGGAGCAGGAGACGGAGCTTGCGGGAGCAGTGGCTTGCGGTGGAGTCGGGATCGGGGTAGCCCTAGACCTGCGGGAATGCGGGAGTCGGCGTGATCGGGAGGGCTGCAGGTTTGCGGGAATAAAAGAAAGGGGGGGGGGGGAGGGGGCTCGGGTTAAATGTGGAGGGGGTTAGGTTTTGGTTTATATTATTATTATTATTATTATTTATAATAAAAGGGGGGTGTTACAGAAATAAATAGAGGAAAAAAAGCCACAAAAATATTGGTAAATCTAACAGTACGTGACTAGTAAAGAACTGGCCAGCAAGGTATATTTGAGACGTGAAGCCTTTTTTTACTTTTGATGCTTGTGTAATCTCAAAAGTTTTCCTCAAGAAAGCATTCAATTTTAAGTTATATAGCTTCCTTCTCATCCCTACTCCGCTTCTTTCTTTAACTGATCCACATTAATGCAAATTTCAGTAATTGCCCTGAAGTTCTTCAGTTCCCACACAAAGATCAATGTGCACTTGAATATGCCCTTTGTGGGTTATGTAATATGTTTCATGCTTACATCTTTGTTGTGTTTATCAAGATTTCCATGCATCTATCTTTGTAGGCAAAAGTTTTCTCCAAACTAATTTAGTTCTGTTATATGCTTATGCAACAGATTGGTGGGGGCAGTTTGAGAATTCATAAACGCCAGGTTCAAGAAAAAGTTTTTGAAATTGTTGGTCTTTCGCCTAGGCAGGTACAAAGCTTAACCTCAGGAAATTCAGGAGTTTTTCATATCAAATGCTTTTTTTGTATGGTAACAACTATTTTATTTTCTTAAAGCAAATTCTCACGTCTTTTCTAGTTATTTAATTTCAATGTCATAGAGTAGCGGAGGTGGGGATCCTTCCCGAATTGTTCTTGGATTCGTGGAACACACTCGATCCTCCGGCGCCGAGGAGGAAAAAATTGAATGTGTAACTATAAATTAAGTAAACTAAAGCTCATTGTAAAGGCACACTATAAAGTCCCATACTCATATTCATATTTTTAGTCCCACCCCTCTCGCTGACGTCCTCTTCCCTCATTGAATGCAAGCTCTGCCCGCATCTCTCATTGTGATCTCCTACGAGCTCTTTCTGCTTCGATTGCGAGCTTTACCCACGTCTCTCCTTGCGATCTCCTGCGAGTTCTTCCTGCAAGCTCTGATTGTATCTCCGTTGCGATCTCTTGCTCTTTCTGCATCTCTTGCGTGTATATTACGAGCTTTGTGTTAAGACACTAGATAGATAGAGAGAGAGAGAGAGAGACTAGAGAGGAAGAGGAGGCTAAGAGGGATTAGGGTTAGAAGGAGGAAGAAGATTATACCTCAACTTGCATGATGAACCAAGAGGGGTTCCGGGATATAAATACCCGGAACCAAAGAGCGGCCGGCCAAAGGGGCCGGCCGGCCCCAATAGGGCTGAACCGAACCGGTTCAGCCCTATTTCGGCATTTTCAGAGAGAGGGGGCTGAACCGGATGGTTCAGCCCCGTTGTGTACGGCATCCTTGCGTCTGCGAACATAGTGACGACCGGCAAAGCGTTGCGGGGGCGTAACATTCCCCTCCCCATCAAGAACCAGCTTGTCCCCAAGGTGGTAGTCGGGGTAGAGTTCCTTGAAATCGAAGAAATCCACCCAAGAGTTTTGTGCCGGAGACAGGTTCCTCCACTTGACCAAGAGTTCGGGCCGGAATTCGGTGCCCTGGTGCTTCCATCTGCTTCGTAAAACATCCTCTGGAAGTGGCCTCAGCTCACCCACTGCCGTAACGTCAGGCAAGAGAGCAGAAGGTTGGATATGCTGGCCCACCTTTCTCTTGAGCAATGAAACGTGAAAAGTGGGATGGATGCGGGAGCCCGGCGGTAAAGCCAAGGTGTATGCTACCGGCCCCACCCTGCTGATGATCTGAAAGGGGCCGTAGTAGCGCGGGGATAACTTCTGATTGCCACGGGCTGCAACAGATAATTGCCGATATGGTTGTAACTTGAGAAAAACCTCATCACCGACGGCGAATTCCCGCTCAGTGCGGTGCTTGTCCGCTTGCACCTTCATACGATCCTGGGCCAAACGGAGGTTGGCCCGAAGAGTGACCATCATGCGATCGCGGTCCAGAAGAGCCCGATCAACCGCCGGTAGAGCGGTGCTACCCGGCTCATAAGTGCCCAAGGTCGGAGGTGGCCGACCGTAAACAACCTCAAATGGCGTCATCCTGCTGGCGGAGTGATAAGACGTGTTATAACAGTATTCGGCCCAATGTAACCACTCTGGCCAAGTGCGGGGCTCATCCATCACAAAGCACCGAAGATATGTCTCCACCCCTCGATTAAGAACTTCTGTTTGGCCATCCGATTGCGGATGGTTGGCCGTGCTGAAATGTAAGAGAGTTCCTTGTAAACGGAATAACTCCCTCCAAAAGCTACTAACGAAGGTCGGGTCACGATCCGAAATAATCGCGCGAGGAACGCCATGCAGACGCACAATCTCTCTAGCAAAGAGGGCGGCCACCGAGTCTCCAGTGTAAGGGTGGCTGAGGGCAATAAAGTGGCCATACTTGGAGAGTTTATCCACTACTACCAAAATGACCGACTTCCCTTTTGATTTAGGCAACCCGTCGATGAAGTCCATGGACACCGTGTCCCAAATAAGCTGCGGGATGTCCAACGGAACAAGCAGCCCCGCGGGTGAAGACGTCTCATATTTCTGCCGCTGGCAGATCTCACACTGGCGAACGAACTGCTGAATGTCCCGTCGCATGCCCGCCCAAAAGACATTGGCCCGCGCCCGCTGAAGGGTTCGAAGTACTCCGGCATGTCCCCCCGTAGGAGACGAGTGAAACTCATGCATCAAAACTGTTCTCCAAGCTGATGCGGCCGGCACCACCACTCGGCCCCTAAAGTGAAGACGACCATTACATAAATGATAGCCAGGCGTAACAGTCTCGCCCCGCTGCAAAGACTCCACTAACGGCCGCAAGGTGTCCGAGCCCATGACTTCCTCGTGAATGTCGGCCAAAGAATCGAGCAAGGGTCCCGTAATGTGAGTGAGAGCTGCCTCCGGCAAGCGAGAGAGAGCATCAGCGACGACATTATCCTTGCCGCGCCGATAAACGATCTCGTAATCATATCCCAAGAGCTTTGTAACCCACTTCTGTTGGAGAGGCGAGGAGACCCGTTGGTCCAGAAAATGTTTTAAGCTTTGATGATCCGTGCGCACCTTAAAGTGCCGCCCCAACAAGTACGGCCGCCAAACGCCCACCGCGTGAATGATTGCTAACATTTCCTTTTCGTAAGCCGACAGGCCCAGAGTACGAGGGGCTAACGCCCTACTATAGAAAGCTATAGGCCGTCCCTCCTGCATCAAGACGGCGCCGATGCCCACCCCCGACGCATCCGTCTCGAGGACGAATTCCTTCGCAAAATCTGGTAAGGCAAGAACAGGCGTGGTCGTCATGGCCTGTTTGAGGGCCTGGAAGGCGCCCTCCGCCTCTTCTCCCCAAGAAAAAGAATCTTTCTGCAAAAGCTGAGTCAAAGGTCGTGCTATCTTGCCATAATCCCGGACGAACCGCCGGTAGTATCCCGTGAGACCCAAAAATCCGCTCAAGGCCCGCACCGTAACTGGCCGCGGCCACGATTGCATACTCTGAATTTTTCGTGGGTCGGCCCGCACGCCCTGACCTGAGACCATGTGGCCCAAGTATTCCACCTCCTCCTGACCAAATGAGCACTTAGAACGATTGGCGTAAAGACGGTGTTGCCGAAGTCGGCATAGGACCTGTTCCACATGTCCCACATGATCCTCCCAACTAGCACTGTAAATGAGAATGTCGTCGAAGAATATCAGCACAAAAGTCCGCAAGAAATCCCGAAAAATCTCATTCATGTTGGCCTGGAATGTCGCAGGTCCGCCAGTCAAGCCATTGGCCATGACCAAGAACTCATAATGGCCGTCATGTGTTCGGAAAGCCGTCTTGTGGACATCTTCTTGGGCCATGAGAATCTGATAATATCCAGAGCGAAGATCTAACTTGGTAAAAAGTTGTGCTCCATGCAGTTCATCCAGCAGCTCCTCAATGTGAGGAATCGGAAAGTTATCCTTGATCGTGGCGCCATTCAAGGCGCGGTAGTCCACACAAAACCTCCAGGAACCGTCTTTTTTCTTGACCAGAATGATGGGAGCGGAGAAGGAACTAGTACTTGGCCGAATGATACCGGCCTCCAACATCTCCCGGACACTCCGCTCGATTTCCGCCTTCTGAATGTGTGGGTAGCGATATGGTCGCACATTAGTAGGCTCGGCGCCCGCCTTGAGCGGAATACGATGATCCCGGAACCGAGGCGGTGGCAGAGTACGGGGCTCCTGAAAAACGTCAGCGTAATCTGTCAGAACGGACTGTAAGTGAACTGGTACCTCAGAATTGCCGGAGTCGCCGGCCTGAACCTCCCGTAGAATGGCCATCACTTGCCCGTCTCCGCTCAACTGTTGCATGCTGCGAAGAGATACCTCCTTAATAGGAGAAGACATAAGACCCCGCAGGCAGAACTGTTGCTCCCCGAGCACAAACTCCATGGTCATGTGCGCCCAATCAAAAGTTACCCGTTGTAATTGGCGTAACCACTGAACTCCCAAGACCATATCCGAGCCACGAATAGGTAGCAAGTAGACGTCCGTCCGTCCCGCATTGTCTCCTATCCGCAGTTCCACTCCCTTCATCACCCCTTCACATTGCAACTTACTGCCATCCGCTACCATAACATGGAAGGCAGCCCCCTTGTCGACCCTGTGTCCAACTCTCCCTGCCACATCGGGATGCACAAAGTTGTGGGTGCTCCCACTGTCCACCAAAATAGTAACCTTCTCCTGGGCGATCCGACCCGCCAGCCGCATCGTAAGCGGAGGAACGCACCTTTCCAAAGCATGCATAGAGGCCCCAAACTCAATGTCTTCCAAGTCTACCTCCAATTCATCCTCGTCGGCCGCCGGTGCTTCCTCAGTCTCCTGATATAACATGAAGGCTTGTGTCCTCTGGCATTTATGGCCCGGAGCAAACTTCTCATCACAATTGAAGCATAGACCCTTCTCTTTGCGAGCTTGCAACTCACTCCAAGACAAGCGAGTCACCGTCGGCTTGTTAGCCGTAGGTTGTTCCCGCCGTGCAACCGTAGTAGTAGTAGTGCTGGCCGAGGGGGGCCTATTCTGCATGCGGCCTCTCTGCCTGCTGAACCGCTCCTCCTGAATACGGGCCAAGGTAATGGCGTGGTTCAACGACTGAGGCATGAGTGCCTGCACCTCATCACGAATATAATCCTTGAGACCGGAGATGAAGCAACTGTATAACGTCCTTTCTGGCCATTGCACCCGATTCGCCAACTTCTCGAACTCCGTGCGGTACTCCATCACAGAACCCTTCTGGCGGAGTTTCTGAAGCATGGCTTCATAGTTCTCATACTCTAGCGGACCAAATCGAGCCGTAAAGCCCTCCACAAACTCCCCCCAGGGCACGTACTCCCGTCCCCGCAGGAACCACTGTGTCCATTGGAAAGCGTCATCCTTTAGGTGAAAAGACGCCAACTGCACCCATTGGCCTTCAGGAACATCTTGATATTGAAAGAAGAGTTCGGCCTTCTGAATCCATTCCAAGGTGTCACCACCCTCGAACTCCGGAAAATACATGCGAGACAAGCCTGGAGACAAGCGATGCGGACCATGACCTCCTTCTCGCCTTCCGATATCGCCTTGCTCAAATACACCATAACCCGGTGGTTGGCCACCCCATGGTGGTCCATAAACCGGCGCACCCTGCTGTCCAAACCCCCGAGGAGGAGGAAGAAGACCTCCCCGCTGCTGTCCGGCCTGTTCCGGTGGCCGCCGCTGACCTGCGGCCTCATCCCAGCCCCGCCGCTGACCTGCGGCCTCATCCCAGCCCCGCCGCTGACCTGCGGCCTCCTCCCAGCCCCGCCGGAACCCTGCTGGGTCATCCCAGCCACGCCGGAAGCCTGCGGGCTCATCCCAGCCCCGACGCCCCTGGTTCCGGCTTGCGACGGGCTCGCCGAAGCCGCTGTGCAAGGATGCGGGCGGCATCGGCCCCGCACAGTGCCCCGACCCCGATCCGCCACCCCCGCCATACGCGCCTGTTGACGGAGGGGGAAAAAGTCGCGATGCGTCGTCGCCGAGCCGCGCGACTCCGCCGTCCGTGGCCCCGCGCGCAACCACAGCCGGATCTTGTCCCGATCCGGCCGAATCATCCGTAGCCGTCGCTTTTCCTTTCAATAAGGTTTTCAACTCCTCCATACCGGCCGTCATGGCCGCCACCGAACCCGTGAGAGTGGCCACCGTCCCCTCTAGGGTTTCGAGCCGTGCGGATTCCTCTTGCGTGCGCGTATTCACCATGTCGGAGACGAAACCTCTGATACCAAATGTTAAGACACTAGATAGATAGAGAGAGAGAGAGAGACTAGAGAGGAAGAGGAGGCTAAGAGGGATTAGGGTTAGAAGGAGGAAGAAGATTATACCTCAACTTGCATGATGAACCAAGAGGGGTTCCGGGATATAAATACTCGGAACCAAAGAGGGGCCGGCCAAAGGGACCGGCCGGCCCCAATAGGGCTGAACCGAACCGGTTCAGCCCTATTTCGGCATTTTCAGAGAGAGGGGGCTGAACCGGATGGTTCAGCCCCGTTGTGTACGGCATCCTTGCGTCTGCGAACATAGTGACGACCGGCAAAGCATTGCGGGGGCGTAACACTTTGCCTCTTTGCAAGATTTGCGATACTTGCGCTTTTCTATTTTGAGCTTTGCCAATCTGACTCCCAATTGCGTCGAGTCCCACTCGTAAGTTTTTCTGCTCGTGCTTCTTGATCCAACGATTCCTTCGTGTTAAGACCTGCTCCCCACTCTCAGAGCTTTGTGTGTTCTGGACCTGATCCACGAGACCAACTTCTTTTGACGTCGTAACTCATGTGGGTTGCCTTGGTTCCTTTTTTCGCGGATTGAATCTAGATGGAGGGATCCTCGACTTCAAGTATCTAGACCCCCTCTCCGATTACGAACCCTTTGAGCAATGATTACCCGCAAAGCCATGGTTCCTCCTGCTCCTTCTGGATTACTACTGTACCTTTGGACAATTCCAACTACCTTGAATAGTCACCCGTAGCACAACATGCGATCTGCAATCATCAACTGCATGGGTACATTGATGGGACCGTTGTTTAACCTCCAAATGCCAACCCCTCGTGGAGGAAGCGGGATGTTGATATCTTTCTAGTGGTCTCGTAGTTTCTCCACTTAATGTCTCCTTTGTTCTATCGCAGTTACATGCTTATGTACTCTTCTTTTGAGATTTAGACTCGGGCACGAGAAACATATTCCCAAATTGGTAGCTGTACACATGTGTATGAGCTTACCCGACGCCTTCTCGAACTTAAACAAGGTTCTTCTGGTGTTGAATCATATTTTTTAAAATCTTGACGTCAACCAAGAGCTCGACTACTTTGAGAATTTCACTTCTGCATGCACTCTCGATGCTCAAGCATTAAAAACAAAGGAGGACCGCTAATGTCTCCATGCCTTCCTTATGGATCTCAACATGGACGTTGGCACGGTTCACCCTCATTTCTTGAACCAACATCCTCTTTCCTCTCTTCGAGAAGCATTAAACATGGCCTTGGATGATGAGGATCGCTGACGCTCTCTCAATTCCGAGTGAGTACCAGATCATTCCACGCTTGCTGGAATTTGCCGAGGCCATCCCTCCTCCAGTCCCTCTGTTAGGATATGTGATCATTGCAACAAACAAGGAAATACTTGTGACTCTTATTTGCGCTTGCATCCTCATCTTGCTACTGTAAGAATAAAAGCGCTCGTGGACGTGGTGGTCCTCGCCTGCATAATCACCATATCAATGCACATACCTCTGGCGCTAATACTACGAAGCTTCCCTCCGATGAATTTTCAACTAAAGATCTCGATGCTCTGCGGCGTCTACTACGTTTTTAGAGCATATCTTCCACCGCTGCCTTCGCCATCTCTGAAACTCTAAGCAGATTTTATGACGGGTCATCATCAGATTTTATCTCATCACCCCTCTCGGTATATTATAAAGTCATCACTGCTAATGGTTCCCCTTCCATAGCAGGCAAAGGAATTGTCTTATATTCCTCTGCCACGCCCCTCACCTCTGTTTTATATGTTCCTAGCTCTCTCTAGTACTCATGCCCCCTCTTTTGCGGATGTACAACAATGACATTAATGTCTAGGACACCCATCTCCTAGTTACCCTCTTAAGATGTTTCCTGTTTTTTCAAAGTGCATGAATAATTTTATTTGTGATGTTTGTACTTTCTCTAACGACATAGTTTGACCAATTTATCATCTCCAAGTATGTTCCTTTTAATGTTATTCTTACAGATGTTTGTGCACCTTCTCTTGTTACCTTTTATCTGGTCACTGTTAGTTTGTTATATTTATTGATTGTTTTTCTCGCACTACATGCGTGTAATTATTTAAACGGAAGAGTGATTTCTTTAACTACTCTAAACTTTTCCTCAAAATGGTGGATACTCGATTTGGTAGTAAAATTTGTGTCCTTCGTAGTGATAATGTGAGAGTATGAAGACCGTGGTATTTTGAAAGCTTATATTGCTGATCATAGTATCAAACCACATGCATTTATATTTTCACCTAAAACAGTGTTACTGGCAAAAAAATAAACACCTACTCGAAATCACCTAATGCCTCAAACAATGAATATCCTCAAATCATGTTGAGGCAAAGCAGTCCTTATTGCGGCTTATCTCATTAACCATATTTCCTCCAGTACCATACAATATGCCTCCTTTATCTCTTGTTTGTTCGCCAAATGCATCTTCCACACATCTCATTTGTAACTTCATGTGTTCAGATGTGTCTGTTTTTCACATTCATCAACACAATCATGATAAACTGAATGCTCGTTCCCATAAATGTGTCTTCGTTGGCTACTCTATTATGAAAGGTTATCGTTGTTATCACTCTTTCTCTCGATGCTTCTTTTGTACCATGGGCACCACTTTCTACGAAAGGGAACAATTATTTGTCTCTTGTCCGGGGGAGAGGGAACATTGATGTTGATATTCGCAATATTTACCTTTCCGTTGTAGCCTTATATCCTCCTGCCTCCATTTACCAAACTACCACTCCCACTTCTCTCCTCACCTCAATTCATGTTGTATGGTGGCTTATTCCTCCCCTTACCCAGATCTATCGACGACGCAACACTAGTGTTGATGTGTTTCAAATCCCTGTCATTCCACCACAACAGATACACTCTTCCAAATCAGACCCTGATGAAGATCTCCATCGACCTCTCATACATCTAAAGAGTAAGTCGACTTCTAAATACCCAATTACCAATTTTATCTCATATCACAATTTGACAAAGACACATAAAGCACTCATTTCCTCTTTGGCTTTTATTCGTATTCTTAACATTTGGCAGAATGCGATAAATATACCAGAATGGAGAAGGATAATGAAAAAAGAGATGTTTGCATTGGAGAAGAACCAGACCTGGAAATTATCTCATCTCCTAGATGGAAAAAACATGCTGGATCCAAATGGGTGTTCTCTGCAAACAGAATCAAGAAGGGATTGTAGAGATATAAAGCGCGGCTAGTCGCTCAGGGATATACTCAAACGCATGTCGTGGACTATCATGAAACTTTTTGTGTCGGTTGCTAAAATGGACTATATCTGCATTATTTTATTGTGTGATGTATGCCTAGGAAGAGACCTGCAACAACTAGATGTTAAAAATGTTTTTTATATGACGACCTTGAAGACGAAGTATACATGAAGTTTCCTCTGGGTTTCTTAAAGACGGAATCTGAAGGGAAAGTTTGTCAACTTAAAAAGTCTCTCTCCATGGTTTGAAGCAATCTCCTAAAGCTTGGTTTAGAAAATTTCAAAAAATCATGATTCTATTAGGATACAAACAGGGTCACTCCTATCATATCCTCTTTGTTAACATGAAAGCAGAAAAAGTGGTTATTCTCATTGTCTATGTCGGCGATATCATTATCACAGGAAATGATTTGGAAGAAATCTTGTGGCTTAAAAAACACGAATATGCAAGGAATTTGAAGTAAAGATTTAGGAAAGTTGAAATATTTCTTAAGAATTGAAGTTCCGCGATCAGATTGTAGAATCTTCAATTCTCAGAAGAAATGTCATGGACCTTTTTGAAGAAACACGGATGTTTGATTTCACACCAACAAATACCTCTATAGAAGTAAATTGTAAAATTGATGAAGACAAGGATGGTGAGAAGGTGAACTCCGCTAGCTATCAAATATTGGTAGGAGGACTAATCTACCTCTCAAACACACTCGTCCATATATCACACATGAAGTTGGGATTCTTAGCAATACATGTATTCTCCATATCACACATGAAGTTGAGATTCTTAGCAATACATGTATTCTCCCAGATTGAGACATCAGAAAGCCGTATACATGTGTTTTGGTTGTTCACCCATTCAAGCGGTACGTGAGTTGGGTTCATAATATGTATGTATGTACATATATATACAAATACATATATGTATGTATATGAAAATAGATACACATTTGTATGTACATGAAAACAGATACATATATGTATTTATATGAAAACAGATACGTATATGTATGTAGATGAAAACAGATACGTATATGTATGTATATGAAAACAGATACGTATATGTATGTATACAACAACACTCAAGCCTTTATTCCACTATAGTAGGGTCAGCTATATGGATCCTTTGTCGGCATTGTGCTCTATCTTTTGCCATAATCTCATTAATGCCCAAGTACATCATTTCTTTCCGTATAGTTTCATTCCAAGTCTTTATTGGTCTACCCCTCCCTCGTTTAACATGCCTGGTGACTAGACTCTCACAACGCCTAATAGGTGCCTCTAATGGTTTCCTTTGTACGTGTACAAACCATCTTAGTCGAGCTTCTCTCATCTTCTCTGCAATTGGTGCTACTCCTGTCTTAAACCTGATACATTCATTCCTAATTTTATCCGTCTCGTGTGTCCACACATCCACCTAAACATTCTCATCTCTGCAACTTTCATTTTTTGCTCATGTACACACTTCACTGCCCAACACTTAGAACCATAAAGCATCGCTGGTCTAATTGCAGTACGGTGAAGCTTTCCCTTGAGTTTTAATGGTACTTTACGATCACATAAGATCCCTGACGCACCTCTCCACGTCAACCAACCCGCTTGGGTTCTATGTGTCACATCTTTATCAATACCTCCGTCATTTTGAATTATCGATCCAAGATACTTAAATCATTCACTACAGGAAATATCTTAATCAGCCAACTTAATAACGACGCAATCCGTCCTTCTTGTACTGCTAAATTTAAGCTCCATATACTATGTCTTTGCCTTGCTCAACCTAAAACTCTTCTTTTCTAAAGTGTGTCGCCAAGATTCAAGTTTTGCGTTTACACCCTCGCGCGTCTAATCAACCAAAACGATATCATCCACAAACAATAAACACCATGGTATTGCTTGTTGGATATGTCCGATAAGCTCATCTAAGATAAGGGTGAAGAGACAAGGACTTAAAGCTGAACCTTGATGTTAGCCAACAGTAATAAGGAATTCCTGTGTTAATCCTCTAGATGTTCTCACCCTTATCACTGAATTTGTATACATATCTTTGATTATATCAATATATGATACATTTACACATATCTTTTCCAAGACTCTCCATAAGATCTCTCTTAGAACTCTATCATAAATCTTCTCAAGATCAATAAACAACATATGCAAATCTTGTTTTCTTTCTCGGTAGTTGTCAATGAGTCCCCTCAAGAGATGTATAACTTCCATGGTCGACTGCCCTGACATAAATCCAAATTGATTCTCTGAGATGTTAGTCTCCCGTCTTACTCTTCTCTCTATTACTCGTTCCCATAATTTCATGATATGACTCATCAATTTAATTCCTCTGTAATTAACACAATTTTGTATATCTCCTTTATTCTTATACAAAAGTGACAAGATACTCTCTTCATTGGTCTGACATTTGTTTTAACTTCAGTATCTTATTGAAAAAACATGTGAAAGTCCACCTAGTGTCAACTACCTTCACCTATGGGGGGGGGGATAGGTGTCTTGCACAGTCTTTTAGCGGAATTAAAATTATACCTGCACAATTAAACAAAACAACACAGCACAAAAACACGCAGGCAGTTATAGTGGTTCCCCGATTTGGGTACGTCCACTTTCCCTCTTCGACCTATCTCCCAACAAGGGACGACTCGGTCACTTCACCAACCGGATTGAAATCCAATCCTCACACTAATGGAAGGAACCCTTCCACCCGAAGGAGTCACTACTCCTCCACCACGGGTTGCACCCAACCCTTACAATGCGGAACCAACGTTCCTTTACAACAAAAGAAAAATTAGAATGTATAAAATACAAACTACTTATGGAGCGCTTGGTGTCCCTCTTCGTTCGATGTAGCTTTCTCGACGAAGACGAAGAGTACACGACCTAAGCGCTCACTTAGAGAGGATCTCCCCGAAATCAGCGGCGGCCAGAAGTACGGCTGCGGAGCTTTCGGGATCGGCGGCGGCAAGGTTTGCGGCGGCGAGCTTTTTAGATCCAACCTTCGTAGCAAAGCTAGCAAGGTCTACCAACGATCACACTTGGATCGATCGTCTCAATCGATTCGGAAAGGGAAGGTATTCCCGATCTACAAACCGAGAGACAAAGGATCTCAAGATAGACACGTGAGACGCGTTGCTTGGCTAAGCTTCTGTCACCGGGAGATCAAGATGAATCCAAGATCAACGGCGGTGACTTTCTCCCGAGCGGCGACGGTGTTCCGAGCGGTGACGGCGGCGGAAAGAAATCCGTGATGCTTTAGGCCACGATGGTGGCTCGTTTCTTGTTCTCGGTGTCGGGGGACCGTGAAGTTCGAAATACAACAGTATTTATACAGTAGGTCATACATTATGACCGTTGTGGGCCCCACCAGACGAAACCCTAACGCCCGGTTCAAACAGCGCCTGATAACATGGTCCGGTCCAGCGTGCAGCAGAAATTCGCCTAAGGCAAATTCGGCGAGAATCATTTGTGATTCTCGACGAATCGGCGAGAATCACTTATGATTCTCGTCAAATTTTCCTTGGAAGCAATTTAGCCAGAGAGCAAGCCATCCGGAGAGGGTCGGCGAGAATCATTTATTCATTCTTGACGAATCGGCGAGAATGCAAAGTCATTCTCGTCGATTCTGCCTTAGCAGAATTCTGAACGGCGCTGAGACAGCCGGGTGATTCTCGCCGATTCTGACTTGGCAGAATCCTTGCAGGCGTTGAAAGCGTTGAGTCAGCCGGATGCGGTCGGCGGGAATCGACGAGTGATTCTCGACGATTCGGCGAGAATCACTCGAATCGGCGAGAATCACTTAGTGATTCTCGTCGAATCTAACTTAGACGATTTCTCGTCTTTCTTCCCGTGAGTTGTTTTGACTCATTTTTGCTCCTTGTCTGCTCTTGATCTGTCTAAGCCATGTACTTGAAAATAAGTACACTCCAATAGAGAGAATACATGTAAGCCAACACACTGATCTGCTCAACGAGGGATTACGTTGCGCAGACCCGTGTATATTGACCCACTGCACCCTGATATTGGTGTGTACTTAGCGAGGAATAACTGCAAGCACATCTTGAAGAAAATCATCAAATACACTATCTATTCAACTTAGCTTGTATATGGGCTTCTTCAAATCAGGTACATTGTGGATACAATACCCAACAACATGTAAGCCATAAAATCCATTCATTCCGTAAACATTTCCATACTTCGATGGGTATATCGTCTGACCCAACCGCCTTTCCATTTTTCATCATTTTTAGAGAATCATTTACCTCTGATACTTGAATTTACGATAAAACGTTCTATTTTTATACTCCTTTGATTTACTTAACTTTTTCAAGTTCGATTCATTGTCTTTTGTTTCATTATAGAGTTGATAAAAGTTTTTTTTTCATCGCTCTTTAATATCGACATCATCCATCAAAACTGTATCTCTCTCATCTTTTATGCATTTTACTTGACTTAAATCTCTTGTCTTCATTTTTCTAGCTCAAGTAATTTTATATATGTAACGCTCTCCATCTTTGGTATTTAGTCGCTTATAAAATTCTACATAAGTTTGACTTCTTGCTTTACTTTTGCATGTTTAGCTTCTTTTTCGGCGATTCTATATCTGGCTAAGTTTTCGTCATTCCTACAAGCGTAAAGTGATTTATAGCTGACCCTCTTTGCCCTCACTTTGTTTTGCACTTCCT
Source organism: Platanthera zijinensis (assembly GCA_039513925.1). Classification (NCBI taxonomy): domain Eukaryota; kingdom Viridiplantae; phylum Streptophyta; class Magnoliopsida; order Asparagales; family Orchidaceae; genus Platanthera; species Platanthera zijinensis. The sequence goes on from CM077097.1 coordinate 145,551,737, forward strand.
CTTTTCACCACCAAGATTCTTTATTTGGGGGCGCATGACCTTTTAATACTCCAAGTACGTTCTTTCTACTTATCCTTAAATGTGAAGACATAACTTCCCATGAAATACTAAGATCAACATGAGGGTCATCAACTAGTTGTTCCATAATTGCTATCTTGAAAACATGTTTTTCTTTCTTCAAGTTCTACCATCGAATTTTTTGCAACATTTTTGTTCTTGTCCTAAATTTATTATATTTAATTTGTGCATCTAACACCACCAATCTATGCTGTGTTGTCAAACTTTCTCTTGATATGACTTTGCACATTTTATCCATTTTGCGAGTCATAAAATAATCAATTTGTGACTTATTTGGTCCGCTTTTAAATGTAATTAAATGTTCTTCTCTCTTTGTTAAAAATGTATTTGACACAATTAGATCATGTGCTACAACAAAGTCTAAAATGGTTCGTCCTTCATTTCTTTCTCCATATCCAAATCCTCTATGAACAGCTGTATAATCTACATTTTCCTTCCCTATATGTCCATTTAAGTCTTCTCCTATGAAAATCTTTTCTTTTTGTGGGATTTCTCTTACTAGATCATTTAAGTCTTTTCAAAATTGCACTTTAATTGCTTCACTTAATCCTAATTTTGTCGCGTAAGCACTGATCACATTAATAGTTTCTTTTCTTATGACCAATTTAAGAGCTAAAATTTTATCACCTTTTCTACTTACATCAACAACTTTATCCTTCCAAGTAGTATCCACTATAATACCTACTACACTGTTTGTTTTATTTTTTCTGTGTACCATAATTTAAAACCTGAATTATTCTAAAATTTTGGCTTTCTCACCCACCCATCTTGTCTCTTATATGCATAAAATATTTATCCTTCTCCTAATCATCGTATCCACTACTTCCATCGCTTTTCCCGTTAGCGTACATTTGTTCCAACTTCCAAACCTAAGTTGATCACAAATCCTACGACATACCTCCCTATGATGTCTAATATGTGAAGACTTCTGCCTATTTAACACTACACTCAAGTCCTCTTGGAGGTGTAGCGGTCCTTGCCAAAACGCCGCATTTGGACCATACGACGAGTACTCTTGCATATTTAACACTACACGCAAGTCCTGGAGATGTTGCGTTCCTTGCCAATACGACGCATTCGGACCATACGACGCATTCGGACCATGCGACGCGTTCCTTAAGGGGAACAACCTAGCTTTTGCACAATTTCTCAAAAGATCCATATTCATAAGGGTGACTAAATTTTACGCTGGCCATCTACCTAACACAACCCTCTCCATTTTTCATCTGGTCTTGGGACCGACATAGGCTGATTTAGGAAAACAAATATTTATATATGAAAACTAATATATATGTATATATATGAAAGTGGATACATATATGTATGCCTATGAAAACAGATACATATATGTATGTATATGAAAACAGATGTATATGAAAATAGATACATATATGTACATATGTATGCAGATACATATATGTGTATATCTCTATATATTTACATATATTTGCACACATATATGTTTATATATATGTGTACATATGAAACATATTTGGTTTTGACGGATGACGTGACTATTAAATAACGATGAAAAAGATATTTTTATCAATTATACAATGAAGCAAAGAACAATGAATGAAGTTGGAAGAATTAAGCAAAACGGAGGATTATAGGAACATAATGTTTTATCATAAAATTCAAGCATCGTTGGTAAATGATGCTCTAAAAAAGATGAAAAATATAAGGGCAATTTTACTAGGCAATATACCCATCAAAGTATGGAAATGCCTACAAAAAGAAGAAATTTTGTGGTTTACTGATGGGGATCCATCAGATCGTGCACCAGGGCGAGTTCGCCGCGAGACGGGACCCACGTTTGTTTATTCGCGCAGGAAGGCTTGATCGGATCGCCGATCCGACTCCGTGGTTGCGTCCGGAATGTTGATGCGAGTCAAAATCATATATTAGTTTATTTTTTTATGTATTTTAGTGGTCTCTCCCACTGTCCAATCATACTCGTTGATAGGGATGCCTTAGTGTCTTGTTTTATTATAAATAATGGTCTAAAAGGCTGAACCAAGGCATTGCAGAATTTAGAGACTCTTCTTCCCGGATTCCAGCGATCACCCCTCGGTGTCGACGCCGTGGAGCCCTAGGTGACGACTCCTAGGTTGGTTTCTCTTCCCCAAACCCTTCCCCTACCTCTAGCCTTCATTTTCCACCCCTCAAACACCTTTTCCACTCGTTGCAGCCCCTTACTTCCCTACCCTAACCGGCCGGCCTGCTGTGCAGGATTTCCTGCAGCCGCTGGCCAACGGTCGTCTCCCTCCTCTTCCCCCCCTCTTCACCGACCACCCAGCCCCCTCCCTCACTCCGGCGACCCACCCTCAGCCACCGCCTCCCTCCCACGCCCCCTCTACATTTGGCAGCCCCCTCTCTACCACCGGTCGGCCACCTCCTCCCCTCCTCTTCGTGGAACCACCTCCAAACCGCCCTAATTATCTAGATCAATCCAGATCTGAGAATTTCAGCCCCCGATCCATTATTTCCACCACCCACACACCATTCCCTAGCCCGGATCCGACCTTAAATAGCGGATCCACCCTCCCGCGGCTCGGATCTACTTGTACGTGGTTGGATCTACCCATTTCTCGGCCGATCTAACCAATAACAAATTTCTACCCATTTCTCAGCCCGCTACTTTGGTGAGCCTCTCGTTGTATTAAAACATTTGATTTGATATTATTATTGGTTGATTGTCGTGTTTTGCTTAGATCTAGGCTTACAGAAATTTGTTGCGATACATTCATAATTTGCAGGTGAGATTTATTCGCTGAGCGCTTAGCCTTGGCCCTCCGAGAGAGGAATGCCATTAAATAATTTTTGAATTTAATGTTTGTTTATTTTCTTTAATTAACTGTATGAGTTGAAATTGTTATTGCTAAAGTTATTTTGTCCCCGTCATCGGCGGTTTGCATCGCATTTAGAGTTGGATTAGAGGGTCGCGCCCGCACCCCTTTCTTATAAATCTAGGTTTTGTCCACCCCGTAGCTTACCCTACATCACTTACTTGTTCTTCAATAAGATACTGAAGACAAAGAGGATGTCTGGCTAATAGAAAGAATGTATCTTGGTATCTTTGTATAAGAATAAAGGAGATGTACAAAATTGTGTCAATTACAGAAAAATTAAATTAATGTGTCTACCGTGAAACTATGAGAACGAGTAATATAAAGAAGAGTGAGACGAGAGATTAGTATCTCGAAAAACCAATTTGGATTCATGTCAAGGCGGTCGACCATGAAAGTTATACATCTTATGAGGAGACTCATTGACAACTATCAGAAAAGAAAACAAGATTTGTTTTTGTTGTTTATCGACCTTGAGAAGACTTATGATAGGGTTCCAAGAGAGGTCTTGTGGAGATTCTTAGAAAAGAAATGTGTAAATGTATCATACATTGACATAATCAAATATAGGTATACAAATTCAGTGACGAGGGTAAGGACATTTGGAGGATTAACACAAAAATTCTCTATCACTGTTGACTTATATCACGAGTCATCTTTAAGCCCATATCTGTTTACCCTTATCTTAAATGAGCTCACAAGACATATGCAACAAGCAATACCTTGGTGTTTATTATTTGCTGATGATATTGTTTTGGTCGATGAGACACGCGACGGTGTAAACATAAAATTTGAATCTTGGTGGAAGACTTTAGAAAAGAAGGTTTTTGGTTGAGCATGGCAAAAACAGGGTATATGAAACTTAAATTTAGCAGTGCAAGAAGGACGGATGACTCCGTTATTAAGTTGGGTGATCAAGATATTTCATGCAATGAGTTCTTTAAAACATGTGATCGATAATTCAAAAAGATGAAGGTGTAGATAAAGATGTGATACATATAATTCAAACATGGATTTTATGTGATCGGGAATTTATGTGATCGTAAAGTACCATTAAAACTTAAATCCAAGTTTACCTTACTGCAATGAGGTGTGTACATGAGCAAAAAATGGGAGTTATGGAGATGAGAATGCTTAGGTCGATGTGTGTGCGCATGAGATTGGGTAAAATTAGAAATGAATGTATCAAGGATAAGACAAGAGTGACACCAATTGTAGAGAAGATGCGAGAAGCTCGACTAAGATGGTTCAGACGCGTACACAGGAGATCATTAGAGGCACATGTTAGGCGTTGTGAGAGTTTAATCACTAGGCATGTTAAACGGAGGAGGGGTAGACCAATACAAACTTGGAATGAAACTATAAGGATAGACACGTTGTACTTACGCATTAGTGAGATTATCACAAATGATCCATATAGTCCACCCCACTATAGTGGGATAAAGGCTTGAGTGTTGTTGTATGTATATACACACACAAACACGAGTGAAATGGCACAGGCCTCCGGCCCTGCGTGAGTGAAATGGCACGGGCCTCCGGCCCTACGTGAGTGAAACGGCAGAGGCCTCCGGCCCTACGTGAGTGAAACGGCACGGGCCTCCGGCCCTACGTGTCCGATGTTATAAAGAGAAATTAGATTGAGAACACACTCCCTCAACAATGAAAGCATGGTTTTTGAAGTCCTTGACTAATGTCCAAATTGATCCGGAAGAAATTAATTCTTAAATTGAACATAGGTGTTGTTTTATATTTGAGAGTGGTGCGCGTTTGTTGTGATGGAAACACTTCACTTAAACTTTTGTGTGAAGTATTTATAGAAGTAATATCATTAAACATCAAACACTTCACTTAAATTTTTGTCTTTAAGAATAAACACATCAGTCGCACAAAATTTAATTATAACAAAATTTTGATATTCAAATCTCTAACAAAAGATATTAACAAAACCAAAGCATTCTAAACAAAATAATTTTTTGATGGAACCGAATGTGAATAATGTCGGAAAGAAGAAAAGCCCATTACCAGTAAACATAATAGGTAAATAACAATGAGACATGGCTTCCTTTTTCTATATCTCGGCTTTACAACATCCTCCTGCAATTAAACCGTGAAAAAAGCTCAGGGAAAATCAATTTGGGCCTTCAAAGCTCTACAATTATTCTCATAAGAGTTCTAAAATCTGAAACTCTCGGGAGTAGGATCATTGATGTATTCAATTTTGTGCTTGAATAATGATTGTTGTGTGGTTTACCTTTGCATCCGTGGATCTGCTTCTTCTCCTATTTACCTCTGAAGCAGTGGCAAACAAGCCATTATTTTTACTTTCTAGTGCTGAATGTCATCGTGTTGGTACAAAGACAAACCTGCATTTTCTGCTACAAATATTGGTTCAACATTGTAGTAATTTTTCTTCGATACTCCGAGGGCTCATTCCAAATTTCTAAATTCTGTTAGAACTAACTGCTTTAGAAGATCCTAATCTAAGAGCTCCTTCGATTTAGAGGGTACCAGTTTATTTCATCTAAAACAAATCACCAACTGTATCATACTATATACAGAAGTCAGCAGAGCATATTGGACACACTTGCATTTGGAAGATCAATAATATAAAAAATGTAGCTCAGTTTCACCAAACAAATCACAAGTACTGAAGCAAGGTAAAGGTAATTAAGAAAAGTTAGAGAAATTTCAGTTTACCAAGGATTCTAAGGCTTCATTTGGTTCGGCGGTGGCGGATCGATCCGGCGGGTGGAAACGGAGTGTTCGAATCGGAGGGGGGAGGCGGCTGCTCCAAACGGAGCTTTTTGGGGCGTTTCTCAAGGCGGGCGGGTGGAAACGGAGCAAACGCCGCCGGAGGTTCATTTGTTTACCCTCCTTCCGGCGGCGTTTGCCCAAAACGAAGTATCAAAACGCCCAAACAAATAAAGCCTAAGGCTCAGATTACCCCAATCGAGGGATTTGAGGTTTTTTAGTGGAAGAGAGTATTTATTCACTAATCCTAATTCAGCTATTAAATCTAGTATCCCAATGTCCAGAGAACTAAAAAGAGGGGAAACATAAGATATTAAGGCTGTGCCTTGAGAAGAAAGTAAACTTTATATGCATGTAATGAAGAAATAAGATCAAAATCACTTACCTGTGACTGAGAAGAAGCCCTCGACTGCAGCCTCTCTGAATCATCCTCTTCCGCCTCTACGACCTTCCTCGATGGAGAAATGTTTGCAGATCTCGCGCTCTCACTTAACGATCGTCCAAGCAGGTGGAAACTGATCTTCGGTGGTTAAAAGAACTACTGCAGGGAGTATAGAAAGGTACCTAAAACGATCGTCAATGGAGCGAGTGGGCGAAGTCGACACCGAAAGATGATCTTGGAACGAAGGCATCAGGGTGGAAATTAATTGGAGAGGCTTTCGCGGGAGAGAGGACGACGGAACGTGGTTTTGCGGGATTGAAGAAGAGCGGAGGGAGAACAGTGAAGAAGGGATCAGGAGAGGAGCGAGGTCGAGGGAGGCAGTCGGGCGAGCGGGAGAAAGAAATATGGCTGAGGGCGATAAAGAGGATCTCGATTATTTGATGGAATTATGTTGCCACCATATGCTATTTAAATTAGTGTATATACATATACACAAGGTTGCAGATGTCGGATGTCGGGAATATGTCGGTTTTTTATATATCGGGGATATTTCATATATCAAATTTTAATATTTAATTAATTATATATGTAATTAAATGCTATTTTTTATACATGTCACTGTATTACATATTTTACAACCTATTGAACTTTTAAATATTAAAAGTTATATAAAACATTTAACGTACATGTTAAAGATAAAAATTTATAAAACTAGTGATTTTAAGAAATCTGCAACTATATATTATTTCTATGAGATCAAAATTTCAAAAATTAAATTTCAAACATACCTCATTTTTCATCACTTAAAGACTCATCTATAGTCGGCAGAGTGGATAAAATATGATTTTCATCTGATGAACCCTCTTGATCTCCCTCGTTCACCTCATATACTTTTCTCTTTCCCCTTCTTTGATAACTAATTGCCACTTCTTTTCCTGTAGCTAGTCTTGGAGGCCTCCTTTCATCATGATCAACCAATAAGGCAGTCAGGCAATAAGGCAGCAACCAACAGATAGCCAATAAGGCAGCAACCAATAGATAGCTAATAAGGCAACATGCCAATAAGGCAGCAACCAGCAAGACAGTCGCCATGCTACACAACCAGCAAGACAGTCGGCCAATAAGGAAACAAGGAGCAAGGCAGCAGGACAACCAACCAATAAAGACAGTAGGGAGCAAGACAGCTAGGCAGTCGACCACTAAGGCAGCAAGTAGCAATGCAACAAGGAAGCATGACAGCAACCAACAGGGCATTAGGACATCAACAACCAACACGAGAACCACAACCAGCAAGGCAACCAACAAAGCAAAATAAAATAAAAAAAGCAGAGCGTGAGAATGAGTGGGGGAGGTAGGGATAAGAATGCACCAGCCGAGAGATTGCCGAGATTGAAAGAACCAACGGATAGACGAGAACCCGCGAGATTGAGAGTACCAAAGAGAAGATAGAACAACCCGAGTGAGAGCACCAGCGAGGTAGAGTGCCGAGAGCGAGAAAAAAAACCAGAGTGAGAGCACCAGTCACGCAGGGAGAAGAGAACTAGAGAGCTAGAGTGTCGAGGGCGCGAGAGAAAAGAACAACCAGCATGAAAGCACCAGCGAGCAGGGAGAAGAGCCAGAGAGCTAGAGTGCCAAAAGCACGAGAGAGAGGGAGAGCACCCGCGGAGAGCGCTAGGGAGAGCACCCGCGGAGAGCGCGAGGGAGAGCACCAGCGGAGAGCGCGAGGGAGAGCACCAGCGGAGAGCGCGAGAGAGAGCTAGGGCAGGAGTGAAATGAACCTCGCGGGGTGGGGGTGGGGGGTCGGTGGAATTAAATTAATCGATGTTTATTAAATAAATAGGCAATATCGTCCGTTTTTTGGGGCCAATATATCGATTAAAACCGATATATCGGCCCGTTTTTTTTTCAAACGCCATAAATAAAAATTAAAACGCTTTCGCGTCGTTTTGACTTTCAAACTTTTATGTCGACCGACATGTCGGACATGTCAGCCGATATGCACAACACTGAATATATATAAAGCAAAATAAGGAAGCATGACAGCATCCAGCAGGGCATTAGGACATCAACAATCAGCACGAGAACCAAAATCAGCAAGGCAACCAACAAAGCAAAATAAAATAAAAAATGCAGAGCGTGAGAATGAGCGGGGGAGGTAGGGATAAGAATGCACTAACCGAGAGATTGTGGAGATCGAAAGCACCAGCGGATAGACGAGAGCCCGCGAGATTGAGAGCACCAGAGAGAAGATAGAACAACCAGAGTGAGAGCACCAGCGAGGTAGAGTGTCGAGAGCGAGAAAAAATAACTAGAGTGAGAGCACCATTCACGCAGGGAGAAGAGAGCTAGAGTGTCGAGAGCGCGAGAGAAGAGAACAACCGGCGTGAAAGCACTAGCGAGCAAGGAGAAGAAGAAGCAGAGAGTTAGAGTGCCAAGAGCGCGCGAGAGAGGGAGAGCACCCGCGGAGAGCGCTAGGGAGAGACCAGCGGAGAGCGCTAGGGAGGCACCAGCTGAGAGTGCGAGGTAGAGCTAGGGCAGGAGTGAAATGAACCTCACGGGGGGGGGGGGATTAAATTAATCAACGTTTATTAAATAAACGGGCAATATCGTCAGTTTTTTGTGGCCAGTATATCGATTAAAACTGATATATCGGCTCGTTTATTTCAAAACGCCATAAATAAAAATTAAAACACTTTCGCGTCGTTTTTACTCTCAAACCTTCATGTCGGCCGATATTCACAACACTGAATATATATATATAAATATATATATACTAGCATCTTCGAACGGGCTCCGCCCGTTCTCGATGCGTCGCTGCGGGCTTCGCCCGCAACCAAGCGGGCTTTGCCCGCTTGGCATTCCGGCGGGCTTCGCCCGCATTCCGACGGGTTCTCGATGCGTCGCTGCGGGCTTCGCCCGCAACCAAGCGGGCTTCGCCCGCAACCAAGCGGGCTTCGCCCGCAACCAAGCGGGCTTCGCCCGCCTCCTGACAGGGGAAGCCCGCCCCCGGCAAAATTTAAAAGAATTAAACAAATTAATTATTATTTTTAAATAAAATTATAATTTAATAAATAATTATATAAATACTTATTATTTTTTTAAAATAAAAAACGAAAAAAAGCTTTTTTAAAAGTATTAAACAAATTAATTGTTATTTTTTAATAAAATTATAATTTAATAAATAATTATATAAATACTTATTATTTTTTGAAATAAAAAATGGAAAAAAACCCAAATCCCCCCGCTTCGGGCTGCTCACGCAGCCCGCCTTCCTCTGCCGCCGCCGGCGGAGCCTCCGGCGGCTTGCCCGGCGCCCACCGGCGGGTTCGCCGGCCTCCGGCGAACCCGCCGGGGGTTGTCCCGCGGCGAGCGGGCAGGGCCACCGCCGGCGGTGGCCCTGCCCGTGAGACCCAGAACTGGGTTTCACGGTGGCCCTCACGGGCAGGGCCACCGCCGGCGGTGGCCCTGCCCGCTCGCCGCAGGACAACCCCCGGAGGGTTCGCCGGAGGCCGGCGAACCCGCCGGTGGGCGCCGGGCAGGCCGCCGGCGGCTCCGCTGGCGGCGGCAGAGGAAGGCGGTGAAGCGTGAAGGCGGAAACAGGCACCGTCGGGATTTTTCGATAGATGAACAGTAACATTTTTTGGATTTTTTTTAATTGCAGGCCGTCCTTTATGAATCCAACGGTGAGATTTGATTTCTTGGAGATCGGACGGATCAAATGAGTTTTATGGTGTGCTTTGAGATATACATATTGGTTTATATAATAAAGATAAAGAACTCACGAGTTACGCCATCTACAGTAACTTCCATCCGTTTGTCACGCACTCATTGTGTGCTGAGCGACGCGGAAAAGGCTTTTTGATATGTAAAATGTACTTGAAATAGATATTTATTTATTATAAAACTAGTATATATATAACTAATAAATGATGTCACTTTCACCTCAAAACTTTGTACTCTTCACCCATTTAGCGTAAGTGATATATATAATAATGCCATGGATTTACTTAGTTTACTAACTTGCTTAATTATCATTGACAAACGAGATTTGCATCTCGGAGAATCAATTTGGATTCATGCTAGGGCGGTCTACCATGGAAGCTATACATCTCCTGAGGAGACTCATTGACAACTATCAAGAAAGAAAATAAGATTTGCATATGTTGTTTATGAGAAAGCTTATGATAGAGTTTCAAGAGAGATCTTATGGAGAGTCTTAGAAAATAAAGGTGTAAATGTATCATATACTGACATAATCAAAGATATGTATTCAAATTCAGTGACTAGGGTGAGGACATCATGAGGATTAACACAGGAGTTCCCTATCACTGTTGGATTACATCAAGGTTCATTTTAAGCCCTTATCTCTTTACCCTTATCTTAGATGAGCTCACCGGACATATCCAACAAGCAATACCTTGGTGTTTATTGTTTGCAGATGATATCATTTTGGTTGATGAGACGCACGAGGGTGTAAACGCAAAACTGAGATCTTGGTGAGACACTTTAGAAAAGAAGAGTTTTAGGTTGAGCAGGGCAAAGATGGAGTATGCGAAGCTTAAATTTAGCAGAGCAAGAAGGACGAATGACTTCTTTATTAAGTTAGGTGATCAAGATATTTCTCTCAGTAAGTGCTTTAAATATGATGCTCTAAGTAAGATGAAAAATGGAAAGACTATTGGGTCAGATGATATACCCATCGAAGTGTGGAAATGTCTAGGAAATGAAGAAATTTACTGGCTTACATGTTTTTTAAATAAGATACTGAAGTCAAAGAGAATGTCAGATCAATGAAGAGAAAATATCTTGATACCTTTGTATTGGAATAAAAGAGAAATACAAGTTTGTGTTAATTACAGAGGAATTAAATTGATGAGTCATACCATGAAACTATGAGAACGAGTAATAGAAAGAAAAGTAAGACGTGAGACTAAAGATTGGGCACAATGGCGACAAAAGATCCATATAGCCGACCCCACTATAATGGGATAAAGGTTTGAGTGTTGTTGTTGTATCTAACTTATTTGATAGATTATATCATTAGGGCCAAAACCAAAGAAAACTTATTATCCGGAGAATAATCGAAATATGTCAAAACAGAATTCCCATATTTCATAACAAATGGTAATTTTTGTAGATCAGGTAATCAGAATATCTATTTCTTTAAATATAATATGATACCATATTAGTTTACGAGTGATGGTGCACGTTGGATCCCCCGTGCGACCACGACAGTACCCCGATCACAACAGTGCCCTGGCATGACGGCGCTCCCACCCCTCGCGGCCCCCCGAAGTGCTTCAAAAATTGAGCGGATCAGGTTTGGTACTCGTATATATGTACACATACACACATATATATACATACACGCGCGCACACACACACGTATACATGCATATTGCTTCTGTTTGGCCATGCCCCCTGATGCAGATGTAGATTTGTTTACTATAAATTGCTTTTATTTGGCACTTGCAACTTTGTTGTGGCTAGATCTGCTCGTTTGCACAATGGATTTCTTTCTTGGCCATTTTCTCATTTATGTCTCCCGTGCTCTTCTTGGAGATGCAGTTAATTAGATATAGATAAATTTCATGACCAGTGTTATATGGTACTTGAACGGTCTTTACCCCATATATATCTGTTTAGTAATTGGCTATCTAAATTAAATAAATAACAATTGAGATGTTTTTGGTCCTCATAAAACACCATCAAATCATCCTGGTTATTGGATCAACCCCTTCCATCTCCATCTTGGAACTTTTCTATAATGGATTTTTTTAAACAATTGGTTTAGTCTTCATATTATAAATAAAGAGACATGTCACGCTCGCAGTGGGCACAACCACGTGTTTGGCAACTCCGCTAAAAAAACGTTCAGCACAGAGGCAGAGCTCCATCACGTCGCAGTTAGGAATAGGGGCAAAGCCCTATTCCTGTCATAAGGACACCTACCGAATGTCATTGAACCCACGGACGTGCGGAGCCCCCTCGCAACCGACAGAGGCACTGTCTTCACCGGTGTCGTAATTAGGGATAGGGGCAAATCCCTATGACTGTCACAAGGACACCTATCGAATGCCATTGAACCCAAGGATGGGCGGAGCCTGTTCACAACCGACAGACGTATTGTCATCACCGGTGTCGCAGTACGGGATAGGGGCAAAGCCATGTGCTTATCACTCGCGCGCGCGCGTGTGTGTGTGGGGCGCGCGCGCATATACACACATATGTAGATATGTACACACATATGTGCATGTGTATGTACATATATATGCATATATATTGTGTTAGTGTGTGTGTGTGTTTGTGTGTGTGAATAATATAAGTTATTTGGTGTTGACTGTGCTATCATGCTATGTGAATTTTTGTTTTCACATTTCTTGCATGTCTTCATAACATGTTATCTTAATTAGCTAGATAACCATTGTTTGAGTTGTTTGGCCTGACATTAAGATTAATGATTTTATACTAATATTAGAATATTGAGCTCAAAATAAAGTTTAATTAGGATATATTTGTTGTGTACAATGTAGATGGAGGAAGGAAATCCAGAGATATTGATTAGCTATTAATCACTATTAAATAAGAGTATTCAAATAAAATTATTCAAGGTTCTGTTTGAAGTAATTTATTTTTCTTCTTTTTTGAATAATACGTCAATGGCGCAAATGTCCCCTCCACCCAAAAATATTTTAGAAGAAAGAGAAAGGGTCGTGAGATAGCCTGACTATATACACATGCATACATATGTAAGCATATATGTCTGTGTCCAAACCATTAAAGTTACTCATTTTATTGTTTGATTCTCATAAAGTACATTTAATTTGGGTTGCCCTACCCCACAGAGTAATAAATAAATAATTGTCCTATCTTAATTCACATGCTAATGTTTTAGGCTCATTTCTTCGCTAAATAATTGTTAAGTCTGATGAAACCTATTCTCTTATTTCTTGGGATGTAGAGTATATGGGAAATTTTTCAAATAGGACTGGTTATGTTGCCTTGATGTTTTCTAAATAGTTCCTTTTTTATTCATAAAATAACCTCTCTGTAAAATGCAGGGAAATCTGCATACGTCAAACCTCATTAAGCCCTGCATTTGCAGAGCTCCTTATAAGAGAATGATTTTCGTTGTCATTTGATTATAGTAAAGAAAATGATCATGAAAAGAAACTTGTATACCTGCCAAAGAAATGCTGTCTATATTTTTATATAGTGACAAACAAATCGTATGTGTATAAATTTGTTTTGTCCACTCTCATTGAAACTGGCCATCTGCTGTACTTTGTGTGTGCATTTGTGAGCATGGGCAGAAGATTGTTAAATGTGGGCACATTTGTTCCTTTTACGTTTTATGACTACTTTTTTTTTCTTACAATATATACATCTGTGCCGAAACAAATTCACATTTTTTGATCTTACTTGCAGGCTGAGGAGAAATTTGGTTACTTCTTGCAAACTCTTGATCAGGGTGCACCTCCACATGGTATGTGATTCTTTGCAAGAGAATATAGTTTTAGGAAATATTATTTCCCATATATATATGTATATATATATATATATATAATGTGTGACACTTTCTATTTTGGGAGTACAAATACAATGCAACGAGGAAGGTATGTTTTTTGCGATTTAGTATTAGAGCCTTCCTCAATTTTCTGCATTTTTGTTCGCATTATTGTTGTTGACTTCCATCATCTTTCATTGTCTGGTTAGCTTCCAGCATTGTTGTCGACTTCCAGCATTGTTGTCGACTTCCAGCATCATCATCTGACCTTTTTTGCCTTCTTCCTACTTCCCATATGATCGTCGTCATTCAGTAGAGCATATCCACCAATTTTTTTGCTCAAGACGCTTGGTCATATTACTTCAAAGAAATTGAAATGTATTGAGAACTACATATAAAAATAGAACCATGTTTACTTATTTAGGTAGTTGGGAACAACATGGTTTATCTTGATTCTTGAGTACGAGGAAACTCATATTTTAGCCTTTTGTAGATTTTATGTAGCCCGCTATGTTTGACCGGATTACTAGTAGCACACCGAATTACTAGTCGTGGTACGACAAAAGCTACCTGGGATCATCCTATATTATACTTAGTTAACAATTAGTAGAATATAATAATTTTATTGTAGGCCTTCAATAAGACCGGGAAATAGAGAAATCTGTCTTTGGAGTTTAACAAGTTTGTCTATGAACTTAACTCTCTTTTTTATATATCTACTGATGTGAGAGTTGTGCAACAATATTGAGAACAATTAGGCTCCGTTCGGTTGGACGGAATTGAGGTTTTAGAATTGGAATTGAATGTTAAATTCAATTGAAAATGACCTTCAATTCTAATTTTAGATTTCGTCCAACCGAATGGACCCTTAAATGACCTGTCTGGTTGGCCATAAGACAAATTTTTAAGTTGTTTGTACAAGTTCTTGAGGGATATTGCCAAGATGATGATAATTGAGATTTTAAAGATTTTTCCCATATTTTCATAGAATCTTTCTTTTACAAAGAGTAACAGTATATCATTTTCTTCTTGTAGTACTCAAAAAATACAGTGTGATTTTAGAGGCTTTAGAGGTAGATGTGGTCATGGTGGTACAAGACTATTTCCCAATGCCCTATTTTGAAACTATCGCTAGCGCTTAAATTTCCCTTAAGTTTATTACGCGTTAGCAAACTTACTAAGACATTGAATTATTCAATGACGATTTTTTGTCATATTCATGCGCCTTTCATAATTTGTGACAGAGAATGATATGCGGAAGCCGTATCAAAAACAAAAATAAAGAACATGGGCTTGCCTTGCATTAAATAAAAAAATACAATCGAGAGATAAGCTCTCGCCAAACATGCAGAGGCTGGGTCCTCCAATATACTCCTCTCTCCAAAGAGAGATCAAAAGACTAATATTCAAAGATAACTCTCACTACCTAATGGGATCCTTATATAGGTAGAGGCCCACAACAGGACAAAGACACTACATGACCACATATGTATCAATATGTATCAACACTGCCCTCCCGAAAAAATGCCCTTGTCCTCAAGGTGGAGGTCCGTAGGTGTCATCTGCTAGTGTCAGGGGTCCAATTTCTCGTAGTGAGGATCATCGTCTTCAGATTCCATCAGCATGCGCAAGTCTTTGAAAGTGCAGACGTCGGTGAGAGAGTATGATTGCTGGCAGCGGAAGTAAAAGCCCTTACATCGAAGCGGGAGATGGATATGCAGCATATGACAAATTTGTGGCTGATGGTGGGGTCAGTTGGTGGGCGCACAACTAGGCATGGAATGAACCTCTGGCATCATCATGAACTCTGAAAACATCACCAACAATTTACTAATTTTTGTTGTATATTATTCTACTACAGGAGGAATTGCATATGGATTGGACAGATTAGTTATGCTTTTGGCTGGGGCAAGTTCAATCAGAGATGTAATAGCTTTTCCAAAGACCAGCACCGCTCAATGTGCCTTGACACACGCACCATCCAAAGTAGACCCTCATCAATTGAAGGATCTTTCCTGGACATCATGACACCAAATGATAAATTTCTTTGCATTCATAAAATTGATATTGTAAGCCTTGTGTGTTGCCATAGCTAATGTGTACTATGTCTTGCTAGTTATATTTAGGGGTTAGTTACCGGGACCTCCCCTGGGAGTTTGCATAATTACAGGTTCCACCCCTCTAAATTACATTTACCTCCCCTCCAAGTTCCCCCAGCTTACAAAAATGTCCCCTTCCATTAGAAATATGAATGAAAAATGATACAATCAGCGAAATTATTTCATGATATTTCATTTTTGCCCTTTGTAATGACTATATTGAAAGGTGTGACAATATAATGTCATATAATATTATGATATTTCAATTTTACCTTTTGTAATAACTCTACATTGAAAATAGCGCATTACATTTTTTTTCCTTTGTAATGAATCGAGAATCATTATAAAAGGATAAAATCGAAATATTATAAAATGATTTGGCTGATTTTATCATTTTCCATCCATATTTCTAATGGAAGGGGCGTTTTTGTAAATTGGGGAAACGTTGAGGGGAAGTAAATGTAATTTTGAAAGATAGAGGGGTGCAACCTTTAATTATGCAAACTCCCAGGGAAGTTCCGGGTAATTAACCCTTATATATTTAGCAGGATTTATGGCAAGTTTTCTTAGCTATTTCATTTTTTTTTCCAGATTTTCAGAAGATGGAAGCAGGCGTGATTATCCGCAAGTAATTTGTTTTTTTGCTGTTGTTTGGAGATTAAAGGCAATAAAGATGCTCCAAATGTGCTTCTTCACTGCAGTGGTAAAGAGGTGGGAAAGAATTTCCATGGTTGCAATGGAATAGATTGTATTTTCTTTTTCAGATAAATTATTTTTGTCCACATCATATATCAATACATATGTATATATGAATGTATATTTATTAAATATAAGAGAAATCTAGGATTATTAAGAGAGGTGTTTGCGCGCGTCTCGGCACAAATAAATGACTGAATAAACTCAGTCTTGAAGTGGTTATTTAAAGAGAAGAGCTGTATTGTATTCATGAACGCGAGTCTATTTTTTGTTGATGTTAAGAGAGGTGTATTTTATTCATGTCTTTATTTGAGCAGCAAATGATAGTTCATCTGAAAAACTCTCCTTTAGGGCAATCTAATAATTGCTGAAGTGCTGCTATTGGCATCACCATGAACTTTAGTATCACTATGGAGTAGATTGCGTTTTCTCCTCCAGCATAAAGATGGCGTATCCAAGCCATTGGGAGTATCATCCGGCGGCCAAGCCTTTATCAGTCTGGTCCATTGATCCTCGAGCATCATCACCATGCTCAACTAAGATGAGCTGCTTACATGGGGTTACCTACGATGATAATTCTGTGCTCAATCACTCAGATTACTCAATGCACATTCTGTCCATTACCTACCATAATTATGTGATCCTTGTCAAGTGAGTGCTCGCTAGACTTGCACACATCAAAAGTAGATTCAATTCAACTCGAGTCCTCATTCTCATGAAACCATAACATGATAAATGAATGAAAGTGAGGTGGAGTTCCTCTCAAGTCCTGATCCTCTCTAGTTTAGCAAATTTTGTCCGAATCTTCAATGAGGAGGAGAAGCTGAATCTGAATGAGCATTTGGCAGTTCCTCTGTACCGCTTGATCTCCCTCTTAAACCCTAATATATACATACGTGTGTGTTTGTCTATATATATATATATATATATATATATTATATAAGGGAAGAACAAAACATCATGTGGTGTAACATTTTATTCTCAAAGTACTCTCATGACATAAGCTGTTTGATTTTTTAACTTTGATTTTTTAGTTTTTTTGGACATATTTTCTTTTGATTTGAACACATTTTTGAATTATTCAGCAAATTTATTTATCTTTATATTTCTCCGTCCCCGGCCAATGTCTCCGCCCCGACCAATGTCTTCGCTCCCGGCCAATGTCATCCCCACGATCAATGTCATCCCCACAATCAATGTCGCCCTCACGACCAATGTCGCCCTCACAACAAATGTTGCCACCCGTGCACGACTGCTTGTGTATACACACACACACACACACACACACACACACACGCCTCTCCCATTGAAACCTCTTTCCACAGTAAGACACCTTCAATTTGAAAACGAATCTCTCATCCTTTTGTCATTCAGTGGATTGATCCAGCGGAGAGAATAGCCAGCCGGCTCTCTTCCTCGCACCCGTCCACCCCCTCTCCCGCTCCTCGCCATCAATGGCATCGCTTCTGGAGAATTTCTTTCGAAAAACCCCAAATCCTTCCTTCCAACTCCTCGCATCCTTGACCAAATCCCAGCACCGCATTCCCTTTCTTCCGTCTCCACTCCCTTCTTCAAACCCTAATCTCGATCCCGCGTCTTCTTACCCGAACTCTGAGGAGGTTAAAACGTCCCCTCTTCTGTTCCGCCCCTCCTTTCCCCATTTCTTTAACCTGGACCCGCTCCCTCTTTCTGGGATCCTTCGCTCGGACGCCGGGCTATGTTACGCCGGCGATGTTGGAGGCCGGATTATGTGGGCTGATAGTGTGAAGAAGAAGAGGAAGAGGAAGATGAACAAGCACAAGTACAGGAAGCTGAGGAAGCGCATACGCCGCCAGACTTAGGCGGGCACGGCTTTGTTGTGGTTGGAGTCTATTCCGGGGAGCTTTCTTTCTTTCTTTCATACTGCTCCTTTCTTATTTTGCTTTAGTTGCCATCTCACAGCATGCGAAGCCGATGCCTGATTCTTTTGTTTGGGTTTTTGCCAAAATCATCAGCCGGCCTGGTTCTTTTGGTTCGCTTGCTTTCTTCCCATTTTAATCATCTGAAGTAAAAATCTGAATAAAAGTGTGTTGCTCTTGTTTTACTACTATGGTTGCTGTTATGTCAACTTCAAGCTATGCATATGAATAACTCAATGAGCAACGAGAATTTTTGAGATCCCAGTTTTGGAAGCAAATTATAAGCTTATTTAGGAGTGTTCTATCGGTTTATTTAAACTATTGGACTCTTAGGTTTCAAAATTAAAATTTGGGATTTAATTTCAATGAAAATCATTTTCAATTCTAATTAAAGGGTCTTGATGATAAGTATTATGCTGTAAGCTCATGTATTCTCTTCCCCCCTTCTTTATTCTTCTTGTAGACGGAGTGAGGAGATCGCTTGCTGATTCTCTTCTTCTCCTGAGTCCTCTCTCTCACCTTTACGTGGTATTTACCCTTTATCATATTCACAATAAGAAACAATAAAACATTTAAGGGGCAGAAGGAGAAACGTTAAGTTATTTTCTTCGATCCATCTTGCTCCATCATTCGGCGATGCCATCCTTTTCACGAGTCCTTAACAATGCAATACTATAATAATTAGGCTGTGTAGACTGTTACTTTAGGTTGTATACAGTTTGCATTTAGAAAATCATCCATTTTTCATTCAAATTGAGGGATCTCAATGTAGCAAACAATGCAAGAAGTCTGCAGTCTTGATTAAAACCCTACATCCAAGAGTGGAGGGCACACCAGTAAATGTTCCAAAAGGCGTTATTTACAATGCCACCAGGAAAATGATTTATAGACATTTATATCTTTGTAATACCGTAATTGAGGATTAATGAATCTTTAATTATATTACGCATCTTTCTTATAACAATCCCACTTAGCACACAACCCCAACGACAACCTAAAGTAGCTATAAAACAATCTTATATGTAATCCCAGGCATTATGAATGAATGTGTTTTTTTTCGTTTCGTCTCTCTTCCACCTTTGTCTCATGCATCTCCGACACCCCCCTGCTCCTCTCTGAAGACCGTAACATTTGGTGCTCTTGTCGATTTGAACTCACCGAGCCACCGTGGATGATTCTACTCGCGCCAAAGACAAAGTCAATTCGTCGGTATTAAGACTGCCTACCCTCAAGAATGAACTATCTGATAGACAACCAATTGGAGTCCTTACAACAACAGTTCAATTGGGACCTTCAGGTCAAGGAAACCGTGCTCACTCAACAAATCATGGAAGCACGGGTGGTGCCCTCCGACCAAATGGCGGTCGGCGGATTTCCATCAGGAGATCTTGGCACAATTCCCTAACGAATCATGGAAGCACATGAGGTAGCCTCCGACCAATTGGCAGATTTCCATCAAGAGATCTTGGCACAATTCGCCGACCTCAAACAATCCCCATGTGACATTCTGTAATATCGCTCGTCATTTACCACCGATCTAGTCTCCCTCTCCTCATCTAAAGGAGTGCCACGTTCGCCCCAACATATAGATCTCAAGTTGCTCCCCCCATCCTTTTAATCAAGTATGTTTAAATTGTCCAAGATTCTCAAATGGTGATCTCAATGACTAGATCCTTGAACTACACCTTTTTTCAATTTAACAATGTCTGCACAGCGAATTACCTCATCCTTGAAGCCATTCATTTGGATAAACTAGCTTCACGATGGTACCATGCCACGCTACGCGACCACCCGATACAGTTTTACACTATTGAAAGATACGATCATTAAATGTTTTGGGCCCTCCACATATGAGGATTCAACCGACCAACTCACTAAATTGACTCAAACAAGCACGGTCCACGACTATAAACAATGTTTCGAGAACTTATGCACAAGAGTGTCTGGCGTTCCTCCCTTGTTAACTAGTATCTTCGTCTCGGGATTAAAGCCCCACATTAGGTGTTCGGTCTTAACCTAACGTTTGTTCCCTGGCCATAATGTATAATGACGAGGCAGGGGATGATCCACATTTTCATTCATTCACTAAATACCCATCCCAAACCACACATACAACTAATATTCCCGGTTTCTCTCACACACCATTACCTATGTCGATGAAATGTTTAACACCGGCTGAACTACAGCCTTGTTGTGAGTGCGAACCTTGTTACAATTGTGACGAAAAATACTCACAAATGCAAGGATGTGATGACTATGATCCGGATTTGACCATCACTCCAGTCCAAGTTACCTTGTAAGAACCTCAAGAAGTTTACCTACTGGCACTAATGGGTCAGACACCATTAGACTCGCTTCGGTTCACCGCTTACATAGACGTACAACCGTTAGAAACCCTCATAGATTGTGGAAGTTCGTACAATTTCATTTCCACGCTTATCTCATCGTTTTGTCTCTCCCCATTCATTTCATATCCCTTTTTTGGTATGCATGGGCAATGGGATGTCTATGGCTTGCAGCGGGTGGTGTAATGACGTAGAACTGCTCATACAAACCAAACTCTTTAACCTTCATTTTTATGTCTTAGACATTCATGGCGCTAACATTATGCTAGGTGTACGATGGTTACGATCCTTAGGACTTGTTACCATTGATTACTCAACTAATACTGTCTTATTCTTCCCCACTCAGCACAATCACACTATTAGGGAGTAGGGACGACGACGGAAGATGAAACAGCACGATGAGGTCATTGGCATATTCTTCAACTTCCGCTCGTTCTGCAAAGGACGGCAATGAAAGATGAAGCGGCGCGATGAGGTCATCGCGTAAAAGGACGGAGCAAATATTACAACCAATGCCGACAACCGATGGTCTTGATTAAAACTCTGCATCCAATGGTGGAGGGCACGCCAGCGAATGTTTCAGAAGGCGTTATTTACAAAGCCAGCAGGAGAATGAATTAAATACATTTATATCTTTGTAATATCGTAATTAAGGATTAATGAATCCTTAATTATATCAAGCATCTTTCTTATAACAATGCCACATGGCATACATCCCTGCAGTAGCATTAAGTAGCTATAAAACAATCTTATCATCAGCATAGCCTTCTTTTTCAATCTTGGCACTTAGAAATCTATATCAGCTGTTTCACACCATAACATTCCTTTTATATATGTTGACTCTTATCATTTTTCCTCATTATGCTGCCTTGATGAAATGCATGCATTTAACTGGAAATCTTTACGGTCATCTAGGATTATATACTCAACATTTTGTTGATCATGAAATTTGTTGGATACCTAACCATTTGATTGCACATCTTCTTCAATCCCCTAACTATGTACACACATATGGAGGAAATATTGTTGTAATACAGCCATAATCTATCCAAGTGTTAACTACACTCCAGGAAAAAGATATTATTGAAACTTAAATACTTGAATGCATCTTTTCATGGATCTCCTTGTAAGGTGTATCCTCCGCTGATTCCATTTTTAGAATGTCACTAAACTCTGAATTCCATTTATGTTCTCATTCATCATTTATCTCATTTGCATTCACGTGTACAACCTTTGCTGGTCTTAATTAGATCCGGGCCATGTTTGGCAGGATCTCTGTTGAATTATAATTTATATAAGTGCATACTTGAATCATTAGGAAATCCCTCCAAAGGTGTAGGAAGCAACCTGCTACTTGGCATTGCACGAGGTGAGGTGAGAAGAATCACCAAAGATGCTATATAATGTAGAGCCTTTCATAAATACAAGGTCTAGATCAGGAGGGTGGACTCACTTATTTGGAGGCCTATTACTTAAACAATAAAGACATGATGTCTAAATAAACTGTCCTTTATTTGGGGTTTGCGAT
Source organism: Platanthera zijinensis (assembly GCA_039513925.1). Taxonomy (NCBI): domain Eukaryota; kingdom Viridiplantae; phylum Streptophyta; class Magnoliopsida; order Asparagales; family Orchidaceae; genus Platanthera; species Platanthera zijinensis. Next base: position 145,573,870 of record CM077097.1, read on the forward strand.
CTTTTCCCTCATAGTGAAATACCCTCTGCTTCTTGTGGGCATAGACCAATAGTGCTCTATAGTTTTCTGTGATTTTTTTATTTGTTTTTCTCTCCGGATACATGTCATTCCCCTTGAGCTGCGCACCAAGAACACTCTATTGGTACTTCCACATTATTAAACTTCCCACTCAAACTATTAAGCCAGGGGCTGTTTCTTTTCCTCCGCCTACTTCAAAATGAACTTCGAAGCGCGTTTGATATTCTCATCATTTTGATAATGGGATCCAAAACTTTGATCTAGTCATATTGGCTCATCCCCGTCATCACTTGATACCTCACTATCTTTCATGCTAATTACGCTTGTCCACTCCTTACGACAGGCATAAGGCCTTTAGAAATAGAAGCATCCTTCTTTAGGAACATAATCCTTCTTTGTTTCCTCATGCGCCATCTACCTTTTGCCAAAGACGGCAAAGTCTAGTTCCCTCTTCGCCCTCGGCATACTTGGAGTCAAAAGATTGCATATGTCCCTCCTGGAAATCATTCCAAGTTGTGATGGTTGTTTTAACGCTCTGCTGATAGTGCCATAATTGGTAGAAATTATCCAGCAAGTGTATCATAGCAGTGCTAAATCATACCGTGCCATTGATGATGCCCATCGCATAAAATTTCTCTATGCCCCACAATATGTCGTTCACCTCTTTGGTCATCATTACAGCTTTGAACTCCTTAGCTTGGAGACAACTGTTATAATGAACCTCTCGCTCATCTATACAATCTACATCTTGGAAGTTCCATCTTGAGCTCTCTAGCCTTCTTGTGGTATCTCAGCATGATTAGAAGAGCCTTTGTCCACTTCAAGTGTTCATTGTCCCAAGTATTCAGAATAACCTACATCTTCCCTCAGAGATCCTCTTTTGATATTGGCTCCTCCATGCACTTGGGCGTGTCCTGTTCCTACTGAACGAGCAATCCTTTTGACTACCACCAACAAAACTCAGGCCTTTATCCCACTATAGTGGTGTCGGCTAACAGTCATTATAACTAACTCAAATAAAATCAAATGACTGTGATGTTGATGTCTTGTCGGACTTCCTCTCTATCACACAATGTTTGTCAATCTGCTCCATAGCGGATGCACCTGTCATTGCTCCTCTCAACTCCTGAATTTGGTCTCTGCTATCAGTTGGCCACGGGACTAAAGATCCTCGAACCCCAACCTCCATGTGGCCTTGGAATTCTAGTTCCTTAGTGGCACTTCCCAAGTTCCCATATACACAAGTATTGGAATACACAGAGAGAGATGGAAGGGGTATTTTATGAGCTCCTAACTCTGCACATACACAAGACCCATTGACAACACTGATGAATAATGTACACTAGTCGAGAATATTCTACGCATTAGAATAACCCAGAACTCTCTCTTGTTTTATTAATGGCAAAGCAATGAATGGGAGTGAATGGGAGATTTGATCCAAAATACCAGCTGAATCAGTTTCTAATATGAAACTCATTGGGGATGTTAAGATGCTGATGATGTTGGTGAAATTTAAAGTGACAGATGCCAGATAATTAATCAACCCATTTGAATGAGTTTCATGGTGTAAATGTGTCATACATTGACTTAATCAAAGACATGTATACAAATTGAGTGACGAGAGTGCGGACATTTGGAGAATTAACACAGGAATTCTTTATCACCCATGACTTACATCAAGGGTTGGTTTTAAGAATTTATCCCCTCTTGTCATAGATGAACTCACCAACATATCCAACAAGTAATACCTCGGTGTTTATTGTTTGAAAATGATATTGTTTTGGTCCATGAGACGCGCGAGGATGTAAACATAAAATTTATATCTTGGCGAGACATTTTAGAAAAGAAGGGTTTTAGATTGAGCAGGATAAATGTGAAGTATATGGAGCTTAAATTTAGTAGTGCAAGAAGGACGGGTGACTCTGTCATTAAATTGGGTGACCAAGATATTTTTCGCAGTGTGTTAAATATCTGGAATTGATAGTTCAAAAAGATGATACATAGAATCTAAGGAGGTTGGTTAAAGTGGAGATGCACATCTGAGATCTTATGTGATCGTAAAGAACCATTAAAACTTAAAGGCAAGTTTTATCGTATTGCAATTAGACCAACGGTGATCTATGGTTTTGAATGTTGGGTAGTGAATTGTGTACATGTGCAAAAATGGGAGTTTTGGAGATGATAATGCTTAGGTGGATGTGCACACGAGACTAGATAAAATTTGGAATGAATGTATCAGGGATAAGATGAGAGTGACTCTAATTGTAGAGAAGATGCGAGAAGCTGGATTAAGATGGCCCGGATATGTACGAAGGAGATCATTAGAGGCACATGTTAGGCATTGTGAGAGTTTAGACACTAGGCATGTTAAATGGAGAAGGGGTAGTCCAAAAAAGATTTAGAATGAAACTGTAAGTAAAGGCGTGATGCACTTAGGCATTAGTGAGATTATGACTAAAGATAGGGTGCAATGGTGACAAAGGATCCATATAGTCGATCCCACTGTGGCGGGATAAAGGCAATAGTGTTGTTGTGTTCATGGTTGATTTCGAGTGAGTGTTGTGATTCAGAGCAATGATCTTCAATACCTTCAATGCCATGTGGTAAGAGTTCTTTTAGCTTTTGGTTATAGCAACGTTCTGAGCTATGAATGTGTCATTTGAGATGTTTTTTAAGAGTTAGAGTGTCCTATGTCCTTATCACTTAGGGCTCCAACAACATTGTGACCCATGAATGCCGTGTCAGAGATCTAACGAATGTTCTTTAATATCAAAGATGGATTCCAACGATGGTTCTTGAAGTTCCTCAACTCTTCCAAAGTTTTCTGAGCTTGCAGTTTACTGAACCAAGCCATAGGTCCGACCAGCTTCACCTCGATTATTGGAGCCTGTGGATGTAAATGATTCCTTCTTTTTAATGTGTTTTTTCTTTTATTATTACTCATAAATTTTTTGGGGAGTTCGGGGTAAATGATTTCATGGGATAACCCAAGCCATCCTATTCATTTTACCTGCACTATAATTTTCGCTATTAGCACCCAAAATAATTTTTTTCTATCCGCACTACAACGGGGACCACCTCTGGACCGCGTGAGAGTCGTAGAATGCTAGCGGCTTAGGGATCTAAGGGTTAAGAGCATAAGCAGGCGAATTCGCTGCATATCCATGGCCTGGATGCAGTGAGAACTCCCAATTTGATGGCAGGGTATGTTGGTAATGGTGATGTGGGCGCCGCCAGGGAACTCTTTGGGATGATGCCGGTGAGGGATACCGTGTCATGGCACTCAATAGTCCATGGCTATGGAAGGAATTCAGAAGTTTTACTTGCAACTGTTGCAAGGGAGCTGTTTGATCACATGCCGGCTTTTCTAATTCTTCCCCGATTGAGGTGACCTTCTGGCTTGGAAGCTAATATTCTCTTGCTGGTGGATTAAGGCTCTGTTTAGGATAGTTCCGGCGGAGGGAAGAGTTGATGATTGAGTAGAGCTTTTTGAACAGAACTCTTGTAAAAGCTATTTTAAATATGATGTTGCTGTTTGGACTGTCTAAGAGCTGTTGCTGCTCCTATCGTTCTCGGTGGCCAGATTTGCGTCACTGAAGCAGCCAGCGACCTCTGTCAAACAAGCTGAACGCCAATCGGGCTGTAAAAAAAATGAAGATCACAGCAACTAACCATCTCCGTCCTTGTCAAACAAGCTGAACGCCTCCTTGAACTCAGAGACCTGTTCATCCGTGAGTAGATCGGCCTAAGTTCCTGGGAGATCGGGATTGAGAAGAGAGGAATCGATTAGGGGAATACGACAGGATGCGACTTCGCCGGAGCGACTAGGGTTGGGATACAGAGGCGAATCTTGACGCTGCAGATCCCGGAGAACCAATACCTTCCGCCAGCAAACATGCAACCACATGAAACCGACGAATCCCTTGCTAGGGTTAATAGGACGAGGGGAAGAAGACCTATCGAGGACGGCAATGGTTCCAGGACGGAGGGATCGAGATTGAAGACATGTCGGGATTGGGATTGAGGGGCGGAAAGTGATTTTTAGAGCGATAAAGTTGGGGGGTCCCCAGCTTCCTAAAAATCAGCTCTTGAGTGATTTTCATGGAAGTGATTTTGAGAGAGTTGTCCTTCCAAACAACCTAAAATCAGCTCTAACGGTTGGAATAGTGCTTTTCCAGCCGCCAGAGATGCACCAATCAGAGCCTAAGTATCCAGATTTCTCAAGGATGGCAATCAAGTTTTTCTTTAGTTTAGACTCCATTTATTTTGGTTGTTGCTGATGGAAAAAGAGCTGACTGAAATGAAGTTTAAAAAAAGGAGCTGACATAAATGGAGCTTGAAAAAGAAGCATTTTAAAAAAAAATGAAGTTTGCAAGTATACAAATTATTTATTAAAAATGAAGTTTTGTAAAAAAAAAGAATTAAAATGCAAAATTATGAACTATTTACGAAATAAAACAATGTTCTACTGCAGCTACAAATTTCAGTTTTGTTAAAGAATACAAACAGTGTTCTGCTGCAGCTACCGATCAAATCTAAGAACAATGCACATGAAAACAATTATATATACTATTTTCATCCTCCAGCAATTTTTCAGTCCAAAATTTTAATTTTTTTGGCTGGAAAATATGGTCAGTTTTTGGCTACAAACTTCATATTTAACAGACTTCATGATTTCCTGATTATTGAACAGGTGTCGGCTTCAATAACATCCTCAATAGCAAAAGAACAATCTATCCAGCAATGATAATAAAAAATGGAGTTTGCTTGTTGTTTACAGGGAATTAATTGTTCAGAAATACAGGGATGAACCGCAATGATAACAAAATTTTAGAATATGGTTATTTGCAGGGAAGAAGATCGTATGCTCGCCAAAGTCCCATTGGAATCTTAGGCTGCCTGTCTGTTTAATCTCCATGGATAGGGAAGAAAATCGAATGCTCACCTTCAAAGGAAGATTCTATGCCTACAAATTTCACACATCTTCAGAATCCAAGCATGTAGTGATAACCATAGTCTCCACTGGAACTCTTATCGAAGAAGCAGAGTGTGCAAAAATTCTCGAGAGAATGGAGTTCCTACATCGGGAGGAAATGAGAAATCAGGTTCTTCGTCGGAGGAGGGCGACTCCCAAACTTGCAATCCTAGCCGGCGATGGGAACGATGGATGTTCCTTCCTACGGTCAGTGATGAGGAAGGAGAATCGAGGGTGAGCAGCAACGAGCCACGCCCGACACAAACGTGCCATTCAGACCTCTGAAACGGAGGCGCGCACCTGCGGATGGAGATAGGCCTAGCAACTACTTATTTTAAAAACACAGATTTGCAAATAAGTCCTTCCAAACAGAGACGAAACCTCATCTTGAGTTTTTGGGTTGCTGGCGCTGGAAACAAACACAACCTTAATCTCTTCTTTCTTATTTTGTCTTCATCTCCGTATCTCCATCTCTCTCTTTCTCTCACACTTCCACACACGGTGGAGGACGATACCAAGGCAGGAAAACATGAACGAATAACTCAAATCAATGGTTTTCCTGAATAAGCATACCAAGATTTCTACCACGAGAATATCTTCATCAAATTACATGCATTGATGGCCAAGTTTCATAGCAAACTAACAGAGAAGAAGTTGGTCAATTGAGCAGGAAAAAACAGAAATTTCAACTTAAAAAAGATAATACTTTTTCCACGAGCTTGTTAATCTTGGTCTTAATTATTATGTTTGAGGTTTTTCATTTTACTAAAAATTTATTTGTGAATATAATTTTTTGAAACAGTGATTTGTGGCTATAAAAAAAATTATGATTAGACAAAAATGCGGTGCTAATAACAATCGTCTTGTAAAATTGGTTCCAACCTAAGTGGGGGGTCGAAAATTTAAAGCTTGTAAAGAAGAGGCTTAGGCTCCCTCAGTCCTTAACGCTCACTTAAGGAACTTTATCCATTGTTATGTTCAAACGGATGATGTTTGGTAGGTGATTCTTAACGAATGACGGTTTAACCCATGCATTTATGACCGTCACTGCCGCCTTGGTCATCCGAAATGAATGTTGGTGACAATGGAGCTCCTGCCTCTGACAGTGGTGAAGTTGCAAAGTACTGCGATCACTTTCACCGTCAAAGCCCGCCTCCTTGCCCATGTTTATGGGCATTTTTTTTAGTGTGTTCGCACCTATTAATAGGTGTGGTACGTGCAGATCAGACCGTAGGATATGCTTCTCGATTGGATTTCAATGGCTGAGATATGGTCGTATTTGATTCGCCGGTACATCTAGTTGTATATCCAACAGATCTGGCCAAAATCCGGGCGTTGAAATCAAGATCCTACGGCCGGATCTGCTCCCGTTGAGGAAGAAGGCGCCCATAGGTGTGTTTACGTACCAAACAATTTTTCTGTTTATGGTAGGCTTCATAGGAAATTGAAAGCTTATCTCTCTGCTCCATTGAGAACCCTAACATGAGGGAAAGCTTCCTCATCTAAATAGAAAGGGAAGAGAATCATTATATGAGGATTCAATACCTAATTACGATGCATGAAAATTGACGTTAAATGCGAGTCCTTTAACGTCAAAATAATCTAATTTAGGGTTTAAATATGTAGTTTAATGAGAAGTATGCTAATTATAAGAGGGGCAATCAACCTCGCATCAAATGAACTGTGAGGAATGAAGATTATTGTAGCACCACCCCGTCCCCGTGGTATTTAATATAGGGATCATGTATAGAGAGAGCTGTATCAAGCAAACAAAAAACCAGCCGGTCTCGCGAGTATATTACGCCACTAATCTCTCCGTGTTAATTCCTTTAACGCAAAGCTGCTGTCATTTGTGTTGGGAACTAAGGAAAACAAACTCGCCTCCTCCAGGCTATGAACCTAATTAAGAGGCCTCAATTGTCTTCTTCTAAGGTCCGTCTAATGGTTTTTCCATCTCTTTCGTGACCTGGGATTTGTTTGCATTAAATAAAGTTGCATAAGTGATGCCCCATGAATGGTTCCCCAAACGGAGAAAACCCCTGTGAGGAAAATTGACTCAGAGCAGATTACCACCAGTCTGAGAATGTTTTTTTGAAGGTTTGATCATCATTCAAACCTGTGGTTAATAAGGGTTTTTCCATAAGAAACAAGTTAATAATGGAGACTGCATTACTCCCCTAAACCTGGGTTACAAAAATATAGCATATTCAACTGTAGTTACTTCCAAGGTTTAGATGACCACCCTCAAACTCATAGAGCATGCTTATTACAGATGGATTGTTTTTTTTTAGGGTTTAGGGTCTACTTTCCTAAACAACAACAGTAACATGAATTAGTACTCGTACTAGATGAAGGCTAAAATATCTAAACAACACACATCGTCTATCTATCTATCTGTGTGAGCAATATTCTCCACAAATCTATAGATACAAGTTACCGTGCAGTGCAGAATAAGTATAAAGAACCCAAAAAAAAGGGCCGGTTGCTTAAGGCTTCGTTTGGGGGACTTATTATCACCGGTAAAGCGGTTCGATTCATGCGGACGTAACCGCTTGACCGTTGATAATAAGTCCCCCCAAACGGAACCTAAAACTCATGTGAATCACAATAATGCTGGCCAAAAGTGAGCAATCACAAAACCACAAATTCTTTGTGATGTGCCCCCGGTAATATCAATTCTGGCTGGTCATATAATTTTGACTGTCATCGCACCAACGAGTGCGTGTGTGTTGTTCCAATCAGTTAACTAACATGAACCATGCTATCCTGCAAGAACATCTGGTGAGTTCTTCCGGATAAGAAAGATTTCAAATGTATACGTTAAAAATCCCAAAACAAAGGAAATACCCTAGCGGGTCGACCCCAACAAAAGATCTCGCCCTGGATTTGACAAGTAGTGCATTACAGCACCACCAACTACATGAGCTATATCCAGTCTAATATATGCCATGACATACACAAAGCTTCCCAATTCCCAAAGATAAATGCATATAAAACTCTCCTCATATCTTCCTTGTCGCGATCAGTAGAAAGGCATTGCTAATTCTTCAGGCTGGGTGGGAGAAAAAATTTGGTGCGTATAACGCACAGGGAAGGTGGAAATCTGGCCGTTCGATCCGCCAAAATACGGTCGTATTTGAAATTTAAAATTATAGTCATATTTTCGCTCAAAATTCGACCGTAAAAGCGCGGATCGGACGGTTAGATCTTCACCCGCACGACATAAAATAGGTGCGTTATACGCACCAAATTTTTTTCTTAAATTCCATAGCTAATGGCATGCTACCCGCTTTAAACTTCCCCATTTTAAAGCACTCCGAGCACATTCTCTATGTATTCCTCTTGTAAAAGAGACAACTACTGCTCTTCCCTCTATCTGGAGGGATTCTGATCTCAAGAATTTGCTTGTTTGATCCGAAGTCCTTCCTGGCCAAGGACTGACACAATTGCTTCTTCGAACTAGAAATTCTACAAGCATTTTTCCCAACATTTAGCATATCAAAAGCATATAACAAGAGAATAACAAATTCATCATTAGTAATTTTTGCACAAATAACATTGGTCCGAAGTAGTTCTTGTAGCCCTACTCTCCCATAATAGTCCCAAACTCTGTATGTTATTGCGCCTGCTTCAGGAGAATCTGATTCTCTTTCCTCCGGTAGATCCATATAATTCTTTTCCTCAAGGTTACAAAGAGGAAGAGAATCATATGGATCTACTTCCTCTTTACTAATAGCAAAATTGAGTTCAACTCTCGTATGGAAGACATCTGCACCAATAGGAGATTTTCTCAAAGTCAATACATTTTCTTTGACTAAATCCCTATATGACCAATCTGACTTTGAAATTCTTAACATGAGGAACCATCAGTTTGCAGTGCCTCCATTCAATTTTCATTCTTATCATCGTCAATGGCCATTTCATTCTTATCATCGTCCATTCAATTTTCATTCTTATTATCGCTCCCCCATAAACCAATATTGTGTGAATTAACAACTACCAACTCCTAGGTTATCAAATGTGCGCCTTGGGCACGAGGAGCGCCTTAGACTGGCTAAGGCGGAAGGCGGACGATCTGAGTCAGGTGGAGTCCAGGTGTGCCTAGGCACGCGCCTTGAACAAATAGCCAGGTACGTCTCGCCTCTACCCTCGTTATCAATTCCCTTGAAATGGGAGAACCGTTGTTTTCATCACCAAAATTGATGTTCCAGCAGTGCATCCAATTGTTTGTGCCCGAACTTTACGGTAAAATGCAAAGTGTGCATTTTACTTCCCCCGAGTCCAGTCTGGGTTGCAATACGTACAGACAACAATTTTGTTGTCCAAAACTCATGTCCAACATTTTTAAACAAACAACAGTTTTTATGTGTCAGCTGATGTTTTCATGTTTAAAACTACTTTTCCAGGAGTCTACAACAACAACAGAACCCATATAATCCCCAATCATTGGGGGTATGGGCGGGCAAAAATTGGAAACAGACTTAACCTTTGGCACTATGCACAAAGTGGCTTCTCTCAGAGGAGAAAGACCTAATTTTTGACAATAAATGCACAAAGTGACTGCTCACAGATACCAGTGAAATAGTGGCCCCCTATACTGTTACGTTTGTTGCGGAATCATGCCCTCAAATCAAAGCCAAAGACATCAGAGAGGACAAACCCAAGAATCCATTTTGATTTATGTGCACATAACCATGCTTCCTTAAACATTAGTGTTGCTATGCTATGGTAGATGTTTTATGGTATAAATTTGGTTACATTTATTATTGTTATCATATTACCTTACTTTAAATTTTTTTTTTTGCGTGTTCTCTTTTCCAGGCACATGCTTTTGTCTTGTTTCTAGGCTCCAGAACCCCTTTACATCTAGATGTCCCTTATGCCTTTAGTAACATATGAAAACTCATCATATGAGTACTTGGTGGTGGAGAATTCGATAACTACAGGGAATCTACTCCTTGTAGCACTAATATCACATTGACTACCTCTCCAGAGCATATCGCCAAACATAGGTGCGGATAGATCCTCAGAAGTAGTTAGTTATCTTGGTGATTGAAAATCCTAATTCGACACCCTAAAATTGATGTTGTGCGAGTTAGCACATGGCAACTCGTCATGTGAGTACTTGGCGGTGGAGAATTCAATAATTGTAGGGAAGTTACAAGCATTGAGAGAACTTCTTTGCCCTTTCAATGTCTGGGATAATTGTAGGGAAGTTACTACCAAAGGGAACTCAGGCTTTTAGCAACCCCAATTTCTCATATTGCTCTTCAGCTTGCGGGATATTAAAATTGCTTCTAGTTCTCCTCCGGAGGTGTTGATATCTTGTTCTCATTAATAGCATTGAATGGGTATGGTATTCGTCCACATTGTCGATCCAACACACTTTGCATTCTCCCGAGTTTGTTTCTCCATTGAGGTCTAGAACCACTTCTAAACATTTAGCAATTTATCCTCGGTCTTCAAAGTGTATATCCGTGTCTTTCTGAAGTGATGAATGTGACAAAGTATAGTGCACCATAAATTTTCCTAGCGGGCAAAAAATGTCAGAATGCATAAAGGATTGTACAGCAACAAATAAGGGAAACAAAAGAAGAAGAAGAAGAAGAAGAATTATAAGAATATACTGACACATAGTTAATGGCTAGAGAAAACATGAGAGGATGTCTCAATAAGCAATGAGGAAGGAGATGATGTAATAATCAGCAGAGAGAAAACATCAAGCCATTCAACAACGGAGTTTGATGCTGTAAACTCTGCCAAAGAGATTCACTGCATGCCCGGTTGATTGTGTTTGTGATTTACATTACCAAGCCCTACAAAATCCTCTCCACTCCTCCAAATTCACCACAGAAAGTGAACAGCATCAAATCTGTACCGAGCCATTTACTGCGAGCAGGCTGCTAACAGAGAAGATACCACACACACCTAAACCCTAAATCCCAACACAACACGGAGCCTTTTGATTTGCCGTCACACATGAATTGCACAGGATCCCCCGAATAGGTAGCGAGGAGTCGAGGAATAAGAGGCCTACCTTCCTCCCCGGATCTTCTCCTCCTCCTCTTCTTGCTCCGCAATCTTCTTCCGCTGGGCGTCAGCAAGCTTATACAGAGCGGACTGGACAGCGTCTCGGCCGCCGATGAGAAGGCGGGTGATAATCTCGGGATCGCGCTCGAACCTCGCCTCCTCGAACTCCCGGCGAGCGTTGGACCGGAGCACATCTCGCCACACCGCACCTCGGGCGTCGGGCCAGGAGAAGAAGCGCGTTGCCCTCATGATGTCCCGGTACAGACACAGAGACTCCCGCCGGATGCTGGTCAGCCGCCTTCGTTCCAGTAGAACGGCTTCCTCTTCGTCGCTGCCTTTGCTGCGCCGCTCCTCCTTCTTCTTCTTTTTCACCAGGTTCCTGTCCAGTAATTCATCTACTGTGTCCGGCCCCTCGTGCAGCGACCGAGCTGCCGCTCTTGGGAACACAGCACCGGTCAGGCTCCGACACCGCGCCGACCATAATTGGGAAGTTGGCCATGCCATGGTCGGCGATCGAAGTAGGCAGTAGTAGTAGCAGTCAACTTTGATTTTTTTTTTTTTTTTTTTTTTTAGGGTTTAGGGGAGAATCGGGGAGCCGATACTAACTAAGCATTAGGGGGTAACTAGCATGTTTTATTTCGGTGCAATGGGAGGAGAGAATGGAGGACGATCCATTCGGCTTCAATGGGAAATAACCCCCAAAAATTGTTTTGGAGTTGATAAAAATAATTCATATTTCATTAAAAAATATATATATATATTGGCAAGCACCCGAGGGGAAAATAAGCTCCCCAACTAGGGATTTTTGTTCTATGCGTAACACACATCTTGCTTGATACATGAGTGTGGACCTAGCTAGCTTTTTTATAATAATAATAATAAAACTTTGCAAGTCTTGGGTAACAGGATTGATGTAGTTAGTACTGCTACAGCTGTGGAGTAAATATGGTGTATTGAAAAATCATTGTTCATGTTTTGATGTTCCATTTAATCAAGTACGTGGGATAAGTCGACTAGACGCCTAATCAAATATAGATATCAAAATAGTTATTTCTATGAGTGAGGGAGGTCCCAAATGAAGAGAACCCTAAAATGCTATCAATTATATAGGAGTCTTCTCCTGACGTAAATGAAGTAATATTATTTATACTGGTATAAAAAGAAATGTATATGCAGTTTCCAACAAAAAAATTTTTGGGAAATTTGATATTGGATCATCAGGCCAAAAGGCTAACACACAGATGCACTTTCAAAATTTGTGTAAACAAATAAGTGTGCTTACTTACGAGCATTTAGTCATGATAAAAGCTTGGATACAGGCTATATGATCTCATTCAAAAAACCAACCAACCAAAAGTTACAACAGATGTTATTCTTGATACACATCAAAATATTTTTAAAACAAAAAATACCATACATCCTTCAGCAGCTTAGTGATGATCTGATTGAACATGCATTTGGAGAATAGAAATATTAAAAAAAAACAACTAGAAGTCGATGTAGAGATAAAAATAACTCACTTCATTCAGGCTGTAGTACAAAAACAAAAAACAAAGATGAGATGATAAATAATGGCACGCATATTTCCTCCAAAAACATGATCTACTAGCAAACAGCAGCAGCATAGCAGTAGACACAGCACTGAAAAGGGGGAGTGGTTTGAAGAACATCCGAAGATTTGAATCAAATACATCATCAAAGAAATAATAATTTAGTAATCAGATGGGGAAATGACATCATCAATCTTGAGAATCATTTTAACCACTTGGGTGGCAAGTAAGATCTGCTGACGTTTCCCAATCAGTGTCTCAAACACAAACTGCTCCTGCATGTTGTTCGTGCCGACGTCATTGCAGTCGATGCCGCAGAATGGGGTCTTCTCCTGTATATTATTTAATGCTCCAATTAATGAATAGGTGGTTAAAGCAAAGTCAGAAAGCAAACTACAACGACAGCAACCTTAATGTGCTGTGATTTAACAGCAGACAGTGTTTCGATAGGTTGGAGACCACTGTTCTCTGCAAGAGCCATTGGGATGGAATCTAGAGCTTCCGCGAAGGATCTGATTGCATACTGTAATATAAACCATACATCCCCCCAAAGAGCAAACAAAAAATGAGGAAAAAATGAGAGATGAACAGTCAGTTTGGTTTTATCCATGAAAGAATGCAGAAACTAACTCTACAGAACAGTAGTTTAGTCACCTACCTGCTCCACTCCTGGATATCCATCTGCACCACTCTCAACAGCAATTGAACAAGAAATTTCAGCAGATCCGCCGCCATAAACAATGAAATTGTTACGGATAAGATTCCTCGCCACACAGAGGGCATCGTGCAGGCTGCGTTTTGTTTCCTCGATCATCATTTTATTACCTAAGAGGCCAATATTCATTAAACAAACCACAATGTAACCACTAGAATGCCAAGACTACATGTCACATGCAACTTTTTCTAGTTAAAGGTCTTACAATATGTATTTTATAATGTCATATATATAATTTTGTTATACCTTGTGTCCGCCTTCATATATAGAGGGGACAAACTCAATAGAATTCATTATCGATTCCTCTGACATGGTATCAGAGGCACGCATGACCTAGCCGCTCCGCCTCTCCCCCGATCCGTTCGCCCGCTCGCGTTCTCGCTATTCTCCCGCATCCGATCTCGCCGCCCTTCCGCGTCTCGCCCACAACAGACCGTGATTGCCACGTCTCGCCCGCGACAGCCGCGTCAACCCGCACAGGCCGCGTCAACCCGTGACCGACCTCCCGCTCTTACAACGCCTCTTCCACAGTCAGTTCCAGCGCTTCCTTCTCAGCCCTAGCAGGGCTTCCTAGGGTTTGTAACCCTTCCTCTTTCGGCACCGGATATGTGGTGAGGTCAGTCTTCCTTCCAGCGTCGTCTCCTATCTCCTAATTGGATTGTTGCTTGGTGGAATTGGTTGTCCCTTGTGGCCTTGTGTGGCGTGTGATCTCCGGATTTCTATTCTGGAGTCACTATGTCAGCGCTTAGCGATTCTACCTCAACACCGCTTCTCTCTCGGGTTCCACCTCCTGCAAGTCATCTGTGTGGGAGTCATGATCACAATACTCCGCAGATTAATACTATTTGATTAGATGATTAAAATTATTTGTCCTGGACACGCTCTCACTCTTGTTCTTAAGAGTCGTCGCCTCTTTGGATGTCACTGGGCAAACTACGGAACCAGAGAAGACTACCCCTGATTGGCTCCAATGGAATTCCGAAAATTCCTTAGTCATGTCTTGGCAAACGAATTTCATGCAAGAGTTCATCGCTCGCCACTACTCATTTCTATACACAGCTATTGATATTTGGCGGTGTGCAGAGACTACTTATTCTCTCAAGGGAAATGCTGCCCAGATCTTCCAGTTGAGACAGAAGATATCCTTCCTCCGCCAGGGCGATCGCCCCCCGTCTGCTTACTATTTGGAGTTCACTCAGTTGTATCAAGAATACAATCATTTTGATTCCCTCACCTTTGTTAGCCTCGTTGATGAGGCTATGGTCCGTGCTCGGGAGGATAGCAACCGGACCTTTGAGTTTCTTCATGGTCTTCATCGGGACTTGGATCAGATTAGTGTTCAGATTTTGGGGCATGTGCCGTTACCGTCCCTTCCAGAGGTTTATAGCATTGTCCAACAGGAGTTTGATCGTCGTCAGTACCTTCTTTCCGACCCTGCTCCTAAGAGTTCTGCTCTAGCTGCTGGTACACCTTCCTTGCTGGGGGCTTGTCCTGCCCGTGATTCTAAGCTGAAGGGTACTGATAAATACCACCTCCTCTGTGACTATTGTGGGAAGACCCGTCATACCAGAGACACCTGCTTTCGTCTCCATGGCTTTCCTCCATCGAGAGGTGGTGCTCCTCGTGGTGGTCGTGGCTTCGGCCGCTCTACTAGTCGCACACCTCCCCGTTCGGCCCATTTCACTGAGGCTGCTGCAGATACTTCTCCTGCTCTGCCGGGTGTTGATTCTTCTGTCCTCCTTGGTGCTTTCTCGGGTGATGAAGTCTTTGCTCTTCGCCGCATGATGCAGGGTCTTTCTACGGAGTCTTCTGCGTTTTCTTCATATACCCACGCAAGGACCCAAGGTGCTCACTCTGTTGCTTCTCACCCTTCCGCTCATTGGATCATTGACTCTGGAGCCACTGATCATATGACTGGCTCCACCTCGAGTTTTATCTCCTATACTCATCTCTCTGGTCGTGATAAGGTGAGCATTGCTGATGGTTCTCTTTCCTCTAATACTGGGAAGGGCTCCATCTCTTGTTCCTCTCGTCTTATAGTAAATTTTGCATGTTCCAAATTTCATAAGTAATTTGTCATCTATTAGTCATTTGACTAATTCCATGAACTGTTCAGTAACCTTTCACACTTCCTTTTGTGTATTTCAGGACCTGAAAACGGGGATGGTGATTGGCTCTGGTAGCCTGGTCAATGGTCTATATGTGCTCGACTTCAGCCCGGTGGCTCTCTGGCCCTTCACTCCAGCATGCCCGACCTCTATTCCTGGCATTGTAGTTTAGGACACCCATCTATCCCTGTTATGAGGCTTTTGTTACCTGTTATGCCTGCTGCTGCTTTTAATTCTTTTGTTTGTGATGTATGTTATTAACAAACATTGTCGTACTACCTTTAATCATGTTTCATTACCAAGTTCAGTTCCTTTTAATGTGATTCACTTTGATGTTTGAGGACCTTATCTCATCCATTATATTTCTGACTGTGCTTGGTTTGTTACTATTATTGTTTTTCTCGCACTACCTGGTTATATTACTGCGAAAGAAACGTGAGGTTTTCTCTACCTTCAAAACGTTTTATAACATGGTATCCACCAAGTTTAATGTTAAAATTCACATCCTCCATAGTGATAATGGTCGCGAATATCTGGATTCCCACTTTGTTGAGTTTCTGGCTGAGCATGACATTATACACCAAACAACTTGTGCTTATTCTCCTGCTCAAAATGGGGTTGCAGAGCGAAAGAATCGTCACCTTTTGGAAGTGGCTCGTTGTCTCTTAGAAATAATGCGTCTTCCTAAGTATTACTGGGTCGATGTTGTCCTTACGGATGCGTATCTTATTAATCACATGCCCTCTCGTGTTCTTGGGAACGCCACTCCACTCGAGACTTTACATGTTCCTTCCTCTCAACTCCCTCCTAAGGTGTTTGGTTGTGTCTACTTTGTTCAAATCCATCACCCTCCCACCAAACTTGATCCTCGCGCCCTACGGTGTGTGTTTATTGGTTACTCTACTACTCAAAAGGGGTACAAATATTTTCATCCTCCTACTAAGAGGGTCTTCGTTACCATGGATGTCACGTTTCGTGAATCTGAGGTCTATTATCCTGCTCCAGGTGACAAACCATCATTGCGCTCTTCGTATGTGCCCTCACTGTCTGTACCACTGCCTATTCCTCCTTCATATCCCTCACTTCAGGGGGAGCTTCTACCGTCGGAAGTGAGTGATATTCCTGTCCATACTACTATTCCACCTACTGCTCCTACTTTGCAGGTGTACGCACGGCGGGGAAAGAGGTCTAACGACACACCAGACCTACTACCAGAAAAATCATTGGACCCGGACTCAGGGCCTTCTGAGCTTCCAATTGCTCTGCGAAAAGGTATCATGTCTTGCACTCAGCATCTTCTTTCTAATTATGTTTCTTATGACTATTTCTCCACATCCCATAAGACCTTTGTGTTTTCTCTTGCGTCCATATCTATACCACCATCTTGGCAGAGTACCCTGGAGATTCCCGTGTGGAGAGAAGCGATGTTTGAAGAAATGGTTGCGCTTGAAAAGAACAACACATGGGATTTAGTGCCTCTTCCCCCTGGAAAGAAACCGGTTGGGTACAAATGGGTGTTCACAGTCAAACAAAATTCTCAGGGTGTGGTTGAAAGGTGCAAAACAAGGTCGGTGGTAAGAGGGTACACTCAAACTCTTGGAATTGACAATTAGGAAATGTTTTCTCCTGCAGCAAAGATGAACACCATCAGAGTCCTTCTATCCTGTGTCGTTTGTAAAGGGTGGGACCTTTGACAACTTGATGTAAAACATGTCTTCCTCCATGGAAAGCTGAATGAGGAAGTTTATGTCTCTCCCACCAGACCTTACTCTCAAAAGTTCAGTGGGACACGTCTGCAAGTTAAAGAAAGTCTTATATGGACTGAAACAGTCTCCAAGAGCTTTGTTTGGGAGATTTCACAAGGCCATGTTGGTTTTTGGGTATCACCAGGGAAATGTCGATCATACTCTGTTCATCAAGCATAGGACCGGTAAACTTACAACTCTAATTGTTTATGCTGATGACATCGTTATCACAGGCGATGATGTAGCAGAAATCAAACTTCTAAAACAAAAGTTGGCTTCTGACTTTAAGGTCAAGGACCTGGGTGCTCTCAAATATTTCTTGGATATTGAAGTGGCAAGGTCCAAGCATGAGATCTTTATCTCTCAGAGGAAACATACCCTGGATCTTCTTGAGAAGACTGACATGAGTGGTTGCCGACCAGCGGACACTCCAATTGAAGCAAACCACTGAATTAGTCAATGATGGGAAGGAGATTGAAAATATTCCTGAATTTCAGAGGCTTGTAGGGAGATTGATCTTGTTGGCTCATACCCGTCCAGATATAGCTTGTGTTGTGAGCGTTATCATCCAATTTATGCACGCTCTGAAGACTCGTCATGCTGATGCTGCCAACAGAATCCTCAGATATCTCAACTCCTCACCTGGGAATGGAATATTGTTTTCCCCCAATTCGGCCCTAAAAATTGAAATCGACACCAATGTTAATTGGGCTGGTTCTGTCGACGATCGGCGATCTACCTCAGGGTATTGTTCTCTTGTTGGTGGAAATCATGTTACCTGGAGAAGTAAAAAACAACAGATCGTGGCGAGATCAAATGTCGAAGCAGAGTTTCGGGCAATGACTCATGGTGTTTGTGAAGGTCTATGGTTGTGGTCGTTGCTAAGTGATCTGAGTCTCTCTGAAGATGGGCCTATCCGGTTATACTATGATAACAAGGCTGCCATCAACATCGGTTACAACCCGGTCCAACATGATCGTAAAAGCATATTGAGGTGAATCGTCATTTCATCAAGGAGAATATTGAAAAGGGACTTGTGTGTGCTCCCTTTGTTCCCTTAGACAGACAACTTGTTAATATTCTCACGAAAGGCCTGAGTGGAATTACCTTTGGAAGAATTGTTGTCAAGTTAGGCATGATCAACATCTCACGCCCAACTTGAGGGGAAGTGTTACAATATGTATTTTACAATGTCATATGTATTATTTTGTTATGCCTTGTGTCCGCCTCCATATATGGAGGGGGCAAACTCAATAGAATTCATTATCGATTCCTCTAACAAAAGGCTTCAGAGTTAAAATCCAGTTTTGCTTTAAAAGTATTATAGATTACAAAAATATGCAAAACTGATAAATTCTATAATTTTGTAATTATGTCAACTATATTATGCGGATCTTAAAGCTAATATACGACTCTCTGACCAGCTTGCTAGAAATAAAAATGTTAAGATAGATTACACGACTAAGAATAAAATTGCATTGAAATTGAGATTTTTGCATCATGGGGTTCGAATCATCAAATGCTCTAAATTTATTATATCCTTTGCAAATGACATTTAAGGAAGCTCACTGTTTTAGTGCAGCCCGGTGCACAAATAATCCCCGCGCAGCAAGGGTCCGGGGAAGGCTCCACCATAAGGGTGAAATGTAGGCAAATCTTACCCTGCATTTTTGCAAGAAGCTGCTTTCAAGGTCGCACGGCGACACCTTAACCGGTGCACCAAGGCTCGCATTCAAGGAAGCTCACTGTTTTAATTGGGTAAAATACTTTGAGAAAATAAATTTATTTAAAGGCTTCTAACAATAAATGGGGCTCATTGGAAGTTTTACAACTCACACTGGAATACCAAGAACACATGATATGACAATTAGAAAATTTTCAACATAGAGTACGAACATCAAGAGCAAGACGAGTGTTATAAATTTGAAATATTGGAGAATGAGAGTTAGATCATGCATGTACTGTGGTCAAACTACAACAGAAAAATAAAACTAATCATACAGTAGGCGGTCGTTAAACCAAGAGTCAAATTTTATAAACAACCAGCCTTCTTTTGTTCAATTAAGTCCCGGAGTGTCAATAATGGTATAAAATTGATTTCAACTGACAAGGAAAAATTGTGCAAGTTAGATATACTTGTTGGAGGGTTATATATTATTTAAAGTACTTATCTTAAACCAAGAACACTGTCTCACATTGCAGCCAAACCTGTAAGAAATCATTTCAAAAAAGATGGACCCAAAACACGTCACTAAATACACAAAAACGCACAAGCTAGAATGTATAATAAATTCCCGTGAACCGATAAGAATCACTGATTTCAAATGAGTGGTGATATTAGCACCCATATTTTCGCTATCTGTGGTACATTGCTATGTGCAGTCCAAAAAATGTATTTGCAGCCCAATATTTTATTCGCAACCCAATGTTTCCACAACTGTTACACATGTAAAGCTCATTCTTTTTGCACTGCTTAAGGGGTCTCTCTCTCTCTCCCCCTCTCCCCCCCTAAAGCCTTTTGCTTCCAGTTTCTCCTGGCTCCTGAAACAGTGAAAAGGGTTTTAAGGCATTGTATTTCTTCAGCTTGAGGTGGAATAGAACACAAGCAAAGGTTTTAATTAAATAAACTTGTGGAGAGGACAGGAGTATGATGAGGTTTACTACTCTCCAATGATTGAGAAAGCTCCCTTGGGTTTAGTTTGAGAGTGATGCGGAGGATCATGAAGTTCATAAACAACAGTAATTGGTCGGGTTTCTCACTCTCCCCTCGGCTTGGTATGGAGGTCGCTTCAGTTCCCTTCAAGCACGTGAATCTTCAAACCCCTCAACAATTTTCCCCTGCTTCTATTTCCCTTTAGCTTCCAGGGGCTTCCTTCTTATCCCCATTTCAGCAGCTCTGGCATTTGCCAAACCTGGAAATCTTCCTTAACTCATTTAGCTGAAGGAACTGTTCCTTCTCCTCCCCTAAAGCTGGAAGATTTCCTGGGCTGTGGTCCAAACATGGGGACTATCTGTTTACGAACAGTGACAGAGCAATGGCATTAAGCTTGGACAACAAGTATTACAACCAATAACACAGAGCACGAGAGCAATGGCAACCATTCTCTCGAGCTCTTTAAACAGCCATTGTGGCAACAAAACTAGTTCCAGCCATTGCTGCAACAAAACTAGTTCCAGCCAATCAGGGGCGGACCTACGTGGCAGCACACCCGGGCACGTGCCCGGGTCTATTTTTTCGCGAATTTAAAGAGGCAACGCATCCACATCTCCTTTCTGCGGCCAGCGAACTGGCAACGGCAGGAAAGCATGCCCTAATCCGCGCTCCTCTAGATTTCTCCCAGGCGACGACGACGAGCGACACTGCGGCAGCCGCGGGACGACGGCTCTGCTACCTCGCGTTCGCATCTTGGAGAAGCAATCGCTATCGCTCTCTGCTCTTCTTCGTTCAGGAGTCAAAACCTCTCTACGTTTAGTAACGGCGGTGGTGAGTTCCGTGAGCGGGCTCCTAGCTATGCCGAACGAGGAGCACCCAGCCCTCTTGCTCCACGCTCTCTATAAGATGAACTCCGTGGTTAATCTTTTCTGGCCAGAGATCTCAAGTATCGTACAAAAAATTGATCTCTTAACCTAGTTTCTATCCCTGATCTTTTTTTCTTAAACTTTTCCGTCTGAATTAGGGGTTTGGGATCGACACTATTAGGCGCACCGTCTCTATGTTTTTGATCATTTTGAAGGAAGAAATCGTATTGGCTGATGCAAGTAAATATGTTTTCTGTTCTACCTTCGATATTATATTGACTTGATTTCTTATGGAATTGTTTTGTAAACGTATTAAGAAGCCCAGATCACAGTGTCATCTGGACTTTTTTTTTTCTCTTGCTGATTAAAAGGTTCAGCTGACCCTGAATGTGAGATGTAGTTCAATAGAAAAGAACACAGAATTTTCTTCTTCTTCTATTACTTTCAATAGAAAAACGCAAGTTAAGGTTAAAGCGAGGGCTGAGTGCGATTTCGCGTGATAGAAACGCCAGAGCTAAAGAGGTGAACAAAGAAATTACACAGCGAAACTTCAATTCGTATTCCATTTATAAGTGTTACATCTCGCAAAAAAGGGACCACGCCCGAAAAAAGGAAAAAATACATGAGGAAAACGGGAAAAGCGAGAGCTTCAGGACGGAGATGCTGACTGTTCGCTCTCGCGAGAGGTGGCGCCGGTGTCATCCCTTGACTCAATGGGAAGAAATATCTCAGGAATCAGGTCCTCGGCAGTGACTCGCGCGCCTTCGCCACTCAGGAAACCGGATCTCTGCATCACCTGGAGCCCGTGCCTCGTCGCGATGATGGCATTATCCTGCATCATCAACTCGATCTCGCGCTGAGTATATAGCCGGAGATTCTTCCTCTCGTCGGGAAAGGGAGGTACGAGCGAGTTGACCAGCTGCATTGTCTAGGCCTTCAATCCGCGGTTCTCCTCCTCGAGGTGGGTGATGTGTGTGTGCAATTGAGCAGCGGTCGCGGCATCCTGCAAGAAGTTTGATAAAAAATGGTTAGATCGAGAAGGTAAAGGGGCGAGTGTGCGGGGTAGGCGAGTACTTACCACTCCACCCTCGTGCCCAGCGAGAAGTTTCTTTGCGGCTTCCAGTTTCTGCGTCAATGTCGCAACCTCGCCGGATAGCAGACTTCGCGAGTCGCTAAAGTCGACCAGGTTTCGCGATAGGCGGATGTCACGGCGTGCTATCATATGAGCGAGCTCGATGGCGCGGAGTCGGGCTCGCGCACTCTCGTATGCAAGGGATTGCGTCGTTGCGTCATCATAATAGGCGGCGTTGTACCGCCCATAGAGCCTGAAGGAGAAGGCATAGGCTTGGCCGGAGACGATCTCGCACTCTTGCCAGGAAGGGAGAACTATGGGGACTGAGGCCCTGTTAGCTTCTCTGTCCCAGAGCAGCAGGGGGTTGCCGGCATCGTCGAGCAGCTTCTCACCCAGACCGAAGTTCTGGTGTCCTCTCGGCACCACTCTTCCCTCAGGTCCCGTCGAGGTCCCACCGGCCTCATTAGTCTCCTTTCCAGTGCTCTCGCCCGCGACTAGAATTCTCGCGGGGGGAGCCGTGCTGACTTCCTTGCCCTTGACAAGGGTTGGGGCCTTGGGCTTCTTGAGGAGCGGCTGGACCAGAGGCGCGTCAGGCTTTCGCTTCTGGCCGCTGGACTTCGGCAATTGCCCTAGTTCGCTCCTACAGGCTGCGGCGGCGGCCTCCGCGCGTGCTCTTTCAGAGGCGAGAGCCTGGTTACTCGCATGAGGCGGGTGAAGGGGTAGGTCTCGTGCCCATGTGCATGTAGTAGTTAGTCGAGGTTCTCAAATCATTTAGTTTGAAGAGAAAGGGTGGGGAATACCTTCTCTGGCGAGAACGGGTAGGAGCGAGTCAACGTTCCTCCTCAGGTAGAGGACATCGAAGTCCTTTTAAAACAGGAACTGGTGAAGTTTGGACTCGTGCCCACCTAGGCTGGGAGGACGGTAGGTTGATTCCTCCTGTTGGTCAGGGGAGAGGGGGAGGTTGCTGAAATTACCAGACATGAAGATAAACATGCGAATCCAGTGGTGATTCTTGTTGGCGAGACCCACGGCCTTGAGGTTGTTGCCGGAGAAGAAGGTGATCTCGTTTCTCTTGGCTCTGAAATTGAAGAGCTAGCGGAAGACTGGGAGGCTGAACTCGATTCGTTCCTCCCGCAAGTAGCAAGCAAATGCCACCAGCAAGGCAATGGAATTGGGGTTTAGTTGGGCGGGAACAACCCCAAAATACCGCAGGGCCTGGCGCACCTCTGACCATAGGGGAGGCGAAGCCCTACCTCGAAGTGCTCGGCAGGAATCGCGAGCTCAGTCGGCGAGAAGTGTTTTAGCGACTCCTCCCTCCCCGGAAGACGCGTGGTGAAGCCCGACAAGACGTAGAGCCCGACCAGCGCGTGAAACTCCACCTCGGTCAGATTACAGTTAATGAAGGGATATTCGGCGAATGTCGCGGCACACTTGGTTCGGCCATCCGTGTCGCCAGTCATTTTGCGAGTGAAGGAAGGAGAGCGAGAAGACACGAGTGCACAAGGGGAAAATTGGAGAAAGAGAGACTAAAGACTTATAAGGCATAGTTAATGTGGTAGGTGTGGGAAGTATCCAGGGCGGAGGTGTGCGGATAGGTGTGGGCGGAGGTGGCTATTTATAGAAAATTTTGGGTGGGAAGGATCCAGGGCGGAGGTGTGCGGACAGCCGACCCGCTGCATCCCGCTTTGGGCCCAGGTTCGATCCCACATCCCCCCCCCCCACTCGACGCCAAGTCCGAGCTAGCGATATCCTAGACCTAAAAAAGCACAGTAATGAAAAAGAGAGTCCAGATGCGAGATCGAAAGAAAGCATATAATATACATGCGTATTCGGCACGAGTCAGAGCCATCACTGCTTATTATTACAAATATAATTGAAAATTCAGAGACAGGAAGGCAAGCGTCGGTGGACACATCAAGGAGCGTCACCACCTTCCCCGGCCTCTCCTTCCAGCCCTAGGCAGTATGCGAGAATATTGAAGTGCGTGAATGGTCCGTAGCTCCTAATGTGCAAGGCGCAGCTGATCTTCGGCACGCGCAATGTGGATCCCAGGAAAGTCCGCCCTGGTGTCGACTTCTCCCCCCAGCTCGGTCATAAGTTGTGTGTAGTTATTTTCCAGGCAGAGAAGTCGTTCCTCGGCAGAGTCCTGGTTCTCCTGAACTCGGCTGTAGATCTGCAGCATGAGAGTGTTTCCGAAACAGCTCGGTCAAGCGTCGCTTCAGTACCACAGCGTCCTTCGGGTCGCCCAAAAAGGCAGTTATTGAGTCAGGAGATGGGGGCGGCGAGAACTCTTCCTCGTCGATGTCAACATCAGTCGATGAGACTTCGCGGTAGCCTGCAATGGATAGGTTAAGACGGACACAATCTCATTTTAGCAGGACAAAGCGAGTGCGGATAGCTACCTGGCACAGTTTCCGCACCCCTACCCGGGTGGTTTTAATGTTAGTGTTGAACTGGGCATCTATCATTTTAAGGAGGAAATATTTGTTATTTTTTTCATCTAGTAAACTCAAGTGCAACGAAAAACAGTGTATGAAAGTAACAAATCAAGAATAACCAAAGAGAGAGGCAACAGGGCAAGGGTTGTAAATATCAGTATGAATAATAGTAAAAGATGTAGTAGTATATTCAAATATATGATTAAATGAAGTACACCAATGTTTACTAAGTTCACACACATCACAATAAAAGTTTTCAAACATTACAACAACAACAATCAAGCCCTTATCCCATTATAGTGGGGTCGGCTATATGGATCATTTGTCGCCATTATGCCCTACCTTTTGTCATAATTTCACTAATGCCTAAGTACATCATGTCTTTCCTTATAGTTTCATTGCAAGTCATTATTGGTCTACCCCTCCCTCGTTTAACATGCCTAGTGACTATACTCTCACAACGCCTAACAAGTGCCTCTAATGGTCTCCTTTGTACGTGTCCAAACCATCTTAGTCGAGCTTCTCACATCTTCTCTGCAATTCGTGATACTCATGTCTTATCACTAATACATTCATTCTTAATTTTATCCAGTCTCGTGTGTTCACACATCCACCTAAGCATTTTCATCTCCGCAACTCCCATTTTTTGCTCGTGTACACAATTAACTGCCCAACACTCAGAACCATAGAGCATCGCTGGTCTAATTGCAGTAGGGTAAAACTTGCCCTTAAGTTTTAATGATATTTTACGATCGCATTAGATCTCTGACAATCCTCTCCACTTCAACCAACCCGCTTGGATTCTTAGTTATTAAAGGTGCAAGGCGCACCAAGGCGCAAAGGGATCTTGGAACCTAGGCGCAAGGCTCAAGGCGCAGGCACGCGTCTGACGAAGGTAAGGTGCAACCACATCCATTTTAAATAATTATCATTAAACACCAATAAATCTTCCTGATTAGATTCTTCATATATTCTACTCATTAATCATTCATTACTATCGTTTATATCTCTTAAAAAATAAAATCAATGTGGTCACTATGATCATATTTAAGTCTCGAAACTCGATTATGTTTCACACACTATCATACAAAAATTATTGAATTCTAACATTATTTTATTCTTTATTTTGGGGAAAAAATTATGGCAAAAATTTCACTCATGTGCGTCTTTTATGCTCCAATGGCGCACAAAGGCGCAATTATCTGAGCCTGATGAGCATGGTGAGTCTGGAGCCTTAGGCGCGCCTTTAACAACTTAGGATTCTATGTGCCACATCTTTATCAATATCTCCATCTTTTTGAAGATCGATCCAAGATATTTAAAACACTCACTACGGGAAATATCTTGATCACCCAACTTAATAACAAAGCCATTCGTCTTTCTTGCACTGTTAAATTTAAGCTCCATATACTCCGTCTTTGCCCTGCTCAACCTAAAACCCTTCTTTTCTAAAATGTCTCGCCAAAATTCTAGTTTTCAAACATTAAATTAAAAATAATAGGAAAAGGAAGTTTTGTAATAGAGATAGAACGATGTTTTAGGCGACAGGACTCCAAAGTAGATGACTAATTCACATGAAGAGTTTGCGGAGGTGAAGCTGAGCCATGGGCTTTCAACTGTGATCACTAATAAATACCGGAATAAGCAATATTCACTGAACCAGTAGCACATCCTCTAATAAAGGCTTCTAGAGCAGCTTGACCAAAATGAGGATCCCAAATCGCATGAACAATAGGTCTTACATGTAAATGGTCTTCTATCTATGACTCAAAAATTACATGAAACAGATTATTTGGATGTCAAAAATATTACTGCTAACTGGTCAAAGTGTGAAACAAATGGAAGTCTTCTTTCATTTTTCAACAGTGAGTAAAACCAGGCCCATGAGCTTATTATCTTAGGTCGTAACAAGTTGATAGGACCACTTTTGTACGGCCCCATGTCGTTACACGAGAGGGGCACGGTGACGTACAAACTCTTTAGGCATAGCAAGTCATCCCTAGGGAGGCCCGAGTTGAGAGGAAAATAACACTTATTATTAATCAAAGGAGACTCCCCATACATATATATATGTAGGGGAGAAAATGTACAAGGATAGAAATACCCTTATGGGTAAAATACAATAGAAAAAGCAATAAAATGACTAAAACGACTTGAATTCAACTCTCCCCCTCAAGTCGAACGGTAGATATCCGTCATTCCGAGCTTATGAGTGTCATCAGTGAAGACGTCGGAACCTAGACTCTTGGTGAAGATGTCAGTCAGTTGGTCTCTGAAGTGAACAAATGGTGTGACTAAGCTTCCTTTTTCAAGATGATCTTTGATGAAATGTCGATCCACCTCAACATGCTTAGTTCTGTCATGTTGAACTGGATTGTGGGCTATGCTGATGGCAGCTTTGTTGTCACAGTACAGGGATATGGGAGCTTCTTCCTGGAGCCCCAAATCTTGCAAGAGAGTACGTAACCACAGACCTTCACAGAGGCCTTGAGACATTGTCCGGTACTCAACCTCGGCACTCGATCTTGCCACCACATTCTGTTTACTACGCCATGTGACCAGATTTCCTCCAATGAATGTGCAATAACTCGTTGTAGATTTTTGGTCATTGTGACATCCAGCCCAGTCAGCATCAGTGAAAACTTCGAGCCGCAGATGATTGTTCTTAGAGAACATTAGCCCCCGTCCTGGGGACTTCTTCAAATACCTGAGGACACGGTAAGCTGCCTCCTGGTGTCTGACCCTTGGGGCATGCATGTACCTACTCAGGATCCCAACAGCATATGTAATGTCGGGGCGAGTATGTGAGAGATATAAGAGCTTTCCCACCAATCTTTGATAACTGGAGGCATCCGTACGATCACCATTGCTATCCTCATCGATCTTATGGTTCTCCTCCATAGGGGTAATTGCAGGGGCACACCCGAGCAGACCGGTCTCCGTTAGCAGGTCCAACACATACTTGCGTTGAGAGATAAAAATACCTTTGTCAGAACGGGTTACTTCAATTCCTAGGAAGTAGCGTAGCCTTCCTAGGTCTTTGACTTCGAACTCAGCTGAGACACGGGCCTTCAGTTTGGATATTTCATCGGTGTCATTTCCTGTGATCACAATGTCATCAACATAGACAATCAGAACAACAATTTTCTTTTCATTCCTCCTGACAAACAGGGTATGATCAGAGTGTCCCTGCTTGTAGCCAAACTGGATCATGGCCTTGTGGAATCTACCGAACCATGCCCTCGGGGACTGCTTCAGTCCATATAAGGACTTTCGTAAGCGACAAACAAGGCTCTCTTGTCCCTTCCTCACAAAGCGTGGAGGAGAGACTATATGCACCTCTTCCTCGAGGTCCCCGTGCAAGAACGCATTTTTGACGTCCAATTGATGAAGTTCCCAATCTAAAATCACAGCACACGATATGATTACACGAATAGAGTCCATCTTTGCAACCGGTGCAAAAGTCTCTTGGTAATCAATCCCCTGATTCTGGGTATAACCACGAGCAATCAACCGAGCTTTATATCGCTTGACCTTCCCATCCGGATTCTGCTTGACTGAGAAGACTCATCTTGAACCAATAGGTTTCTTGCCAAGAGGAAGAGGGATGGCATCCCATGTGTGATTCTTCTCCAAAGCGGACATTTCTTCCTTCATTGCTTGAGCCCATACTGGAATGCCAAGTGTCTCCTGCCATGTCTTAGGAATAGAGATCTCGGACAAAGAGGATATGAAAGACTGGTGAGGCTTAGAGAGATGATTATAAGCAACATGGTTAGAAATTGGGTGTTCGGTACACCGGGCCTTACCTCTTAGTTGAGCAATAAGAACATGTAAATCAGCATCAGGATCTGAGTCCAAAGGCAGCATTGGCAGCGACGGAACAATGATGGGTTGTTCACCTGTTTTCTGACAATGATAAACATGAGGTAGCGGCGTAATGAGAGATGGATGATGAGAGAAGGGTATATGAGAGATATCTGTAGTGGATGGCATAGTGGAAGTAGGAGCGCTACAACGCCCGGGGGGGATAATAGGAAGAGGAACAGCACCAATAACAACATTATCCTCCTTCCCCTGACGAAAAGGAGTCGAAGCTAAGTAATAAGATTCATCTTCGCGAAACATCACATCCATGGTACAATAAGTATGCCTGGAGGGTGGGTGATAACACCGATACCCCTTGGTGGTGGTAGAATAACCAAGGAAAACACAACGGATAGCTCGAGGATTGAGCTTGTCACGGAGTGGCTGATGAACATGAACAAAACAGACACACCCAAAAACACGGAGTGGAAGAGACGAGGTATGAACAACAGTAGTAGAGGACAAACGGGCTAGAGGTGTAGTATACGCAAGAACCCCTAGTGGCCGTCAGGATGGCATCACCCCAATAGGATTTCGGAAGGTGCATGGAGATGAGAAGACAACGGGCAACATCAAGAAGGTGCCTCTTTTTGCGTTCAGCCACACCATTTTGGGTGGAAGTGTAAACACACGTAGTCTGGTGGATGATTCCATTTCTTGAGAGGTAGGCCCCAAACTCACCCCGATCATCATATCCCCCCATTGTCACTTCGAAGAACACGAATGGTTCCATTGAACTGAGTTTGTATCATCGTATGAAAAGTTTGGAAAACAGAAGTAACTTCTCCTTTCTTTTTTAAAAGATAAACCCACGTAGTACGGGAAAAACAGTCAATAAAGGTAACAAACCATCTATAGCCAGTTAAAGATACAATCGGGAAAGGTCCCCAAACATCAGAATGTATAACAGCAAAGGAGTACTACTAGGCGATGATAAATGAGATGTTGAATGACGAACATGTTTTGACATTACACATACATCACATTTCAAACCAGGAATAAACAGAGATAAAGCAAGAAACAATTTCTGAAGATAAACGAGAGACGGATTACCAAGGCACAAGTGCCAGCGGCGAGAATCCGTAGCAGTAGCGGTTGAAGAAGAAAGAGTAAGGGATGATGGTGTAGTATCCAGGTAGTACAGTCTGCCACGATTCCTACCACTGCCAAGTATCCGCTTCGTGCCCAGTTCCTGAAAAATACAAGAGTCAGAGAAGAAGGTTACAGAGCAGTTAAGAGATTTATTAAGGCTGCTAATAGAGAGTAAACTACGGGGAAACGAATGAACATGCAAAACGGAAGAGGGGTGAAAGGCAGGGGAACATAAAAAAAAAGACCATTGCCAGCAATAGGAGACAAGGTACCATTAGCAGAGACAACCCTGCCCTTACCAGACAAGGGAGTGTAGGAGGAAAAACCTGTATAGGACCCGGTCATGTGGTCAGTGGCCCCAGAATCAATGATCCACTCAGACGGAGGAGACACAACAGCATGGGCACTGGGCATCGTAGCAGTAACAAACAAAGGGGAAGTACCACTCAGAGTAGGAGGAGACTGAGAATGAAGCAGGCGTCGCAGAGCATCCAATTCTG
Organism: Platanthera zijinensis; assembly: GCA_039513925.1. Classification (NCBI taxonomy): domain Eukaryota; kingdom Viridiplantae; phylum Streptophyta; class Magnoliopsida; order Asparagales; family Orchidaceae; genus Platanthera; species Platanthera zijinensis. The sequence goes on from CM077097.1 coordinate 145,603,499, forward strand.
ATGTGGTGAAGTGATCCGGAAGCTGACCCAGAGGGCCCTCCTGCAACTGTGGAATAAGCCACATCATGAGAACGGGTACCAGTCTGGCGAGATCCACCACGTCCGAGGTCACGACCACGTCCACGGCCACGGACATATCCAGGTGGAGCAAGATGTGGATGAAGCTTGAAGCATACTTCACGAGAATGGCCCTGACGACCACAATGAGTGCACATGGGAATCGTGTTGGTCTGACTGGAGCCAACACGCCCAACACTCGTAAAGGCAGAGCGGTTTGGAGGAGGGGCAGCGGTGCTAAGAGAACGTCGACGGTCTTCATCGCCAAGAACCATACTGAAAGCCTCACGGAGAGAAGGAAGCGGAGACCGATGAAGAATATTGGTGTGAACCATATCCAACTCCATTCCTAAGCCCACCAAAAATACATGTAGGCGGAAAAGTTCATCGCGCTTCTGCAACAGGACTGCATCGGCAGTGCAGGTAGGAGTAAACTGGTTGAAGTAGTCCAACTCTTGAGAGATCCGCTCGAACTCGGAGTAGTAGGTGGTGACTGTCATAGATCCCTGTCGTAGCTCCAACATATGACGTGTGAGCTCATAAACCTGAGTGGAGTTCCCAATCTGAGAGTAGGTCTCCCGTGCTCGATTCCAAATCTCGTAGGCTAAGTCCATCAGCATATAACTGCGGTACACCTTGGGTGACATAGAATGGAGAAGCCAGGATACCACCAGAGAATTTTCTGAGTCCCATCGCGGACAAGAAGAATCAGCCCTAGGTGGTGCCACCTTAGTCCCATCAATGTATCCAAACAACTGATGACTGCGGATAAGATGCTGTGCTGCACGAAACCATTCGAGGTAGTTTGTTCCATCCAGTGGAACTGTGGTAATTTTCAAAGAATCAGCATGGCCAGAGGGCCGTTGAGATTCACCCATCGGGGGTGCCATAACCATCGGGGATGTAGATTCAACCGCAGCGGAGGAGTCATCCATGACAAAAAAGGAAAAGTCAAGAACAAAGGGTTGGCTACAACACAGGATACTCAGCACCCCACAGCAGAGGCAAAACAGCAGAAGACAAAAGGTAGAGAAGCAATCGACATCAGGAAGCCGCAATAGGCGAGATCTGGATCGGGAGATCGGGATTGGCGTTTGATCGACGTGCGACAAGCAGAAGACAGGATTGATCGGGATGCATCAGGCAGCAACATGCGACGATGAAATGGTCAGCTCCCTCAGCACCCCCGGCTGCCGGCGAGAGTGTCATGGACCTCCATGCGAGGCGGTGGCGATGAAGACCGCAGCAGAGGTGAACGAAGGAAATCGGGCGTGCGGGCGAGCGGCGAGCTGCGAGAAAGAAAATTAGGGTTCGGGTAATTGCTCTGATACCATGTTGAGAGGAAAATAACACTTATTATTAATCAAAGGAGACTCCCCATACATATATATGTAGGGGAGAAAAGGTACAAGGACAGAAATACCCTTATGGGTAAAATACAATAGAAAAAGCAATAAAACAACTTGAATTCAACTGCCCGCACGATGGATTATTAGCTCAGTAGTAGAGCGAGTTCATGATAATTGTGTCGTTGTGTCTAGGTTGTGCAGGCCCTTAGCTACATGGATAGTTAAATGCGCTCATCGGCGCCTAACTCGGAGATGTAGATCATCTAAGGCACATTAGCATGATGTACTCCTGTTCGAATCGAAGTTTGAAACCAAACTTCTCCTCAGGAGGATAGATGGGTCAATTCAAGTGAGATTCAATGGAAATCAAACTTCCTATTCACTTGTGAGATACGGGCGTTCAGGGGGAGCTCCCAAACTTTTAAAAATATCTTTCAATGGCTTTCAGACTCCCATTGTGGGCAATCCGATGATGGCAGAGCGGGTTCCCCGGTGGTATCACTAACAAATTCAACCATGCGTCGAATTTTTAAGGTAAGGTTATGGAGCGAGGCCATTAAAGGTAGTTAGAGATATCAAATCGAATAATGGTAGAGTGTTGTGATCATGGCTTACATGGATGGAAGTCACGGGAGAAGACGAGGAACCTCCTCAGGATGAGATATCGGGACAGTCTGCACTCCCTGAAGTGGCGATCCAAGAATAGAAATCAATGAATCGTACAAACAAGGATTAGAGAGTTGAAAATAAGATTTTTCTCGTAGAAAGAAAAAATTGTGATTCGTTGAGACAACAAAACCAAGATAAATCACAATAGGTGAAAGAAATGAGGAAGAATCATCCCCTCAATAATGCAGGAAATCGGAGTCGGAAATGGGGTTGGCTCCATCGAGGATTCTGGCCCCCGTATGTACCGATCAACACAAAGCAACAGGATGTATGGGCCCTTTGCGCTTACGGGCTGGAAATTATGGGGTTATGTGATGACGAGCTCGACGGGCCGAGGATTAGAAGACGGGAGACGGGCGAGAGAAGCAGTGCAAAGAAGAGTAACCGTGCAGAAAGTGGGAGCGAAAGCGTGGCATGCGAGGGAGAAAATTAGGGCTTTAATACCATGTTGAAATTAGGATTTTAGTTACTTATATAAATCAGAGTAACACTCCTATATATAAATATATATTTATTTTTACTATTTTGCTCGTGCTCTTATAATTCCCCACTCCTATATATATATGGTTTGAAATAAATAAGCTCAAGATTTTTTAAGCCTAAAAAAGCTTCAGTTGGTTCTCTCATAATAATGTCGGAATTAAGCAAATAATATATGCATTTTGTAGCCAAGAACGAGATCTACAACTTGCATGTTAAACATTTTTTAAAAATTTGCACGGTTTAGCCAGAATCTGGCCCGAAATTTTAATGGCTCGAATTTTGAAATGTATTATTATTATATTCATTTCGAACCAGCAACCTTTTAAGCGAGATTCCGGCCAAACCGTGCAAATTTTGAAAGAACGTTCAACACGAAAGTTTTAGATCTCGTTCTTTTCTACAAAATGCATATATTATTTGCATAATTCTGACATATATTGTGGGAGAACTAGCTCAAGCTTTTTTAGGTTTTAAAAAATTTTAGATCTCGTTCTTGGCTATAAAATGCATATATTATTTGCCTAATTCCGACATATATTGCGGGAGAACCATCTCAAGCTTTTTTAGGCTTAAAAAAGCTTAAACTTATATATGTTATTCTGATATATATATGTGTGTATATATATATACATATATATATAGGAGTGGGGAATTATAAGAGAACGGGCAAAATAGTAAAATTAAAAATCCATGTAATAGCACCCAATTCTAACACAGAGAAATCATGATCTCTCAACTTGTGAACATGCAGCGGAAGTATAATAGCAGCAAACCGAAACTGTTTCAAGAGAATAAAATTGTGTAATGGCAATAGAAAATTACCATATATTGAGACAGACAACAACAAAAAATAGTTGAAAACAGATAACTATGCTTCAGTTAGCATGACAAGTTTAGAGATTAAACATACGAAAAATGAAATGCTTCTTTTGTAGCAATCATAGTTCTTGTCATAAACAATGATAATTTCCAGGAAAATGTCAATAGACTTGTTAGCTACAATATTATGATAAGATCTCACAAGTAAGAAGCCAGGTTAAAGGTTAAAGGTTAAAGCCAAATAAATGCATGGTCTACTACATTACAATGATTTATCCAAATAAATGAATGGTTAAACAGTGAAATTCGCAAGCAATACCAAAGCTAAATATCATTCAGACAGAATCACATCTTTAAAAACCGAAAATATAAAATGAGCATCTTGATTCACAACTTAAAAAAATGATGGCATACCTCCACGGATGAAAATTGTAACGGCCCTCGAGTTTGCACATTGCTCAATATACAACATTCGATCTTTTGTAGTTCCAAATGATTTTTCCCTAACTATACCAGCCTAATTGAAAAGAAAAATGATATGCAGTCTCAATAAAACTATAAATAATTAAAGTAAAATGATTGAAAGCATAAAACATATATTTAGAGCTTACAAAAAATTAATGAAATAGGCAGCAGCAAAAATCCAAAAAAGCACAACAAAGCCATACAACATAGAGATTACTAGCCTTATGCCCTTATAACAACTATTCCGAGTCACTTTTTGAATCCTTATTTCTAATTCATTTCTATACAGAACTGCATATGATATTAAATCCTAGTTTGTGCTAGATTTTTTCCAAATAAATTCTGGTTAGATTTGATTTTTTTCCAATAAAACCTTATTTCTAATTCCCCTCGTTATGTCTTTCGCATCAATTCTACTTCACGATGTACCAGAGCATCTTATCTTAGGTGAAACCCCCATCTGTTTATCTTCAACAACATTGTTCTCAATAGGTGCTATCTATAGTTTCAATAGTAAAATCAGTAAGAACTTTATTTCTCCAAAAGAAAGTCTAGCACAAAGCTAAGCATAAAAGGAGGCAGACAAACCCATCTATATTCGGCCATTTTGGTCAATTGGTGTTGAACGCACTAAACATTAGTATATATGTACAACCCCGTATTCGGCGGGTAGGGTCAGCAGGAGTCGGTCCAGCCATTGTGGCGCAGTCCAAGTCCCAGGCGAGCTGGAAGAGAGACAAGGGCTCTACATCCTCGCCGACTCGCCCGGCAGGGGTGGAACAGGTATGGGGCGAGTGGAGCAAGTAGGCTCGCACTCGCCCCTGGTTCTCGGCAATGTCAGGCGAGTGGGGCAGGCCAGGCCCGCACTCGCCCAGGGCCATAGGGAGGCGGCAAGTGCCGGCACCATCGAGCACTCGCCGGCCCAAGCGAGTGGAGGTTTTCAAGAGCCACTCGTCCAATAATGTGTGTTGTAATTTTACCATTCCACCCCCGCTGGCCTGCCCATAGCCTTTCAAAATAGCGGAGTTACGTTGTTGGCAGGCCGACTTGGACTGCCTATAGCTGTTTAGAACAACGGAGGTGAGTTATTGACAGACCAACTTCAAAAAACTATAAATAGACTCAAGGGGGTACCTCAGAAGGCATGCTTACTTATTCTCTGGTCTTCTTGCGCTTTCTGAGGTATCCTTAGCTCAGCACTTGGCTAAGGAGGGGAAACGCTCTAAGATCTTCCGGGTGTATGGTGGGACCTCCGTGTTGGAGCCTTGAGTCCATTTCTGGTTCTAAGTTATTGGTCCGCTGAGCTTTTGGGGAGAAGTGCGAGGTCACCCCTTTCCTAAGGGTGCGAACTCCACAGAAGCCGGTTCCCGGTTTCAACATTTTGGTGCGGTGAGCGTGGAGAGTGATCAGCACCGAAAATCCTTCGCGAGCTCGATGGCTGAAGACGAAGGACGAGGCTCTGGCAGGGGCCGACTTGCCGCCTCCCCCTCCACTCGCAACCCTCGGGATGTTCGAGGATTTCCGGCAAGAGATGCGGAACCTCGTCATGTTCGCACTCGGCACTCGCACCGAGTGCTCGACTCCAGCTGTCCCAGTTATCGCAGCCCCATCTCTGGGCGAGAACCCCCCAGTCAGGCGACCTGGGAAGGAAGTAGCAGAGGAAGGCAGCGAGCGGGATCTGCCAGGGAGAGCTCTGTTCCCCGTCTTGGCAAGCGCGGGCCGAATCAGCAAGGCGGAGGCGCGAGATCGCCCGGCTCGCCTAGCAGGGGATGGCATCCCCTTCAGTGAGTTGGTCTCATCCGCCCCAGTTCCAGAGGGGTTTCGTGAGCCAGAGATGTCCTACTACACCGGAAAGGACGATCTGGTTCAACACATCTAATGGTTCGAGGATGTGGTTTCGATATGAAAGATGTTGGATGCGTTCAAGTGCAGGCTCGTCGTCATCACCCTCAAGGAGAAGGAGAGAGATTGGTTCCACCAGCTCCATCTACCGCTTCAAGGACCTGTGTCGGGGGTTCATGCTAAGGTTCACCACTTCCAAGAAGAGGAAGGAGTCTGAGTCCCTGTTCCTCATCAAGCAGGGGGTGAACGAGATTTTGGGGAGCTATGTGGATCGGTTCCTGGAAGAGGTCCTCCAAGTGCATGAGATGTCAGGGCACACCCTCATGGTGGCATTCACCCATGGGTTGCAGCAGGGATTCTTCAGAATGGAGCTGAAGAGGGTCCCTCCTCTCTCCTTTGAGGAGCTAATGGAGAGGGAAGCGAGGCAGGTCGACGAGGAGGCGTCAAATCCAGATTTCGCCAGGAAGCCGGCCAAGTGGGCCACGCAGGAGGAGATGGAGCCAGGGGGTGGCAGGGGCCAGGAGGTGCGGAGGACTGAGCCCAGGCAGAGGGAACAGCAGCAGCCAAGGTGGGGCCGTCAGGAGTCAAACAATCGGTTAGGCTGGAAGCAGCAGGAGTGGCACGACCAAGGCCAGAGGAGAGGTTTCCACGGAGGGGACAACCGCCAAGGAGGGTAGGGTCAGTTCAACCCTCCAGGTTAGAGGCAGGAGCAGAGGCCTCCTCTCACCGATCAACGTCAGACTATGGCGATAGCCCTGGGGAGGAGGAGGAGAGGTCAGAGGAGGAAGCAAGAAGGCAGGGTGGAGCTGCCTTACTGCGATTTCCACCAGGAGGAAGGCCACGCCACGGCCACGTGCCTGGAGTTCCTGGAGTTGAGGGGAACCAGGGAGCAGCAGCAGCAGCAGCCTTATCGGGAGATGCATATTGAAGAGGTCCAGCCCGGAGGGGAGGACAAGTGCGAGGATAGGGCCGATGTAGGGGTCCGAGAAGGGATCGGGGTGATCCACGAGGAGGTGGGAGTTGAGGTTGCCCGCAAGGCGACCCTCCATACCATGTATCGTTGGAGCGTTGCTTCGACGTCTCTAACTCCACCCCCAGAGGAGAAGATTACCTTCAAGAGGAAGGATATGTCGGATCATGAGGATCCCTTTTGCAACGCGCTGGTGATCCAGGCCGCGGTCGAAAATTTTACCGTCTCTCGGATCCTCATTGATAACGGGAGCTCGGTCAACGTCGTCTTCAAGAAGGTGTTCGACGCGATGAAGGTGGAGGCCAGGAGAGTGTTGGTCTCGGATGGGCCTCTTTCGGATTTTCCGGGGAAAGGAAGGAGGTGGAAGGAAGAGTAGGGTTTCATGTTACTCTAGGGGGGAAGTCCAGAAACTGCAGGTTCGTCATTGTGGACGCCCCTAGCAGTTACAACGCAATCTTCGGACGGTCCCTCATCAGCGCCTTCCGCTGCGTACCCTCTTTCTTCCATCAGTGCCTGAAATTCAATGTTGAAGGCATTCAAGTCCGGGTCTGCGAAGACTCAAAGGTGGCAAGAGAGTGCTATGTCACGGCGGTCAACACCATCTCCTGGCAGGAGGGAGCCGAGGAGATCGAGAGGAGGATGGAGGAAGTGTCCAGGCAGGAGGCTGGAGGGGGAGCAGAGGAGATGGAGGTAGAGGAGGAAGAGATTCACGCCCAGGTGGGGGCGATGGAAGAATTTCCGAGAGAGCAGGCCGAGGTGAAGGCCGAGGAGGAAGCCGGGGAGGAGGAGGCTCCAGTCCCAGGCGAGAGGGCTGCTGGCGAGTGGGAGGAGCAGTCCCGGCTAGAGACAGCGGAAGAGGTGGTAGAGATGGAGGTTCTCACCCGGGAAGGCAGGGTGGAGAAGGTGTGGATCAGCGGGAGGATGAATCCAGAGGACCAAGGGAGGATGCTGGAGTGCATCCGGAAGAACGTGGATGTCTTCGTATGGAGCGCGGCGGACATGTCGAGGATCGATGCGAACGTCGCCTGCCACCGCTTCAACCTGGATCCAGAGGCTCGCCTCATTCGGCAGAAGAAGAGGTCTACCGCGGACAAGCTGGCCGAGCCCATCCGAGAGGAGGTGGGTAAGCTCCTCAAGACCGGGTTTGTATCTGAGATCCAGTATCCAGACTGGGTCTCCAATGTTGTAATGGTTAAAAAAGGAGACGAATGCTGGAGGATGTGTGGATTTCTCTCTTTTGAATAAATTATGTCCTAAAGATTGTTACGTCTTGCCTCGGATCAACGCGCTGGTTGACTCAGCCGTCGATTTTTCTGTAATGAGCTTTCTAGATGCTTTTTCAGGTTATCATCAGATCAGAATGCACCCGCCCGATATAAAAGATGTCTCCTTCATCACTGGGGACGGGTGCTACTGCTATAAGATGATGTCCTTTGTGCTAAAAAAATGCAGGGGCAATGTATCAAAAGATGATGGATCGGGTCTTCCGAGGGAGAAGGAGAAGGAATTTGGAAGTGTACGTGGATGACCTCATGATCAAGAGTCGGGACGTGGACTCTCACCTCCAGGACCTGGAAGAGACCTTCAGTGCCCTGCGGAAGTATAAGATGAAGCTGAATCCCTTGAAGTGTGTCTTTGGGGCCAGCACGGGAAAATTCCTAGGTCACCTCTTTACTCTTGCAGGGGTGGAACCTAATCCTGGCAAGGTGAGGGCGATCATGGAGTTGAGGTCACCACGGATCGCCAAAGAGATCCAGCGGCTGACGGGAAAGTTGGCGGGGTTGAGCAGGTTCCTCTCTTGGGCAAGAGAGAAATGCCCCCCTTCTTCAAAGCACTGAGGGGAAATCAGAAATTTGAATGGTCTAAGGAATGCGAGGAAGCGTTACAAGCCTTGAAGAGGCAGCTGACCCAAGCTTCGCTGCTCCAGGGACCGAAGGAGGGGGAGATCTATCCCTGTACCTTGGAGTCGGGGTCGTGGCCTTGAGCTCTGTCCTAGTCCGAGAAGAGGGGAAGAAACGACTACCCATCTATTACGTGAGCAGGGTCTTGAGGAAGGCGGAGCTCCGATACCCGGTTTTAGAGAAATTGGCTTTTGCCCTGGTTATCTCGGCTCGGAGGCTCCGGCCCTACTTCCAAGCACACTCCATCTGAGTGGTGACTGACCATCCCCTCTGCAACATCTTTGAGGGGGTGGAGCATTCAGGAAGTTTGGCAAAGTGGTCAGTGGAGCTGAGTGAATTTGATATATCTTTTGTTCCCCGCCTCTCGATCAAGGCTCAAGCGATGGTCGACTTCCTAGCTGATTATGTGGTTGAGGTGGCGGAGGCAGAGCTCACTCGTCCAATTCCTTGGAAGGTGATAGTAGATGGCGCCTCGGGCAGGTATTCATTGGGGGTAGGAGTGATCCTGCAAAGCCCTCAGGGAACAAAGATCGAGCAGACGGTAGTCGTTCACATCCCCATTACCAATAACCAGGCGGAGTATGAGGCGGTAATAGCGGGGCTTCGTCTGGCAAGGGAGTTGGGGGTGGATAATGTGGAAGTGCACACAGATTCCATGGTGGTGGCCTCTCAGATCAACGGGGAGTTTGAGGCAAGGGAGCCTACTCTCCAATTGTACTTAGCCAAGGTAAAGGGAGTTATCGGCATGTTCCAAACATTCTCCATTCAACACGTGCGGCGAGAGGAGAACGAGCAGGTAGATCAGTTGGCCAAGCATGGATCCCGGGTGGGGGGAACCATCACCGACCTTTTTCGCCCCTCTAGTGAAGGAGAGCTGATGGAGGTAGACCAGCGCCCTTCGTGGATAGTCCCCTTCGCCACCTTCTTGTCCACTGGTGAGTTCCCGGAAGGCCTGGACAAGAAGCGCTTCAAGCACAAATCGGCATACTATCCGATGCGCAACGGGAAGTTGTATCGCAAGACCCTCTCAGGACTCTTAGCACATTGTGTGGCCGAGGGGGAGGTCCAGAGGATCTTGGAATAAGTTCATGTCGAGGAATGCGGGAGTCACTCAGGAAGTACGACCTTGGAAGGGAGGATAGTGAGGCAAGGGTACTTTTGGCCAAACCTGGGTCGGATGCCGCCGAGTTTGCAAAAAAGTGCCAGAAGTGTCAACTGTTTGCCCCACTCCAGCTACTACCAGTTCAAAAACTAAGGAGCATCACTGCGCCTTGGCTCTTCGCCATTTGGGGAATGAACCTGGTAGGGCCCTTCCCTCCGGCCAGTGAGCAGAGGAGGTTCTTATTGGTGATGATAGATTATTTTTTTAAGTAGTTGGAGGTGAAGGTGTCGGCCAAGGTGACCTCCCAGGTGGTTCAGAATTTTGTGTGGGGGGAGATCATCTGCTGACACGGGTTGCCTCAGGTCATTGTCACAGACAACGAGTTGCAGTTCGCTAGCGCCGAGTTTATCAGTTTATGTGGACAACTTGGGATTGATCTCAGGTTCGCGTCGATCCACCACCCCAGGAGCAACGGGCAGGTGGAGGCGGCGAAAAAGATCACTGTGAACTTGCTAAAAAAGGTAAAAAACTTGAAAGGGAGTTGGGTGGAGCGAGCAGCTCCCTTCAGTCTTGTGGGCCCTTAGAACTACTCACAATACGGCCACAGGAGAGACCCCATTCAAGCTCTCCCACAGCTGTGAGGTTGTGCTCCCCATAAAATTCGAGGTTTGGACACCTCGGGTAGTCGAGGCGAAAGAAGTAAGGGGGATAGAGAGCCGAGAACGAGGGCGAGCTACGACTCTCCTTGAATCTAACGGAGGAACTTCGAGATGTGGTCATTGTTAGGCAGGAAGAAATCAAGCGGCGGATGGCTAAGTATTTTGACAAGCATGTTAGGGTCAAGCAGTTCACGGAAGGGGACTTGGTCCTCAAAAAGGTAGATGCCTCAGGAAGGTCAGCAGCCGTGGGGAAGCTCAACCCAAATTGGGAAGGTCCATACATTATCAAAGAGGTATTGAAGTCAGGGGGTATCGCCTCCAGAATGTGGAGGGCGAGACCTTAAGTCACACTTGGAGCGGTGATGACCTGAAACGTTTCTATCCATGAACAAAGTATGTAACATCCTCTTTTGTAAATACGAGATATCACGGCCTTTTCAGATCTTTTTGCAATAATTTGTGGTAGGTGATGTTCATGAAATAGACCCCGAGAAGATCCCGATGTCAGGCTCCCACTAGCTGGCAGGGCTGGAAGTCACTCGAGAGAGTCCACCCAGACCCCGAGAAGATCTCGCTGTCAAGCTCCCACTAGCTGGCAGGGCGGGATGTCATTCAAGAGAGTCTACCCAGACCCCAAGAAGATCCCGCTGTCAGACTCCCACTAGCTGGCAGGGTTGGATGTCACTTGAGAGAGTCTACCTAGACCCCGAGAAGATCCCGCTGCCAGGCTCCCACTCGCCCAGTAATGTATTGTATTTTTACCATTCCACCCCCGCTGGCCTGCTCATAGCCTTTCAAAACAGCGAAGTTACGTTGTTGGCAGACCGACTTGGGCTGCCTATAGCTGTTTAGAACAACGGAGGTGAGCTATTGGCAGACCAACTTCAAAAAACTATAAATAGACCCAAGGGGGTACCTCAGAAGGCATGCTTAATTATTCTCTGGTCTTCTTGCGCTTTCTGAGGTATCCTTAGCTCAACACTTGGCTAAGGAGGGGAAGCGCTCTAAGATCTTCCGGGTGTGTGGTGGGACCTCTGTGCTGGAGCCTTGGGTCCATTTCTGGTTCTAAGTTTTTGGTCGTCTGAGCTTGTGGAGAGAAGTAAGTGCAACGTCACCCCTTTCCCAAGGGTCCGAACTCCACAGAAGTCGGTTCCTGGTTTCAACAATATACATTTCGTCTTTCGGTTAAGTTCTAGACTAATGGAGAAGAGAGAAACAACATGTGGATATCTTTACAATGCGAGATATTGCTATATATAAGCTAAGAACCAAGTTGAAGAAGTGGCATTAAAATTGAACGAGGTTGAAAAAGAGGCATTAAAATTGAACGAGGTTGAAAAAGAGGCATTACAACTGAACGAGGTTGGAAAAGAGGCATTACAACTGAACGAGGTTGATAAAGAGGCATTACAACTGAACGAGGTTGATAAAGAGGCATTATAACTGAATGATATTGAAAAAGAGGCATTACAACTGAATGATATTGAAAAAGAGGCATTGAAAAAGAGGCATTAAAACTGAACAAGGAAAAAAAGGAGCTATCCCATCTCAATCCCGCTTAAGAGACCAAAGAGATAACCATTCCCCGAAGATGAACCTATCAAAACTCTCATTTTCAACACCGAGTTACCCCCGAAAGAAAATTAGGGTTTGTCAAAGGCAAACATTTAGTGTTTGCATGGTGGACGACTAGCAAGCCTCGAGTAGATGTTACCTTTGCATGTCATTGATTGAATGTTGACTCAAAGGTCATGTCAATAAAACAAAAAAGAGAAATATCAGATTCAAGTCAAGGGACCCATCCTAGAGAATGCAAAACTCATGGTGGCACGATTCATAGAAAAAACCAACACTTTGATTTGATTTATAATGTGATGGTGGATAAGAAGGAAAACAAAACGTGGAAAACGAGTGCCGATTTCACCACTCTGAGTAAAGCATGGCCAAAGGTTGCAAATTTGGGGTATCAAATGATGAGCTTCCTTGGCATCTTCTCTGGCTTCCATTAAATCAATTAAGCATAGACCGACTAATGAAAAATGCTACTACTACAAAATGATATCTTTAATTTTGAGAAACATAGAGCTTTATGCGGATGATTTACTTTAATATGACCCTAGAATGAAGGGGGAAAATAACTAAGAGCCACATCAATTGGACGTGTTGAAATTGGATTGCACATAATCGGTTTAGTTCCAATTCCTACCATAATTGAAATTGGTCTAAATTTCAATTCTAATGTTCCGTCCAGATACAATCAAAAGAATTACTAGTTTTGTTAATATTTAAGCACCAAAAAACACTCACGATATATCATATAAGCTCATATCTACTAATTAACTACATCTACATCACATGGCCACTTAACTTTTTCCACCACTCTCTAAAAATGTCACTAGGAACTCTAGAAATTTCTCAAAAAACTCATTAGGCCTATCCATCAATGATTCTATCTCACTAAGATTATCTCACTTGAACATTTATATTTCACTGTAGAAAATCTCTCCTAAAATTTCTATAGAAATCTCACTAGAAATATCTTAAAAACTAATTCTTAATGGTTTTAATTTTAATATGGTTTATGATGGGGATCCATCAGATCGTGCACCTGGAGGGGTTCACCGCAAGACGGGACCCACGTTCATTTATTCGCGCAGGAAGGCTTGATCGGATCGCCGATCCGACTCCGCGGTTGCATCTGGCACGTCGCCGCGAGTCAAAAACATATATTAGTTTATTTTTTTGAGTTTATTTTCATGTATTCAGTGGCCGACCCCACCGGTCAATCATAATCGTTGATAGGAAATCCTAGTTTGTTCTCTTCTTATAAATAGGTGTTGTAGAGGCTGAAATGAGGGCATTGCATAATTTTGGAGAAGTATTCCCGGATTCCAGCGATCACCCATCGGTATCGACGCTGTGAAGCCCTAGGTGACGACTCCTAGGTTGGTTTCTCTTCCTCTAACCCTTCCTCTACCTCTTGCCATCATTTTCCATCCCTAATCCCTCATTTTCAGCCACCGCAGCCCCAAAAAACAGCAGCCCTAGAGCCGCTGGCCTGCTGTGTTCCGGCAGTCGCCAGCCTCCTGCCGCCCTCCTCCCACTTCCGCCCCTTCCTACACCCCCCAACATTGCCGCCGAAACCTCCTCCACCCTCCAGCAAGCCCGCCGGCCAGCCTTCCTCCAGCTGACCACCACCCGGCGACCCTAAGCCCAGGCCGGCCCCTCCCCCAACCACCCCTCACGTGGATCCACTTTCCGCACCCCCTATTCTCAAGATTAATCTAGATCTGAGAATTCCAAACCCCGATCCTTCATCCCCACCACTCATATTGTCATTTTTGCCCTGATCCGACCCTAAATAGCAGATCCACCCCTCCCCGGTCCGGATCTACTTGTACGTGGCCGAATCTACCCATTTCTCGCCCGATCTCATCATTTACCGCCGAGGACAGCCACCGCTTTCATTTGCACACCGCCGGTTCCACCTCTGATCGTCGATCTACACATCCGGATTCAAGTTCTACAGTGTCTCGGTTCAGCCCGCTACTTTGTGAGTTTCTTGTGGTATTGGCATATTTGGTTTGACACTTTCATGGGTGAATTAATATATGTGTTGTGATTCTTGCTAGTAGAAAATTATTTTCGATACGCTATTAATTTGCAGGAATTATTCGCCGCACGTTTTGCTTTGGCCCTCCGAGAGGAAAGCCGTTATAAAATTGCGAAATTAATTAAATGTTTTCAATTTTGAATATTTGTGTGGTGTTACAAAATTTCATTGCTCAAATTTATTTGTCGCCGTAACTGACTGTCGCATTGCATTTAGGATCACACTAGAGAGTCGCCTTTGTATTTATACCTAGAGTCCTATGTTTTGTGCACCCCCTAGCCTACCCTACATCATTTTAGTATCATAGGTAAGGTTAGGCCATTTGCATGCTCCGTAGTGGTAGGATATTTAGGGCAAGCATGTCAGAACCATTAATCACCGACGACCGAGCGACAAGCTCGAATTCGGGTGCTGCTCTCGCTGAGTTCCAACGCCTTATCCTAGATCGTTTTGACACCTTAGGTGCCCAGCTCAACGATGTGCGTCATGATCTTGCCGAGGTGAATCTTCGTTTGGACCACTTAGAGAACGACAGGGACACTCCAACACAGCATGATGATTCATTTGAGGACGACCCTGATGCTCCGCCGCGTCTCGACCAGTGCCCGAGAATCGGCCAACCCCCAGTAGACCGCCACCGTCGTGATATTCCTCACCGAGCCCCAGCTCCATCGGCAAGGCGAAATCCTGATCCAGCGCGTAATAGACTTCCACATCAGCGTGATGAGTACCGTATGCCACGTCAGCTCCAGCCTGACCCTAGAGATCGTATACCCCTACACGGTCATTGTGACCATCACCGTGATGAGTATTATCCCCCATGCCGGAGAGAGTGCAGTCCCCCACACGCTCGATACGACTTCGCCCATGATGATTATCCCGAGGATTATCCCGACCCACGGAGAGGCGGCCACCATTTTGACATCACTCGTTGCATTCGACTCAACGCCCCTTCGTTCGATAGTCTTCTGGATCCGAAAGTCTCCAGTGACTGGCTCCTGAACATGGACTACTATTTCGAGTGGTATGATATGAGTGACGAGCGTTATGTTCGTTTCGCAAAAATGAAGCTGGTCGGGCAGGCTAAGGTATTCTGGATTAGCGTAGATCGAGCCTTAGAGCGAGATGGTTATTACTCCATCACCAGGTGGGATGAGATGAAGGAAAGGTTGAGCGAGAAGTACCTCCCCGCTTCCTATCGAGACCAGTTATTTGAGTAGTTACAGAACTAACGGCAGGGGACACTTACTGTCGCTGAGTACATGGCTCGCTTCAACAAGCTAGTCGCTAGGAGTGAAGTCTCGGAGGAGCCTATCGTCATTGCCTCCCGTTTCAAGGCGGGCCTTCGTTCTGATATCCGGAGAGAGTTGATTCCACATCGCTTAGAGACCGATGATCAGATATTTCAGCTCGCTCTCGAGTATGAGCAGTACCTCCGGTCATCTAGCAAGAGGCAGTTCCCCTCACGGACTGATTCTTCGACTTTTAGGAAACCTGCTCCGTCCCAGACCACCACGGCCGCACCCCCACGTGTTCCCGCGAACACTAAGGGCAAGGCCATTGCATCTGATGGCCAGCGATCTGGGGGTATTCTGTGATATAGATGTTCTGGCAGAGGACACGTGGCGGCGCAGTGCCACATGCGGACCCTGCTAGTTGAGGGTGAGGAGCAGGATTTGGAGGAAGATGAGGAGGCCACGGAATAAGTTAAGGTCACAATCGAAGAAGGTTGGGAGAGTGATGCCGAGAGGTCATTAGAGGTGGGAGTGATTAGACGCCTCTTATACACCCCTCGTGTATGAGGATTGGTGACGCACCACCATCTTTAAAACATGCTTTCCTAGTGCATACGGTCCTTGTAAGTTGGCTATCGACAGTAGGAGTTGTGTGAACATCGTGGCCCATAAGGGGCTTGACCGTATGCAGGTGAAGGCAGAGCCTCACCCCTACCCATATCGTGTTGTTTAGGTAGATAAGATGACGATTCAGGTCACCAAGCGTTGCCTCGTCCCGATCACCATTGCCTCATTTCAGGACAAGGTCTGGTGCGATGTCATTCTCATGGACGCCGCCCATGTGCTACTTGGCCAACCCTGGCTATTTGATCGTTACGTCACGTGTTTCGGCCGCTCAAACACATGTGTCTTTTACGACAAGGGGCGGAAGATTACGTTGACGCTCACCCAGCCCCGGGATAGATTCAAGGGTGTGGTTGAGCCATCTGTTAGTACGAGCGCCTCGAGGCCCCTGCATATTTTGAGGCGAGGCGAGTTTCTGCAGGATAGTGCTGAATCGAATATCATCTACGTTGTGGCTGCCACCCAGGCATCTGAGGATACCCCAGTTGACCACTCACTA
Source organism: Platanthera zijinensis (assembly GCA_039513925.1). Lineage (NCBI taxonomy): Eukaryota > Viridiplantae > Streptophyta > Magnoliopsida > Asparagales > Orchidaceae > Platanthera > Platanthera zijinensis. The sequence goes on from CM077097.1 coordinate 145,619,786, forward strand.
GTGGTGCGTCCCCTTTTAGACGAGTTTGCAGACATTAAGCCGGATGAGCTCCCTGATGAGCTGCCCCCGTCACGGGACATTCAGCATGCTATTGACTTGGTCCCGGGGGCTTCCCTCCCGAACTTGTCCCATTATCGTATGCACCGGGATGAGCACGCCGAGCTCAAGAGGCAAATTGACAAGCTTCTTCGGAACCAGTTCATTCGTGAGAGTATGAGTCTCTGTGCGGTTCCCGCCCTTCTGACCCCTAAGAAGAACGGTAGTTGGCATATGTGCATCGACAGCCGCACCATTAACAAGATCACGGTCAAGTATCGCTTCCCGATCACATGACTCGACGTTCTACTGGATACTATGTCCGGTGCCCAGATCTTCTCCAAGATCGATCCCCGTAGTGGGTATCATCAGATACGTGTTCGTGAGGGCGATGAGTGGAAGACCGCATTCAAAACCAAAGAGGGTTTTTATGAGTGGCTAGTCATGTCATTTGGGCTATCTAACGCCCCGAGCACGTTCATGAGAGTTATGACGCAGGTGTTGCGGCCCTACATGAGCAAGTTTCTGGTCGTATATTTCGATGACATACTGATCTATAGCCAGACACAGGCTGCCCACCTCGATCACTTGAGGCTTCTCTTTGGCACCCTCCGCCAAGAGAAATTTTATGTGAATATGAAGAAGTGTTCATTCCTCTCTGATGCATCTGTGGTCGCATCCAGATGAGCTATGCTCGATTGTGTGTGTGTGTGTGTATGTTCTTTTTTAAAAAAAGAACTTTTATTATCATGTGCGTTGTCGTCATTCGTCGTTTTATCGTCATATATGTGTCGTTGTATCACACTTTTCATTTTATGTTAAGGCTTGTTGGTTTGATCGGCCAGCATGACGATTAATAAATAGGTCCGGTAGTCGAAGGTGTTAGGATGTAGCCCCGGCGATATTTTAATTTAGTTGCATGAAACGTCAATCCAATCGGAATTAATCCAAATTTATTTGGGGATTTGATTTGGGAGTTTTTAAATTAAATGTCACTTGGTTACCCATCTAAAAACTGTTCAGATTTCAACCCCCCCCCCCCCATGATTTAATGTTTGGCATTTATTTTAAACTCTTTATTCCTAGTAAGCCCTAACCGTTACATTATAATAATCCACCTCCACTCTCCCTATTTATTCCTTCATCCACTAACCGAAAAGTAGGCTGGAAAAAGGAAACTCGTGAGACTATTATTGTCTTCACGGTAGTTTCCAACCAGCGCGCCAGTCGCGATCCGCCGACGCCAGTTTTCCCCTCTTCGTCGCCGCCAGCCATCCCCCACCCGAGACCGGGCGGTCCCCCCGACCACCGGCCAGTGGAGATTCGGCGACCCGGCGACAACCAACACCCATCCCTCTTTCGAAGGTCGGTCGACCACGACTCTTTCTCCCGACCTTCCTCTAGCTCCGCGCCTCCGCCCCACCGTGACGCCAGCTTCCCCGCCGAATACGCCGCCTGGAACTCCGACAACCAGCATTGTTAAACCTCCTCTAGCAAGCCAACTCATCCGCCTTTCTTTCCCCTTTCCCGTGACCTCACCCGCAGCCTGCCCCAACCCCCCTTCCCAAACCGCCCACCATCACTGTTTTCCTACTTCCCCATATCCCGAACAGCCTCCTCAGATCGAACCGCCTTTCCCAACCAGTCAACAGTTCACAAATCGTGGAAAATCTTCTGCCCTACGGATTCTCCGCAGGTATACCTTTCTGCTCCCTGTTGTTGACAATTACTCATGCAACTAAATTTAAGTGGTCAAATTATTAGCGCTTGCATTCCTTACATTTTCCGCTATCGTTTATTTTTCCAAAGGTTCGCAAAAACTTTATCGCTAGTTTCAGCTGTTCGTTTGCGGAAAAAGTTAAACTCGTGCTTGGAACCGCCGCTAGAGTTTTCCGAGACAAATCGACCTGTGTAGAAACTTAGCTATCGAGGTCCTCACTCTCTCGAGAAGGGATGCTATTAGAAAACAGGCGCGGTTTAGAGTCGCCCTTGTTTTACCTCCGAAGATAATCAAGCTTCTAGAAATTCGGTCTGCATCACTCTCATATTCTGTTCATTTTCTAGGATTTATAAAATCCTCGACTGGAGTATCTGTTGACCCCGAAAAGGTCAAATCCATTCGCGACTGGCCTGTGCAGCAAACATCCACGAGGCTCGCAGTTTTCACAGACTTGCCACCTTCTGTAGGAGGGTTCGTCCAGGGGTTTAGTACGATTATGGCCCCCTTCACGAGCTGTCTCAAGAAGGGAGAGTTCCAGTGGACCCCCGCAACCACTAGAGCCTTCAAGGAGATTAAGGAGAGACTGACGACGGCTCCTGTTCTGAGATTGTCGGACTTTAGCCGTGTTTTCGAGATCGCGTGTGATGCGTCTGCTGTAGGCATAGGTGGTGTATTGAGCAAGGAGGGGCACCCAGTTTCTTACTTTAGTGAGAAGCTGAACGAGGTCAAGCAGAAATACTCGAACTATGATCGAAAATTTTATGTTATTGTCCAGTCTCTATGCTACTGGAGACACTATCTCCTTCACCGGGAGTTTGTATTTTATTCCGACCACCAGGCCTTACGTTATCTTGATTCGCAGCGCAAGATGGGACACCAGCATATCAAGTGGGTCGAGTACCTGCAGGACTTTCATTATGTTCTCAAACACCGAGCTGGAGTTGAGAACAAACGGGTTGATGTGTTGAGTCATTGCGTCTCCTTGTTGCAGACGATGACCGCTAGCGTGGATGGGCTTGAGCGAATGATTCTGGATTATCCGACATGCCCAGACTTAGCGAGATTTAAACCGCCCTATCCCGAGACCCACCAGACCTTGTTGAGGGATATCAGATCTTTGAGGGATACCTTTACCGGGGCTCATGCTTGTGCATTCCCTAGACGTCACACCGTGATTATTTGATTTGGGAGTTGCACGAGGGCGGAGCCACCGGTCACTTTAGGCGAGATAAGTCCATAGACATTGTCGAGGACCGGCTCTACTGGCCCAACCTTAAGAAGGACGTGGCACGCGTTGTCTGCCATTATCGTATCTGTCAAACGGCAAACGGTACCAAACAGAACACGGGTCTGTACACGCCCTTACCTGTTCCCCACTGCCCTTAATAGGACATTAGCATGGATTTTGTTCTCGGACTTCCCCGCACCCTGCGAAAACACGATTCCATATTCGTGGTAGTCGATCGGTTTTCAAAGATGGCACGCTTTATTGTTTGTCGTAAGACGGCAAACGCAACTCACGTAGCGTCTATCTTTAAGAGGGATGTCTTTCGATTACATGGCCTACCCAAGTCAATTGTGTCAGACTGCGATGTGAGGTTCATGAGTTACTTCTGGAAGACCCTGTGGCGTAAGACTGGCACCATCCTTAGGTTCTCCTCGGCATATCACCCCCAAACGGATGGGCAGACCGAAGTAGTGAACAAGAGCTTAGGAAATCTTTTGCGGTGTCTAGTAGGAGAGCATGTGGGTAGCTGGGACTTAGATCTTCCAATTGCCGAGTTCGCCTACAATAGCTCAGTCAATAGGTCCACCGGATTGAGTCCATTTCATGTAGTATCAGGATACGACCCTAGGAAGCATGTTGACATCGTCCCGAGTCCTTTAGAGTCGCGCCCTAGTGAGTTTGCTGAGTTATTTGCACAGCATTTGCATGAGTTACATGAGTCAGTTCGCTGACAAATAATAATGAGCAATGAAAGTTATAAAACTCATGCGGATAAGCGAAAACGAGAACAAGTATTTAATGAAGGCGAGAAAATAATGGTGTGAGTCCGCCCAGAGAGGCTCCCCTCGGGGCTTGCCAAAAAGTTCAGCGTCATGTGAATGGGTTTGTACTCTATTATTAGTCGTATTGGGACAAATGCCTACCGACTCGATATCTCGGCTAGTATGAGAATTCATCTGGTGTTTAATGTTGAGGATCTGACACCGTACTATGAGCCTCACGAGTATGTGGACCCGAGCAGTAGAGATGCCTAGACGTCACCACCCCCACTTTTGTTGTCTTACCACTCACGTACTCCACCTACGTCTGATGGCCACTACAATCCACCCCGTGCTGCCACCCACCTAGGGACTCGTCTCCTTTGGTTTCACCACCGGCACCCCCGATCGCACCGGGATCCACTTTCGAGAGATGAGAGATGAGTGCATCACAGAGGTCAGATCCCATCAGTTTGTTCCCACCACGAACGGGTCGCGATGTCGCTACTTGATGCATTGGCAGGGCTGCCCCGACGCAGACGACGCTTGGATATTACCGGCAGAGCTTGATCGACTCGCCCCTGGACTTCGACTTCAGTACGATCATCTCCATTCATTGGAGATGAAGGCTTTTCAGTCGGGGGGAGTTGATGGGGATCCATCAGATCGTGCACTTGGAGGGGTTCACAGTAAGGCGGGACCCACGTTCATTTATTCGCGCAGGAAGGCTTGATCGGATCGCCAATCCGACTGCGCGGTTCCATCCAGCACATCGCCGCGAGTCAAAAACATATTTTAGTTTTTTTTTAAAGTTTATTTTCATGTATTTAGTGGCCGACCCCACTAACCAATCATAGTCGTTGATGGAAAGCCCTAATTTGTTCTCTTCTTATAAATTGGTGTTGTAGGGGATGAAATGAGGGCATTGCAGAATTTTAAAGAAGTATTCCTGGATTCCAGCGATCACCACTCGGTGCCGACGTCGTGGAGCCATAGGTGACAACTCCTAGGTTGGTTTTTCTTCCCTTAACCTTACTCCTACCTCTTGCCATCATTTTCCATCCCTAATCCCTCATTTTCAGCCACCGCAGCCCCAAAAAACAGCAGCCCTAAAGTTGTCGGTCTGCTGTGATTCGGCCGCCAACAGCCTCCCGCCACCCTCCTCCCACTTCCACCCCTTCCTCCACCCCCCAACACTGCCGCCAAACCCTGCTCCACCCTCCAGCAAGCCCAACGGCCAGCCTTCCTCCAGCCGACCACCACCCGACCACCACCCGACCACCCTAAGCCCAGGCTGGCCCTGCCCCTAATCACCCCTCACGTGGATCCACTTTCTCGCACCTCCTATTCTCAAGATCAATCTAGATCTGAGAATTTCAGTCCCCCGATCCGTCATCCACATCACTCATATTGTCATTTTTGCCTGAATCCGACCCTAAATAGTGGATCCACCCCTCCCCGATCCGGATCTACCCATTTCTCGCATGATCTCATCATTTACCGTCGAGGACAACCACCGCCTTAATTTTCACGCCGCCGATTCCACCACTAATCACCAATCTACACATCCGGACCCAAGTTTTTCAGTGTCTCAGTTCAGCCCGCTACTTTGTGAGTTTCTTGTGGTATTGGCTTATTTGGTTTGACATTTTCATGGGTGATATAATATATGTGTTGCGATTCTTGCTAGTAAAAAATTGTTTTCGATACACTATTAATTTGCAGGAGTTATTTTCCGCACGCTTTGCTTTGGCCCTCCGAGCGGAGGAAAGTCGTTCTAAAATTGCCAAATTAATTAATTGTTTTCAATTTTGAATATTTGCGTGGTGTTAGAAAATTTCATTGCTCAACTTTATTTGTCGTCGTAATTGGCGGCCGCATTGCATTTAGGATCATACTAGAGAGTCGTCTTCGCATTTATACCTAGAGTCCTAGGTTTTGTGCACCCCCTAGCCTACCCTACATCAGTTTAGGGTTTATATTTCACTAGATTTCTTTCCTTCAAATACTCTATAAAATTTTCATTATTATTTCTCTGTAAAATTCTCATGTATTTACTTCAAGACATCTATTTCTCAAAACATTTATCTCCATGCCCAAAAAAACTCCCAAAAGAAGTCTCTTTAGAAAATTTCATAAAGAATCTTATTAAGATTCTCTCTCTTCAAAATGAATTTCTCAATGAATTTTCGTTTTCACTTGACATTCCACTAGTCGGTGAAATTTCCTAATTCCTTCTTCTCAGAGTAAGAATCAAGTTTGTAGCCTATTTTCAATTCCCATGAAATTGACTAGAATTCGCATTCCAAGTTTTTTAACCGATGAGCAAAACTGAAATTGGCTGTAGGAGTAAGTTTCAAATCAAATATCTATTAGAACTGAATCTCTAATTCAAATTAAGATGTTATACCAAGATATATAATTTGTATGAATAAATGGAAATTATACCATTTTGTTGTTCTAATGAAATATAGAATTCTATCACAAGAATTATAAATTTTGTAAAATTAAAATACAGTATCAAGTGTCACGCATAACATACAATCGGCATTAATCAAACACCTTCAAATTTGTTACATGATTTTGTTATGGGCCCCGCACCAGCCTAGTTATTTTTTATGGGTTTTTATTATCGTTATCGTTGTTCGTTATTATTTAGTGGTTTAATTATGTGATAGCTAGGAGTTAACGGTTAAGTAATTGTGATCTGGTTGTCTTGTAAGCCTATAAAGGCATGTATTTGCTTGAATGGGGTATCAATGAAAGAATAGTATTTTGTCAAATCCTAAAGAGATCTTGAAAGCTCTCTCTCTCGAGCACGCCTCGTGTAGGCAGTCGCGGTTCTGGCTCCGTTGTATCCTCGCCGTCGTCATCCTCCAGCATTCCTACCAGTGTTAAGGGCTAGACCCATAGCATTTTGGTATCAAAGGCTACTCCTTCTTTCCCACCTTATGCTTCTCATGGATCCGCTGTTTTACTGTTTTTCTTCCGCAATTTGTCGTCCAACCTCCAACATTCCTGCGATCGACGGCAGCATCTCTGCGATCAGAGGCTTTTGATCCTCACCCTCATCTGCTCCATTCCACGCTATGGAGTTCTTCTTCTTGGGCTTCAGTCGCATTAGACAACAAAGGGCATCGACCTATATCCGGTGCACAGGTACCAAAAGGCGCCCACCTTCTCTGGATTGAAAGCGCCGACCTAGGTAACCAGGTTCTACCTCCTCTTGGTTTCACGGGTCGCAATTCCAACCATCAGCTTCAGCTTCGACGACCACCTCTGCATCTCCATCCATCGAGGGCCTCCAGTCTTTTGCTTCGGCTTCATCGACACCACCTGCGCACCTCGTCGACCTTTCCAGCAAGCTCTGCACTAATACAAACTCTGCACTAGTCAATTTTGACGTGTTCAGAAGGTTGTTGCAGCCAACAGTGAGCTCTGCGCCCCGCCTGTCATTTTTCACACCCTGCTCCCGTCTTTTTCCGCGGACAGCACACTTCTTCAACGCTTCTTGAGCCATCCTTTCCCTTCCTCGATCACACCACTTCAGCTTTTTTTATTCCGCCAGAACCAAATGCCCCCTTTTTCGAGTCGTCCACCCTCTTTTAATAAATTAATGAATTTAGTTTAATAAATAAATCAATTGGTTGAATGATTAATTACCTATTAATTTAATTCAATAATTGCTCCAAAAAAATTCTTGATTAATTGAATACTTAATTGGTGGGAGTATGGAGAGAATGGGCTAATCTTCTGACCGCGCTTCAGAACTTCATGCACAACTTCATGCAATCCATGGACACACGACATCGAGACGTTGAGGCACGTCGTAAGGACGACATGACCTCACTTCTCCACAAGATTAATGATCTGACACCCGCCATTCCGCCGCAGCCCATGCCACCGCCGATTTCACTTCAACAATCTTCGCTCCCACCGGCGACAGAAGTCGTTCCCCGACTCTCCGCAGTCCTTGTGATTCCACCGCCACCGCCAGTCCCAGTAGTCATCACTTCGCCGCTTGTTTTACTTGCCCCTCCAGCCACATCACTACATCTTCTACGGTCACCTGCTCTTCCGGCCCCTACTGATCCATTTCTTCTGCCAGCCATCCCCAAATCGACGCCACCGATTCTGATTGCCGCCACAGCGTCACTCCTTTACTACCCGAGCTACCGTCACCTTTGACTGTCCACAACCACCGAGCACACTTGTTCTGCCCGTTCATCGCCCTCTTATCTGCCATCGGGGAGCGCATTGACGTCCTGTCACTTGATGTTGCCTCTGCTACAACAAATCAAAGAGCTAGACGATCAAACTGTGCATGCCTCGTTCGAGGTTGAGGACAAGCTCGTTTTGAAGGTCGGAGGAGATGTTATGGGCCTCGCACCGGGCCTAGTTATCTTTTACGGTCTTTTATTATTGTCATCGTTGTCTATTGTTATTTAGTGGTTTAATTATGTGGTAGCTAAGAGTAAGCAGTTAATTAGCAATTATGACCTTGGTGTCCTGTAAGCCTATATAAAGGCATGTGTATGTTCGTAATTCTATATAAAGGTCATCGTCATCCTCACCTCCGGTCATCCTCTGGCATCCCTACCGGTGTTAAGGGCTAGTCCCACAACAAATTTATAATAGATTACATATCTAAATCATTTTTTCTACCCCGTCTAAAAATCTCATTATGACTATCTTTAGAAATATCTTTCTAGAAAAAAAATTCTCTACAAAATTTACTATTATTCTATTGTAAGGGTTCTACCTCAATAGAATTCTCCCACTCAACTTTTCTCTTTAGAAATTTATATCTCAAGGGTTCTATCTCATAATTCGCATACTCAAAGAATTTTTCATCAAGAAAATATCTCTAGAAATTTCACTAAAATTATCTATATAAATCTATTTTTCAAAATTTTATTTCACAAGATTCTCATACAAAATACCTTATCTAGCAACAAACTTTCTTTCTCTAATTTTAGTAAGCTTCTCTCTAGAAATCTATCTATCGAACCTTTTATCTCACTTGGATTCTCTCACTCAAACATTGTCTTATTCATGCATCTTCCCTTCATCCCCCCACCCAACTTTCTGCCTCAAGTGTTAGGGGGTATCATTCTTCTCACCCCACCATCCTATGAGCAATGTTGGGCGTCGCAGGAAGACTCACAAACCACTTGGAAGGAGGAGATTTTCTGGGTGACAATTCATGTCAAGAGTTATTTATGCGAAAAAATAATTAAGTTTGTTTTATGTAATTAACTAAGGAATCAACATTTCTTTAATTAGCGTGCCTAGGAGTGATATAAGGGAAATTCATGCAAGAGTGGAGAAACTTTCGGATCACCTAAGTCCTTTGGGTACTTTTCTTTTACAAAAAATCAGTAAAGACACGAGCGAAATTTTTCCAGGTGAGATGTTTTCTTTTATGAATTAGTGCTACCTTTATCTACTTTGCGCATCTTCGCATTTCCCTCTCCCTCAATATTTCTCCTCATAACATGGTCGAAGTCAAACTCCCGGCTGTTAAAACCTTGATACATCTATGAACATGAAGCACTTAATTAGTCCTTTCATTAGCATGTTAAAGACAAATCGTGAGGGAGGATTAACTACTATATTTACACCTGATAAGTTCTATATGAATATTGAAGATAAGCACAACAGAGAAGTCTGGTCTTTAAATATCTATATATTAAAGAATAAAATTTGATTTTGAACTAAAAAATGAATTATTCTCGTAGCACAAAATTTAAGATGTCTCGCTAAGCAATCAAAAGATGATTTGCAATATGAACTTCAACTGGACAAAATGCAAGCATACCTTTCCCAACTTTTCTGGTGTCAGCTCCTGGAATCTAGGAACAATTCTTCCACCTGCATACAAAAAACAGCTAAATCATTATTTAGCATTACAAATAGCATAGTGATGTAGGGTAGGTTGTGTAGTGGTTTCCTAAGATGCAAGCTAGTGATGTGTCGGGACGGACTCACGCAAACCCAATGACTATATGTCAATGCAAATTCTTGATCAGGCGGGTTAATCAATTTAAAAACAGCGAAGCATCATAATAAAACATTGCATTCAATCACATAAGGATAAATAATTTCTTTTAGGCGTTTAAGCAATAGCTTTCCTCCGCACGGAGGGCTAATATAAGCGCGCGGCGAATTAGGCAACCTGCAAGGCAAGAGATTCACGGGCAAACAGCTACAAACTTTAATTCCCTTTAAGCAAAGTTCCACAAGGAGCACAATGTTCACAACCCAACATTAACTTGCATATCACAGATAGCAAAAATAAGACAAAATCTGAAATGAAACTTAGGGCTACAATAATTCTACACAAATCTGAAATTATGGAGGTAATACGGGGCTTCCGGGTGGTGAGAGGACTAGATCGGGTAAGGGGAAGTGGTTCCACGAAAGGGGAAGGGATGGTAGTTGTAGGTAGAGGTGAGGGAGGTGGATCCGGAGGTACCGGACTGGATCTGGACCAAACAGTCCAGATCTGAATAGATCTGGTTTGGACGCAACGTAGGCGGGCTGGGCTAGGGCTGATGGCGTGCGGCTGTGGAGAGGGAGCAAGGGGGGCTGGCTGTTTGGAAGGGAAAACAGGGGCTGGCGGTGTGGCTGTAGGGGAAAACAAGGGCTGGTGGCGTACTGTAGCAGCGGGTAAACAGCGCGGTACTGTAGATACGGTACTGTAGCATCGGTACTGTAGTTACGGTACTGTAGCGGAACTGTTGCGGCACTGTAGCAGGGCGGGCTGGCTGTTTGGAAGGGAAAACAAGGAGGAAATAAGATACTTACCCAAGGAGTCGTCACCAAGGGGCTCCACGGCGTCGGCACCGCGGAAGGATCACCGGAAATGAGGAAGATGAACTCTCCAAATTTCAGCAATGCAGGAAACTGCAGCCCTAGGTTCATATTTATAGAGAAATAAAATAGGGCACCCAAGATGGACGGCTATGATTGGCCGTCGATCTCGGTGCCAAAACAATACTAAATATTATTCAAAATACAACATGCTATATATGAAAATTTATCAGAACGACGAGCCGGACGCAACCACGGTGGCGGATCGGCGAGCCGGTCACGCCCGCCGGCGAGAATACACAAACGTGGGGTCCGCCTTGCGATGTGTCGCGCCGGATGGCCCCCCATCACATAGCATGGTCCTAGAAACAAAAACAAATACTTGAGTAATAAGACAAACCTGTAGCAATTGCAATCAGTTCCAATTCCACACCACCAACCCATCTAACAGCGGGTAAGTTGTGATGCATCAATAAATGATTTGCTTCATCATCAAAACCCCACTGACAAATTACCAAAGTAGCACCAACATCCTGAAAGAATCAGCGTGACTTTAAAATTCAATCTTCCCAAACTACTAAAATATAATGGTCCAGAATTGGAGAAAGCACCTCCATCCAATCTTATCATAGACATAATAAATTTTACAAATGACAACGCATGGAAACATAAGATACAATTATACACCAGCACTATACTTAACAACTCAAGAGGTCGCAGGTTTGGATGCAACAAATGATTAAATTTTTTTTGCAAAATCTAGCAACATGCAATGTGACAAAGATTTGAGTTGATCAAGAGAAATAACTTCCACAAAACAAAGTCCACCAACATTCAATCTTCATAAAGAGGATCCACACAATAATGATGATAAAGTTAGGTCAAACGAATCTTTGCAGACAGACAAAACAAACAACTGCATTTGATCTGTGATTAAAACATCAACATCAAACATAAATAAACAAGGAATAAGATATAGAATCAATAAAGTTCTTCTGCACATGAAAATAAATACATCGATCGCAAGAAATTTTAAAATTCATGGGTAAAGTTTCTGCAAAACTTACAAAAGTGGAGGAGAAAAATACTAGACTCACTACCAGTGGAGATAAGGTTATGGTCTGTACTTCTCGTTTAAGAGTCATTTATCTCGCCGGGTTCTAAGGAATGAACAATAAGAGAAGGGGAACTCGCTACAATTGAAATTCTCAAGAGCTATGGATTCCTAGAGGTAGCTCGACAGAAACAGGAGAGGCTAAAAGCATCATGCCAAATCAGCCAATAGCCAATATATCCATCGATATTTTCAAAAATGGCATTTTACAAAAAAACAAATTGTGTACTTTGTCCATGAAATCTTTATGTTGCACGACATTGTCGGTCGGTATTCACAACATTATTCTTGCCCGCATACCTTTTTTAACACTTTTCTCACAATAGGTTAGCATTCCTTGTCAAATCATCAACCGCCTTCTGGTACTCTTCATCATAATAATCCATGTATTTAAAGATGTGTTGAAGGTGTTCAAGGCGTTGAGGCCACTCCATAAATTCATATGGTTAAAAACAACCTTTAAGCTTGGGAGTCTTTGTCTTAATTGTCTCTTTGTTGATTCAACTTGAGTTGAAATATCTACTTTCTTACCCACAATCTCTATGAACTCTAACCTCTCTCTGGTCGATTAAGAAAAGGAACTTAAACACTGTAACTTAGTTCCCAAATCATGGGTACAGTTCCTGAAAAACTTACAATGACAATCTATGCACATAATTCCTCGAAAAAGAGCATTTTGCAAAGCCACATTCGAATGATCAACAACAACACTCGAGCCTTTATCCCACTATAGTGGGGCCGACTATATGGATCCTTTGTCGCCATTGTGCCCTATCTTTTGACATAATCTCACTAATGTCTGAGTACATCATGTCTTTCCTTATAGTTTCATTCCAAGTCTTTATTGGTCTACCCCTCCCTCGTTTAACATGACTAGTGATTAGACTCTCACAACGCCTAAGTGCCTAACAGGTGCCTCTAATGGTCTCCTTTGTAAGTGTCCAAACCATCTTAGTCGAGCTTCTCGCATCTTCTCTGCAATTGATGCTACTCCTGTCTTATCCCCGATACATTCATTCCTAATTTTATCCAGTCTCGTGTGTCCACACATCCACCTAAGCATTCTTATCTCCGCAACTCCCATTTTTGCTCATGTACACAATTCACTGCCCAACACTCAGAACCATACATTCATTCCCCATTTGAATGATCGAACGACAAAAATGGAAAACGTGCCACAGTCGAGATTCTCAAGTAATAAGAGCTAGGAATTGATGTATAAGCTCGGCAAGGAGAGAGGTCGACAGGCTTCTCAAATTCTTCATTGTTGGAAAGGTGGTGTGATGCAGGACGACACGTAGGGTTTACGCGCCTGTCGGCTATTTCTAGGAAACCCTAATGCATGCAATGAAATATGAATTTTGCGAAACGAAATTTGAGCGAAATTTGCACGAACTTTAAAATTAAAGCAACTAATTTATTTTTATAAAGCACAAAATTCGCTATTTGGTTTTAAAAGGATTTTCTTAAAATGGTTCAGTTTAAATCCGGGGAAGGAAGTTTGCAACTTTCGTTCTGTTCCCCTTGTCGTCGCAAAACGGAAATCGTGAACTCCAAATACGTTTCCGTTTGGAGTTTTCGACGTAGCGTTTGCTGACGAAATTCGAGCGAAAACCCAACAAGAGTCTAATTATCCTAATGAGAAAACTTAGACACACACAAAGGAGGGGAAAGAACAAGTTACCCACGGAAAGATGCGTCTTTCCGTATCCCGAAGTCGATGGCGATCACGCGAGGAACTCCTCGTCACCTTCGTTCTTCGCTCCGAGGTCGGCCACTATCGCACATGGGCACCAAGGAATTAATTCACTCCCTCACACGAAGTGGTTCCACGGAATCACTCAAAGCAAGGGAGCCACAAACCTAACAAACCTAAAATTCACTCGCTCTCACACTAGAGGCTCCACGAAATCTCAAACACTCGCGGTGGCTCCACGAAATCTCACACACTAAGATCTAATATAATTTCTCTACTGTTCACAGTGCTTAAACTCACAGCAATCTCTCATAACCTAATCACGCCTAAATCAAACACCTAACTGGAACTAAGATGAATCTCACTATTCATCATCATCCAACTTCTACAGAAATCAATTACCACAGCATCACTATTAAACCTACAAGCACAGTAAAAAATAGATTTACTGTTTTCAACCTCAACCTCAAGCATTCAACCTCTTCCCGCTGGAAGGCAGCACACAGGAAACCTAAAATCTCACCTACACAGGAAGCACACAAGCATCCTCTAACGCCTAAACAGGAGATCCATAGTAAGCTCACTCTCAAAGGAAGCCCGAAGCAAAGCACCAATTTTCATATCAATCACCAATCCTAACACCTACAACTCCCACACCGAGTTTAATCGCGCCTAAGTTCTAACAACAGCAGGAACGATGCACTGTTCATCGTCTTCCTCACGGAATCGCACACAACAATTAATTTCATATATTCCTTCACACCAAAAATACAGGGCACACTTTATCCCTTTATAGGGCTTCAATAATACTGGAAAAAAAACAAATAACAAGTAATGGCAGAGCTTCAAAGGTGCGGCCATGGCCGATGGTTCGTTGTCGCTGGATAGCCGCAAAAACCTTGCGTGGAGGAGATCGTGGCTGGCGGTTGGAACTTCCGAAGAGGCGGCGGAGCTTCGTGGGGCTGGATCGCGCTTCACGGAAGAGGGTCGTGCTCCTTGAAGATGGACGGTGCGGCTGGATCGTGCTTCGCGGAAGAGGGTTTTGCGGGAGATGAACAGTTGCACACAGGATTTGCTGGGAAGAAGTGACTGGTGGCATTTAATAAGCTGACAGCCTGGTCTGGCTTGGCTGTGACTTAAATCCTATGTAAATAATATATATATATATATACTTCTATGAATTAGGTATATGTATATATATTCACACACACTTAAAGTATAGCTTTGTCCATATTTATATATACATATATTTATATGTATTACATATATATATATATATATTTTTTCACACACACAAATTACAAATTACATAAATTTAAATGTCACAAATAAAATATAATAGAATTGGGGTTGATAGTGATCCGGTCGGGTGCGACGTCGGGCATTTTTGCGACGACCTGACCTAGGTTGGTCTCCACCATGGTGCTTGTAAATTCTCTTATACAACAAATATCATAATAACAAGAGGTTCTCGACTCACTAACACAAAAATAGTCTAAAACCAACCAGTCCAGTCAGTACTCAAAAAAAGGCCGCATCCTCCAATGACTAGCATTGGGAAGCCGATACAATGAGCAAGAGATTAAAATCACATCTACATATGACGTCAAACCACTCAGCAACCATGGGGTAAGGTTTCCAACTAGGAAATAATTGGGAAGATTTGAAAGGGTATTAGGAAGAATGTTTGGTAGAAAAGAACGAAGTAACTTGACCAACATCGGGGAAGGGACACCATTGGAAATGCACAGCAATGCATATATTTTAAAAAAAAATCATAGTGAAAGCAAACATGGTTTGGAATAGCAAAAATGTGCATATGCACATAAACACCCACACATGCATAAACGCATAACATGCTCCTGAAAATCCCTTCAAATTTGTGAAATCCCATACAAGCACGACATGTTAATTCTATTGTGTTTCTTTTGACTAACTTTGTGTCTAAACGAAGGAAGAATATATTCTTCAACTGAATTATTAGCAGAGTAAATAACTCGGAAACAAAGTGCACGGGAACAATACATTTATAAAGTCAATTCGACAAGAGAGAATGGACAATAATGTTCACTTACCTTACATTTCTGAACCATATCATTGAAATACTTCTGTTCTTGATGTCTTAGAGTTTGGAACTTCTCCACAGTATCAATGTCCACCTTATGCTTTGTCTTTGGCTTTGGTGGCTCAAATGGGCATGTCAAAATAGCAATTTTTGCATCTTCGATTCTTTTGGGCATCTGAGGATGGCTCATATCCTTATCAACAAGAATTCCATAGATGAGTTCAGTATCTTCCAATTTTCCTCCAACCTTTCCTTCCACCTTAATCAAATCCAAATTGACGTCTTTCCTCTCTAAATCTGCAACTGCAAGCACAGCTTTAACAGCTATTTCTGCTATTGTACGTTTACAACGACTGACTCTGCATAAGAATAGTATTCACTTCAATAAGCTTGCAATAGTATAAGAAATGAAAAAAATATGTGTTGTAGATGTCATGAATAACCTTTCAATAAAATTCTAATGTCTACCAGAAGCTAAGAACTTAAAAATAAGAAAATAAATTAACTTAATATCAAGTAAGAAAAAAAGAGGTACGAAGAAGTAAGTTGTAGCAACAGAAAGCACACATTATTAGAGTCTTCGTGGATTTTTAACTAAAAATATGCATTAGAGAAGTAAAGAAAAAATTGTTAATATTTGCGTTTTTCTAAATTCATGATTGACACAAAATGGGACACCACAAAGATGATCACATAATGACCTATACCTAAAATGTAAGTGGTTATTGGTGGTAGCAAATCTACCAATGAATGAATAAGAATGTCAATTAAAGGACATCAAAAACAGACAATATCAAACCTAAAGACAATGTCAGGATGACTTTATGGTACTATGGTTCAATTCTCTCTCAAAAAAAGACATTTTTGCCCAAAAAGAATAAACTTGGTAGTATTGAGATAAGCGTTATGAATAAATCAACAAAATCCCATCTACCAAAATAAGAAACCAAATCAGTAAGTTTACATTGGATGAAGCAAAATAAGGCTTCTCCAAATATATCATGCATAATGGGAAAACCATAAACAATCATACATGAAGAACTTTTCTTTTAAACCATTACTATTCCTATTATAACCATATTTAACTGGACAATTGTAACATTCCAAACTGAATCAGCAAACAAAAGCAGAAATCAATGGAAAATTAGCACTACAATTGGTAACTCATTGATTCAACTTCATAGAAGTCATGTGGAAAGATAACATTCCATGAATAATTAGTTTCAATTCATATGCTGAAGAATAAACAGGCTAAAAATGCAATGGAATAAATTTATCGAATTCCTCTTATAAACTAGCTGTAAAGTAAAATGAATGCAAACAAGAGGCAGATACATCTCAGCATGCATCTACTTAAGAAAGGTAAAAAATACAGTAATAATAACATCCAGGAAAAAGAAATTTGTACGAGAACCGAGTAATTGGCAGCATGGATGGAGTGCAAATTGACGTCATAAGAGAAATTAAATTTGCCATGGCATCTTTAGTAAGTATATTAGAAAGAGAAACTTTCATAAGAACAAAGTGTTGCATGGATAGATTACAATAATTCATACTCACATCTTTGATGATAATGTCGTCATGCAAGTTTGTACAAGAGGTTCAATATTGCTCACGCTATACTCAAATTTCTGGGCAATATGCTCAAGATGTTCAACAGCTATCCGTGATGCCATTTCATAGCCCTCAGCAATTCGGACGGGATGAATGCCACGTTCAAGTAGCTTCTCAGCCTGCTCTAAAAGTGCACCAGCCAACACTACAACCCCAGTGGTGCCATCGCCAATTTCATAGTCCTGACTCCTAGATAATTCCACCATCAACTTTGCTATCTGATTGTCTACGTCCATCTGCTCCAATATTGTGGCACCATCATTTGCTGCAGAGAAAAATCAAGCTATCGGAACAAATTAAAAACTCCGACTACAATACTCAAGAGCGACCTCTCAAATTTTATCTGTGTACTTCAAGTGCATGTATGCTAGTGATTTATAACCCAAAAAATGGAAAATCAACTCTGTTAGAGAAGACCATTTAACTAGGCCCATTTTGTATTTTTTATTGTTATTTCTCTCTCCTCTTTAGTCCCACATCTTGTATAGGACCTTGCTCTCTCTTTCTCTCATCTATATGTTTGTACTCATTCTTTGTATTTTACACAAGTGAACATATATATAAGGTTGCTTTTTCTCTTCTCTACATGGTATCAGAGACGCCAGTCCTCCTTGGGAGGCTTCCCTCTGCTTAACCGCCTCTCCGCCTGTGGTCTCTCTTCCGTGCCTGCGGCCTGCTGCGGACTGACCTTCTGTCCGCTGCCCGCTCTTGCCGCTCGGTCTCTTGCGGCCTGTCTTGCCTATCCGCTTTGCTTCTCTTCTTCCCTCTCCTCTCCGTGGTTCCACCCCTCCCCTCAGGCCTCTTATAGCCTTCCCGTGGGGTCCACCTTTCCCTTTTGTTCCTGGTCCAGACCGCACTCTCTTCTCGCGCGGTCTCCCTCCTGCTATCCGGCGCGATCTCTCCTCGTGCTATCCGTCGCGCTCTCCCGCTATCCGGCGCGACCTCCTGCGGCCTGTTCCTGCTCGCCGCTTTCTGCCTTGTCGCAGAATCCTTCTCGCGCGGTCTGCAGCCTGTTCCTGCTCGTCTCTTTCAGCCTTGTCGCAGAGTCCTTTCTTTGCTCGTCGCGGCATGTTGCTCGCCGCGGCCTCTTTCTATCCGCTTGAGTGTTCTTTACTCGCGGTCTCTTCTCTCTGCCCGCTCGTGGCCTCCTTCTCTGACCGCTGCTGTGCTCAGCCAGACCGTGCGGACTGTTGCCTCCCGCATTTAGGTCGCGGTCTTCTCCTCCACCTATCCGCGCGATTTGTTCTCTGTCCTCCAGTGACCTCTTCTACCGGGCCCCGCCTTCTTTGTCTATCCGCGTGGATTGTCTCTGTCCGCTGGTCTCTATCCGCCTCTGGTCGCGACCTCCTCCTGCCGCCGGTGTCTTCACATCGTGACCAGGCGGTCTCCGTTCTAGTCGCGCGGACTCCTTGTTGCCGGTCTGCTCTCCTAGCCGCTTCCCCTCTCCATGAATTCTTCTGCTGATTCTACCGGCACGACGGCTCCTCCTGCAGACCGCCCGGCCTCTATTCCAGAAATACGGGATGAACTCCGTATTACTACTATATCTCTGACTGGCAAGAAGAATTTTGTCGAATGGGTGTATTCTGTTCGTCGGGTCCTGCAATCCAAGGGGTTTCTTCACCACTTGACCCAGGTGGTTACCGGTACTCCTACTGACGATTGGTTACGCAATGATGGTCGTGTGCAGACATGGATCCTTAATTCTCTTGATAGTGAATCTTATCGTCTAGCCATGTACCACGAGACGGCCAAAGGCATGTGGGACGAGCTCCATACCCTTTACTCCGGCAAGGATAGTCTCCACCATTTGTATGACATTATCACAACTCTCCAGGACCTTGATAGCAGTGGTGCGACCGATCTGACCTCCTTTGTTGCTCAGGCTCGGTCTTTGGTCGAGGCGTGGATCCAACATCAGCTTCCTACTGTGGACTTTGCTGCCCAACGTGCCCAAAAGGAAGCTGTGGGTATAGCCATGATGATGGCTCGGCTACCCCATCACCTTCACAGTGTACGGGCTCACATCCTCTCCTCTACTGTTACCCCGTCATTCTCAGATGTGTGCTTCATGCTTCTCAAAGACACCCGCCTCCGGATGTGTCTGGACCTCCTTTTCCGGCTCTTGTCCAGCAGGTCCCTGCTCCTTTACTGTCTCTTCCCTCTTTAGTCCGTGGAGGCCGCTCTGATTCTCGGGGACGTGGTCGAGGTGGACGGCCTCGGCCTAAGTACTCGTTCTGCGGCAAAGATGGGCATCTTGAAGCCATGTGCTATCGCAAGCATGGTCGCCCTCCTTGTCCGCAGGCGTCTGTTGCTGTCACCGACTCCTCTCCCACTCGTACCGACCTCGACGAGGTTCGCCTCCAGCTCCAGCATCTTCATGGACTGCTCAGCCGCCCGCCAACCTCGGTTGCCTCCGCTGCCTCCATCTCCAATGAAGGTATCGCCTGCCTCTCCTCTGGCCCGCGAGGATCCTCGATTCTGGTGTCACTCATCACATCACCTCTGTTCGGCCGCCTCAGTACTTGTCTTCCCCTCACCCGAAGTACATTACTGTGGCCAATGGGGCATCTGTCCCTGTCTCTGGATGTGCTGATATTCCTCTCA
The DNA here is from genome assembly GCA_039513925.1 of Platanthera zijinensis. NCBI lineage: Eukaryota > Viridiplantae > Streptophyta > Magnoliopsida > Asparagales > Orchidaceae > Platanthera > Platanthera zijinensis. The sequence goes on from CM077097.1 coordinate 145,639,440, forward strand.
CCTCTTCTCTTCTCCTGCGCTCGGCTCTTCATGTTCTGGGCTCTCCTTTCAATTTACTTTCTGTTGGTCGTCTTACTACTGATTTACATTGCTCAGTTACCTTTACTTCTTCTTCTTTTCTGATACAGGATCAGCAGACGCGGACTATCATTGGCAGGGGGCGACTGTAGGACGGGCTCTACCTTTTTGATGACTCTCCTACTCTCCTCGCCTCTGTCTCCTCATCAGATTGGCATCGACGTCTTGGTCATGCTCCTCTCCCAGTCCTCCAGGAGGCTCTCCCGGATATATCTCTTCCTGCTTTTCAGTGTGAAACATGTATTTTTGGCAAACAGCCACGTTCATCATTTCTTTCTCATTGTACTCGGAGCTCCGCTCCTTTTATATTAGTACACTCCGATATATGGGGTCCGAACAAGATTACTAGTATTTCTGGCTATCAGTACTTCCTTACATTTATTGATGATTACTCGCGCATGACATGGTTGTATCTTCTTCACGATCGTTCTGAGCTTCCCTGCGTCTTCCGGGAGTTCATTCTTGAGACTCGCACTCAATTCTCTGCGCCCATTCGCATTATTCGTACCAACAATGCGCGAGAGTACACTGGTCATGACTTCGCGACCCTCTGCTCTGACTTCGGCATTATTCACCAAACCTCGTGTACGAATACTCCACAATAGAATGGTGTCGCCGATCGCAAGAATCGTCACCTTCTTGATGTAGCTCGCTCCCTTATGCTTCAAATGAAGGTTCTCAAACCATACTGGAACTTTGCGCTCTCCACAGTCTGCTTTCTTACCAACCGTCTACCGTCCTCCGTCCTCCAGAATGCTACTCTGTTCGGCCTCATATTTCCCTCCACTCCGCCTTTTCCTGTTACTCCTCGAATATTTGGGTGTACTAGTTATGTTCACCACCTCGGCCCCTCTACCGACAAATTGGATCCCCGTGCGGCCAAACATATTTTTGTAGGTTACTCGGGCACTCAAAAGGGGTATGTGTGCTATTCACCTACTACCTGCAAGGTTACTGTCTCTGCGGACGTCACTTTCCGGGAAGATCTTCCCTTCTTTTCTGCTCTGGATATCGTTCCCATTCCAGAGCCCGTCGTTCGTCCTATCATCCCTGTTCCCCGCTCCTCATCATCTCCTCCTCCTGCCCAGCCTCTAGTCCGTCCGCCTCCACCTGTTATTTGGGTCTATTCTCGTCCTTCTCCTCATCCCGTTGCCCCACTGTAGTCAGCTTCGACCTCTGATGCTCCACCACCTGCTGCTCCGGTTCCAGCCTCCACCGCCCATCCGCTGGCAAATTACGTCTCTCTACATCGCCTTTCACCGCCACTTCGTCACTTTGCCACATCATTATCCTCTGTTTCTGTCCCTAACTCTGTGCATGAGGCGCTTCAACATCCAGGTTGGCGGGCTGTCATGGAGGAAGAAATGACGGCCCTTAGGGCCAACCAAACCTGGGCCCTGGTCCCTTTACCTCCCGGTCAGCACCCTGTTGGGTGTAAATGAGTTTTTGTCATCAAACATGCTCTGGATGGCACTATTGCCCGACTGAAGGCCCGTCTGGTGGCCCGTGGATTCACTCAGCAAAGGGGCCTTGATTATGAGAAAACTTTCTCTCTGGTGGTCAAGCTCAATACGGTTCGTGTGCTTCTCTCCATAGCTGTACACCGTCGTTGGCCCCTTCATCAGCTCGATATCAAGAATGCCTTTTTGAATGGCGATCTTTAGGAAACCGTCTACATGCGCCAACCGCCCGGGTTTGAGACCACGGAGGAGTCTCATGTGTGTCTTCTAAAGAAATCCATCTAAGGTCTCAAACAATACCCTCGGGCGTGGTTTGACAAATTCAGCAAGGTGGTTCAGGATATGGGTTTCACTCGGAGTTCTGTTGACTTCTCCCTTTTCACCCGACACCGGGCAACTGAAACCGTCCTTCTGTTGGTTTATGTTGACGACATCCTACTTACTGAGGATGACTCAAAGGGGATTCAAGCGGTCAAACAGCATATGAGCACCGTGTTTCAGACCAAAGATCTAGGGCATCTTCGCTACTTCCTCGGTCTTGAGGTCGCACGACGACCGGATGGGCTTGTCCTCTCCCAACGGAAGTATTGTCTCGATCTTCTCAAAGATGCTGGTCAGTCTGGTTGTAAGCCAGTTAATACCCCGATGGGGCAAATCACAAGCTCTGTGCTCATGTCTCTGATAATGATCTGCTTCTCCAGAACCCGGAATACTATAGACGCCTTGTCGGAAAGCTGATCTACCTAACTGTCATGAGGCCTGATATATCGTTTGTTGTTGGGGTTGTTAGTTGGTTCATGCATGCTCCCCGGGTTTCTCATTCTAAGTTATTGAACGGATTCTCCGGTACCTTAAGGCAGCTCCGGGTCAAGGGCTTGTTTACAAAACCTCCACCACTGCTCCAGCATTGGTTGCTTACTCTGATGCCGATTACGCTGGTTCCCTGGACGATCGGCGGTCGACCAGTGGGTTCTGTACTTATTTTGGAGGTCATCTCATTACATGGAAAAGTAAAAAACAAGCCGTGGTCGCTCGATCCTCCGCGGAAGCTGAATACCGATCAATGGCATCGGTTGTCTCTAAACTCACATGGCTTGAAAGCCTTCTTGCTGACTTGGGAGTAAAACTTCCTTCATCTGTTGTTCTATTTTGTGATAGTAAAGCGGCCATACACATAGCAAAGAATCTGATGTTTCACGAGTGTACGAAACATATCGAAGTTGACTGTCACTTCATACGGGAAAAGTTCAAATGAAGAAACTTGAATTAAAGCATGTTCCGGGCACTGATCAAGCTGCTGATATTCTCACGAAAGCTTTATCAAGTACCTTGTTCTACCAGTGTTTGTCCAAGTTGGGTGCATATGATCTATATGCTCCAGCTTGCGGGGGAGTGTTAGAGAAGCCCATTTAACTAGGCCCATTTTGTATTTTTTATTGTTATTTCTCTCTCCTCTTTAGTCCCACATCTTGTATAGGATCATGCTCTCTCTTTCTCTCATCTATATATTTGTATTCATTCTTCGTATTTTACACAAGTGAACATATATACAAGGTTGGTTTTTCTCTTCTCTACAAACTCCAAAACAAATATCCACAAAAAACAACTCCAGCATAGGAAACCATCAACCAAAGATCATAAGAACCTAAATAGGATTAACATTGCACGTCCAAGAAAAAACGAAGTATGGTGGTGCATTGGATGATTTCATATTCTGATTGGCAAAAATGAGGAGAAGCGGTACAGCTTCCTATTTCTATTCAAATCCTTTCTCAACCGGCCTATAACACAGACTATTCTCTTAAAATAGGAAAATAAAAAAAAACAGCGTGTCTCATCGTGTTATCCCTTAAACCGACATCTTTTGTTGTGAGCAACAAAACAACAAGTATCTTAATTGAAACAGTAGAAAGTGCCTTACGGTTCTACATAGGCTCAGACTAATAGAGAAAGGAACAAGTAAACAAAGAAATAGATTTTTTAATGGTGAATTTACCTACATACGTATTCCCAATTCACATTCTAATCACAGAACTCGCTGTTAAGAAAATGAGACATCCGTGTATCAAGTGGATACACGGCAAAAGGAGTGAGCATTCAAAATCTACTCATCGTTATGTTTGTCTTCTTTGCAGAAGTAGAAGATAAGAAGAACAATATAACAAAAATGGTATCTCCCTGGCCAGAGAAATACAAATGAAATGTTCCCTGATCTAGATCCATCGCGCTCCAAACCCCACCTGCCCTTGTTTAACGGATGTGGGACGATGGACCAAGGAATGAGGATGTGGGGTTACTCACTGATCGTGACATCGCCGTCCGGGCTCTGAAGCATCTTGTCCATGCCTTTCGGACCGAGCGAGGTGCGGAGGATACGTGCTACGGCTTTGCCGGCGGTGATGTTTGCCTTCTGAGCGTCAAGTCCCCGCAACCGGCTCTTCTTATCCTGCTCCCTGATGATGATGAAGGGTCTACCATACTCGTCGAAAGCCAGTGCCATCGTACTCCTTGGCGGCTTCCTCAGCCCCAAGCAAGCAAGGAGGACGCGGGAGAACTCTGCAGATTAAAAATCTGCTGCTCCGATAGAGCTGCTTGCCCAGAGCTTTTTGAAAAGTTTTTTTTTGAAGTAGTTTGCTGTTTGGTAGAGCAAAATATGGAGGGACTAGGGCTGGGAATCGACGGGAGGCTGGATGGGGAATACGACGGGATGCGGGCTCGATCTGGCGGCTGGGGAAGACGACGGGAGGCGGAGTGGGGAAGACGAGAGGAGGCGTACTCGATCCGGCGGCTAGGGTTGGGAATCAACAGGAGGCGGGATGGGGAAGACGACGGGAGGCGGACTCGATCCGGCGGCTAGGGTTGGGAATCGACGGGAGGTGGGATGGGGAAGACGACGGGAGGCGGATTTGATCCGGCGGCTGGGGAAGTCGACGGGGGGCAGACTCGAGGTTTAGGGTGTAGCAAGACCACTTTATGATGGGGGAGGGCAGCGACTGTGGGGCAGGCGGCAGGCCCTAATCACCTTTGATCCGACTATCTCCAGCAGACGACAGGTTCAGCCCATTTGACTTTTTACTTCCATTGGCTACCAATACCACTAACCATTATTATTGCACGGGAATGTTAGTGTAAATAAGGCTTTGTTTGTTTCCGCTAGAGGAGACGGGGCGGGAGGAGACGACCCGGCGGGAGGAAACGGAGGCGGGAGGCGGCGGATCCAAAAGGAAGCGTTTTCGCCGTTTTCCTTGGCGCGGCGAGTCCAGACGCGGCAAACGCCGCCGTGCGGCATTTGGTTACCCGCCGTGCGGCGGCGTTTGCCGCAAACGGCGGGTCCAAACGCCGCGCCAAACAGGGCCTAAATATTGACGCTATCTAACTGTGTGATTGTGCAACTTGGCTCCCGTGCTTCGCACGACATTTTCTCAGTCGCATTGTTTCTGCGCGATGGCGTCCTCATCGCTTGCAAAGCCCCTAAGTGTTATATTTTGTTTGTTACTTATTTTTGCGGTGTGCACGGGAGTTTGAAGAACGTATTTTTTATTGTAGGTAGAGGACTTTGTCTATATAAGTATAAGAGCACATTTTTAAAAAATTTAGAAAAACACATAAATTTTAAGAACTGAAATTTTTTTAATAAAGACAGGTAAAATCGGAAAGTAAACGTTTAACCAAATAGTATTTTCCCCTTTTAATACAGTATAGATATATCGGACAAAAATAATATTAGTCTCTCATATTTGATTGTTATGTCAATTTAGTCTCTGAATTTGTTTGTGTCAATTTAGTCTCTAAACATTATATTTAGACTCATTTTTTCTGATTTATTAAAGGTAAAAAGAATTTTTTAACAAATCTCTAAATTAAAGATCGTAATATTTACGTCTCTCTTCTTGTCAAGCCCCAGATGTCTCTCGTTTCCTTCATTCTCGCCTGGAACATCAGTCGCAGGTCGCACCCCCCCCCCCCCGGCTCTTTCATTCAAGGGCCGCAAATCGCCACCCCCACCCCTTTCATTCAAGGGCCGCAAATCCCCCCTGCCCTTTTCATTCAAGGGCCACAAATCACCACACCCCCTCCCCCCTCCCTCCCCCGCCTTATTATTCAAGAGCCGCAGATAGCCCTCCCCACCCCTTTCATTCAAGGACCGCAGATCGCCACCCCCCCCCCCCCTGTGCCTTTCATTTCTGTTGCAACTTGCTTAGAAATCTCGAACTCGGGTACTCGGTCCCCCATTGGTTCCTTCTCTTGCCTGCTCACTTTTTTTAATTACCCCATGATTCTGCTTCCAAATCTTTCACCTCGCATGTTATTTTAAGTTATAGAGGGTTTATTGCTTCATGAAATTTAATCTAAGAAGATGCTTTTTAACTTGGATATTAATTTTTTGGGGGGCAATTTGAGAGTTACAAATTTGAAAAACACAAGTTATGGATACTTATCACTATTAAATGATGTTTGTGAAACGGCTACGGGGAAAAGAATGAATTGGCTGAGTTCATTGGTTGTTGTAAAAAGTGTTCTTCCAGATATAGAAGAAACCTTTATAATTACAGAGGATGAAGATGTAAACAAGTTAGTTGCATTTTATATGCCTATCGACTTGGAAAATGTATGTGTGAATTTGAATATTTTGACGTTTATGCCCAACATACCACCACTTCATTCAACAAATGCGGAAGAAAATGAGGTTGAGATAGATGATGAAATATGTCAATTGAGTGGTTCTAAAGTTGAGGTACATGATGATCAAATACATACTCCAAATTCAAATAGTGAACAAGCGGAGGACATCTTGAGTGATTATAATTCTGATAAAGAACATGCACTATATCATAGTGACAATGATTTGCAAGATCAGAATTCAATTGATATTTTAGGTGAGAAGATGCAAGGGTCATATTATGCAATTAAGTATGACGATAATGGAAAACGAATTGTAAAACTTCGTGTTGGTATGCTATTCGACAATGTCAATCATTTCAAAGGAATTCTTGTACAAATTCAATTCAAGAATGAATCAAACAAAAAAAATTAAAAATGATCGAACAAGGCTAACAATTAAGTGCAACAATGATGACAAATGTTTTTGGAGACTCCGCGCATCCACTTACAGTGATGAAGTTACATTTAAAGTAAAAAAAACAATAAATAGTGTGCATACATGTGTTAAAAACTTGAAGGGTGGTGGGATTATCATCAAGTGGATTGTGAATGAATTCAAAGAAGATTATAAAATCAATCAAGAAAAACCAACAGATCAAGGAGCTTGATTTTGCTTTGAGGCTAAATACGGAGTTAATGCGCTTTCAAAAAACTATACAAAGCTAAGACATTTGCAATGAGTGGTGGAAAGAGCTCATAAGAAGAGCTATGCTAATTTATTCAGGTATATTAATGCACTGAATGAAACAAATGGTGGTGGTTATGTGAAATTAAAGTGTGAAATTTGGGATATCACTTTAAAGCCCAATCTCAAGGGACCAAAAAAGGTTGCAGGCCTTTTATTGGAGTTGATGGTTGTTGCCTCAATGAACCATTCAAAGCTGAGATATTTACGACAATTGCATTAGATGCTGATTCTGGTATTTTTCCAATTGCTATAATGGTTTGCGAAGATGAAAATGAGGATAGTTGGAACTATTTCATGTTGGACTCATATTATTTGGTCTACAGGAAATAATTAAATAGATTATAATTTAATGTCATTAATATTTTCATGAGTCATGCTCATAAATAACTTAAGGCCCAAATCCTAATCTTTGATGGATGAGCTAGAGATTATTAGCTTAATGGACCGGTCCCACCTCTTGCTCTTGATAATTAACTCTTAAAATCCGCATAAGTAGAGGAGAATGCTCACAATTCTTCTCACCTTAAGGAAGTACACAGGAATCCATCTCCTTCTTGTTAGAGCAAAGAGGTTAAGACCGGGTCGTACGACGATGGCGGCTACAACAATCAATCCAGATTCTTTCCTATTATTATTAATGAACTAGATTCGGCCAAACTCTTTCTCTTTCTTTTACTAAGATCCTTAGATCTTACAGCTCAGAGCCCAGCTGACTCCTATAACTCAAACTATACAAGTCTTACCACTCAGATTACCAAGATCCTACACCTTACGTTCTTTCCAAGAACTCTACCTCAGAATGAATCCACACTCCTATTCCTCAGGCAACTCCTACTCTACAACTCAGGGAAATACCTACTTCTCCTACCTCAGGCAATCTCAGCCCTACCTCAGCCTTTATAACACAGGCTTACAACATAAAGAGAATGATTCTCCTACACTCAGATCTACAGGTAGATCTTACACAATTAATGATGATAAAAGAAATAGATTCAGAAAATGTCAACCCAGCAAGAAAGAAATGAGTGACAGATTCTTGATCTGATCCTGATGAGTTTGCTTCCTTTGATCTTGTCAAGATAGATTTGATCCAACCCTTCTTAGCTTTTCAAAGCTTCTTGAAGTAGAAATTAGGGTGGATCTAGACTGGAGAATGTTGAAGATGATTCTTGATCTGGCTTCTCTCCACCTTCTTAATTATTGCTGATGCTTCAAAGATCCGTCTTCACAAAATTATTCTTCTTTTTTCTGAAGAGTTGATCCCTTTAAATAGACTCTGATAGGAGTAATCGGCTGATCCGGTTAATAACTGACATCTGATAGTTCTGATAGTTGTCAATACCTCCGTCTTGATTTCTGTACTTAGGAAACAAATCTGCTTGAAGTGTTGAAACTTGACTGTTGAATGTGTCGACACAAGTCCTGGGTCTCGACGCTGCTCTTGTAGTGGTGTCGACATACATCTGAATGTGTTGACACAACTCTTCACCTTGTCTCGACACAACTTGTGTCAACACTAGACCTGAGTATCGTCACAGCTTACTTCCAGTCTCGACTCAGCTTGTGAAGTGTGTCGACACTAGTCTTGAGTGTCGACACAGTTGTCTTCAGTCTCGACACTGCTTGAATAGAGTGTGTCGACACAGTTGTCCTTAGTGTCGACACAGCTTCTCTTTGTCTCGACACAACTTGTATAGAGTGTGTCGACACTTGTCCTGAGTGTCTCGACACAATTGTACTTAGCTTTATTTGCCTGCACACATGAACTTAACCTCCATCAAATATAACTATGTGTATATCATTGAGCTGAAAGGATTTCTTTAAATCAAGTACATTGTGACCAATATATTCAACAATCTCCCCATATTTGGAGAAGTCATAACCCCAATTCAATGATATACAACATGATACTAAAATATAATGATAAAAACATTAAGAATACAGTGTAATACTATATGTGAAATATCACAGATAAAAACATATATTAAAAACAATAATGTTGAACAGAAGATAAAGCAAACAATTGCAATCCTTATTAACAACACATTAAATGTTGAATAAGCCAAGATTTTCATTAATTGATTATCACAAAGTTTACTACTACAAGCTATGGTTACTTTAATAGTTACAGATCAAATTTTTTTCATATAAAATTTAAAACTAAGACATCCTAAGGCAGCTTTGGTTCCTTGATAACTATGTCTTTTCTAGATTGTATCTTTGTTTTCACCTCAGGCACTTTGTCCTCAGCAACCTCCTTTCCTTTGTCATTCTTAGCTTTAGCTTTTTCAATTGCTTCTTATTTTAGCCTTTGGCTTTCAAAGTAATGGTATGGCTTTGGAAAATATTTACTGGGCTCAATTGACTTAGCAGGAAGCTTTCCTTTCTTCAGATCATATCTGAACTTCTGGATAACTTGCTGCTGCTTAAGATGTTTATTCCATTCTTGTTCATTGTATCATTTACCCTTATCTGTGATATTAGCATTTACAGCCTTCCATGTAGTAAGAATTATTGATCTGGAGGTTGGACTCCATTGCTCAAAATCTGGTTTAGTCTCAGCTTGTTCTCTAAACCTTTTCGTTGATAGCTGAGCCTCTATCTCTAGAGCAGTAGAAGACTTGTCCACTTTCTCACAGATTACATTCTTATCTAAGCCTTGAGGAGGACTGTACATAGCCTTGCTTGAGTGTCATATCATCCTCTAGTTATTTGGCTTCCTGTTGTTGCTTGGCCAGGTAGACAACAACATTTGCTCCTTTCTCAAGAAACTCAGTCATATCTTTCTTTAATAAGTTTACTTTAAATCTTATTGATTTGATGTCTTGAGTTAGCTGAAATTTCAACTTCTTATTGCTTTCATCCATATATTTTTCTAGATCTTCCCTTTATTTATCAAGTATGATCTGTAGTTGAACTAACAGGGAACTAGAATTCATTACAGGAGATGATGGAGGTCCAGATTTAAGATACTTCTTGCAACTCTTACTTCCTTTTATTAACTCAGATAGTTTTCTTTTCTTAAGTTATGAAGCTTCTCATTCCTCAGAATCTGATGAGCTGACCATCTCAACAAAGTTTTGCTGTTCAGTACCTTCAATATTTATATTAAGAATTTCAAAAGGAACATATACATGCTGAATCTCAGTATCAGGTACCTCAATTTGGGAATCTTCAGCTCTCTCCCCTGGATGTTTGATACCTTTGACAAAAGAATTTATTCTTCATACTCTTTTGGATTTTCTTCCTCCATTACTTGTTCAGATAGTTCATGTTCAGGATCTTTTGATTTTCTAGGTCCTAAACAACATCCATTATAATAGTAGTTGTTGTATCCATAGGCAATTCACTTAGGTTCTCCCCCTCAATTTATTCTCTTTCTAGAATGTTCTCCCCTTGCACCTGTACACTAGTTCCAGGTGAGTGCCTTGGAGATCTGCCTTGTTCTTCTTCAGCATCATTATCAGAATTGAAATTCACTTCTTATTTAGAATCACTAGAGGTTACAACTTCTTCTACCACAGGTTTCTTCCCTGTTACCTCCTTTGTGCTTTTAGGTTCTGGTGTCTTTTTAGATAAAACTCTGTCCCATCTAGACAGGATTCTTAGGTACATTCTCCTCATATAATTTATCTTAGATCCATTTTTCTGATTGATATTATCTGGAATGACCTTTACCAGATACAAACTAATTATTCTGCCCATATTGGGCTTATGAATTCCTTCTGCGATTTTATCAAAAACCACCCTATTCCAGTTAGTTATGATTTTGAAGATAATCTTTGTCATCATGTTAAACATATATTTGGAAATTCTATCATGTGCTCCAGTCTTGCAGAGGAGCACCTTTCCAACTATCTCAGATAAAAAATTTCCTTGGAAATTAATTTTCTCTTAACAAACCCTAAAACAATCCCTCGATAAGATAATAGTCTTCGTGTGAGTAAAATTACTCAACAGTTCCTAGATCTTAATACAACACTTGTGTCCCCTAACTACAATACAATAGGTATACTCTCCTAGATGGATTGCTAGCTCGGTTCTTATTCTCTTCACGATTAGTAGATACCAAGTTTTTGGCGCCGTTGTCGGGGACCAACTTTTATTGATAATTCGAAATTTGTGCAGTTCTTGGAATTTGAAAGACTTTAGTCAGTGTTTTGATTGAGTCTTTTACTCTTGCTCCATTAATACTGGATTTTATCTTGTTTGACTTAGGGTTTAGTGAGGCATTAGAGTAGAATTCAGATACCTCTCTCTTCCAAATTTTGGTTGGTTCGGAAAGAAGATACTCAAGACTTGCCTCATTGACAAGGTCAATCACATTCTTTATATCTTCTAGAGCGGAGACGAAGGCGTTGCGCATTAGTTCGTATCCCTCATTGATGTTGTCGTCCATCTTGGGTGCCATCCTTGTTGAAAGAGCTTGAGATTGAGAGGAGTCGACTATGGATTTCTAGGTCTCGACACACAACGATCAGTCTCTTAAGATTTCTGGTAAGTGAAGTCGACACAACCTTATACCTCCTATTTATAGTAACAGTCTTTTGAAGATGAAAAGGCACACTGCATTTAGTAATTTTCTAACTATTGGGAAATATCTAGTGTCGACATGGAAAACCTATTCTGTCGAGATGTGTCGACTTAATTCGACACAAGGTTCATCTCTCTCGACTCAGACCTCAAGGTCTCGACACTAAATTATAATGTCTCGATCGACATACTATCACTAATTAGTGTCGACACACTTTCAAGTGTCTCGACACATGATTACTTATAGTGTCGACACATATTCTGGTGTCTCGACATAAAACTACGTATAGTGTCGACACACACTGTGGTGTCTCGACACAATTTTTTGACTTAAACAAACTTTGTGTTCTGAATATAATTTCTTGACTTAGATCAAGTTCTTCTTGGTTATTTAGATTTGTAGACCTGGTTAGTCATTTTTTAAAGAGTTGTACAAACTTTTGTTGCTCAAATATTTATTCTATGTTTAATATGCCTAGTTCAAATTTAAAGTAATTGAACTTTCTTTCATCTAGGAGTTTTGTAAAAATGTCAGCAACTTGTCTTTCTGTTGGAGTATACTGTAAGTTTATATTTTCTTTTTCAACATTCTCTCTGAGAAAGTGATATTTAATTTCTATATATTTGTTCTACTGTGTGAAACAGGATTATTAGCAATAGAAATTGAACTAGTAGAATCACAAAATATAACAGATTTACTTAGTTGTACACTGTAGTCCAGTAGTTTATGTTGAATCCACAACAACTGTACACAGCAGCTCCCAGCAGATACGTACTCAGATTCTGCTATAGAGATAGCAACACGTGTTTGCTTCTTGCTACTCTAACTTATAAGTCTTTTCCCTAGAAACTGGCAAGTTCCAGAAGTACTTTTTCTATCTTCTTTACACCCTGCAAAATCTGCATCTATGTACCCTGTAAGTTCAAAATCACTATCCCTAGGATACCAAAGCCCAAGATTGGGTGTGCCCTTAAGATATCTCAGTATTCTCTTTACAGTAATATAATGAGACTCTTTGGTAGGGGTGTGCAAAAATAACCGAAGAACCGAGAACCGGACTGGAACTGAACCGAACCGAGCGGTTCAGGTCAGTTCTTATGTGTCGCGGTTCGGTTCTGGATCCAAAATTTTCAGAACCGATCACCTGGTTCGGTTCTTGATTCTTACACTCGGGTACCCAGAACCGACCCGAGAACCGAGTTATTGAATTTATGTATCAAAAATATATTTGTGGTAAGCAAAAAGCTTTTGAAAGAGATTGATAAATAATTAGTTTGATGGATGTATATTTTATGTGTAATTTTATAAACTATTTGCTTATGTTTTGATAATTTTGAACTTTTACTTTATTGTTAGAATATTTAAATATGAAATATTGTATGATGAGATTATTAAGAGTAATTTTATGTGCAAACCTATTTTGGCTACGTGCAAACCACGGTTATGTGCAAACCGAAAAATTTAACATACATTTATCTAAAATTGGTTTGCACTTAACAAAATTGGTTTGCACGTATCTAAAATTGGTTTGCACTTAACATCACTCATTATTAAATATATTTAGTAATTTAAGAAATCTTGATGATTTTGAAGCCATGCAAGCTTAAAGTCTTCTAGTTTCTTCGATTTATAAACATTTATTTTACATTTATTTTTTATAGTGCAACATATTTACACCCTAAATTTAAGGAACCGAGAATCGAACCGGAACCGAACCGATAATTTTGGTTCGGTTCCGGTTCTAGAATTTAGAACCGTGGGTCGGTTCCGGTTCCAAAAATTTTAAACCGAACCTATACGGGTCGGTTCTTGGTTCTGAGTGGAACCGAACCGAACCGATCCGAGTTGCACCCCTACTCTTTGGGGCATGTTTGGTACCTAACACAGACACATGTTAAGAACATAATATTTGGCCGACTAGCAGTCAAATACAAGAGTGATCCAATGATGCCTCTATACAAGATTTCATCAACTGATTTCCCAGATTCATCCTTATGTAGTGACACAGAAGAATCCATTAGAGTTCTCATGGTAGAAGAATTCTCAATACCATATCTCTTAATCAACTTCTTAGTGAACTTAGATTGAGAGATGGATATTCCATCCTCAGATTATTTAACTTGGAATCTCAAGAAGAATTTTAGCTCACTCATGCTGCTCATTTCAAACTTATCTTGCATAAGCCTTGCAAATTTACTACACAGCTTCTCATTAGTAGACCCAAAGATTATGTCATCTACATAAATCTGGATTAGGATGCTTGATCCTTTGATGTCCCTAAGAAATAGTGTCTTATCTATCTTTCCTCTAGAGAACTTGTTCTCTAAAAGAAAGATAGACAGAGTCTCATACCAGGCTCTAGGTGCCTATTTTAACCCATACAAAGCCTTGTACAATCTGAAAACATAGGTGTTGTGTTTAGGGTTTACAAAATCTGGTGACTGCTCTACATAGACTTCCTCCTTCAGTGTACCATTGAGGAATGCTAACTTTACATCCATCTGGTAGACCTTGTATCCATTGAATACTGCATGAGCTAAAAACAAACTTATGTCTTCTATCCTAGCTACAGGTGCAAAGGTTTGGTCAAAGTTTAACCATTCCTCTTGTCTATATCCTTTATCCACTAATCTAGCATTGTTCTTGACTATAACCCCATACTCATCTAATTTATTTCTGTAAATCCACTTAGTGCCTATGACATTGTGATCACTAGGTCTAGGAACTAGACTCCAGACTTTGCATCTCTCAAACTTATTGAGCTCTTCTTGCATAGCCATAATCCAATTGGGGTCTTAATTGGCTTTTTCAAACCTTTTAGGTTCTACCTGAGAGAGAAAACTAGAGTATAGAACCTCATTATAATGTCTACTCCTAGTAGTTACTCCTAATCTGGCATCACCTATTATTTGATCAATAGGATGATCTCTAAGATGTCTAGCTGCTACTAGCAGATGCCTGCCATTACCTAGTACTGTAGGAGGATTATGATGATTCTCTTACTCCCCATGGGCAGTTGCAGTATCTTCTATAGGAATTTCTATATTGTCTCTAATGTGTAACTCTAGATCAGGTGAGTCACTTATCTTTAGCTTTTCCATTCTAGAGTCTACAACATCTAGACCAGAGTTGTTAGAGATCTCATTAAATAAAATAGATGATTCATCAAAAATTACATTAATAGATTCTTCTACAATTTGATGTTTTAAGTTGTAGATTATGTATGCTTTGCTATGAGGAATATACCTTACAAATATTCCTTCATAAGATTTCTCTGAGAACTTGGTTAGATGAGTTTTCCCATTGTCCAAAATATAGTACTTACTACCCAAAATTTTAAAGTAGAACAAATTTGGTTTTCTGCCTTTTATTAGTTCATAGGGAGTCTTATTGTGATTCTTGTTGATCAATGCTCTATTATGAACATAGCATATTGTGTTTATAGCCTCAACCCAGAAATATTCTGGGAGAGATGTATCACTCAACATTGTTCTGGCTGGCTCAATAAGAGTTCTATTTTTTCTCTCAGCAACTCCATTTTGCTGTAGTGTTCTTGGAGAGGAGAACTCCTGAAAGATTCCTAGTTCCTTACAGAAATCTGTCATCTTTTTAGATTGAAATTTTATATCATGGTCACTTCTAAGTTTGACCACAGAACATCCCATCTCATTCTAAATTTGTTTAACAAAATCAGCAAGGATGTAGTGTTTCAGACTTTCTCTTTAAGAAGAATAACCAAGCAAACCTAGAGTAATCATCCACAATCACATAGGTATAGGACTTCCTACCCAAACTAAGAACTTTTATAGGATCAAATAGATCCATATGAAGTAAGTACAGACACCTCTCAGTGTCTTTGGACTAAATGATCTTAAAGGAAACTTTTGTCTGTTTGCATTTTTGACATGCAGGACACAAGTCTTCTTTGGAGCATTTGAGTTGGAGACTATTTCTAACTATATTCATAGAGAATAGTTTACTCATAGCTTTGTAGTTTAAGTGAGCCAGCCTCTTGTGCCACTATACACACAAAGAGTATTTCTCACTAGCTACAAGACATATAGGTGATTTTTCATTTATATTTAGAAAGTTTAGAAAATAAATGTTCCCACTCCTGGTGCCTGACAAGATGATCTCTTGATCACTTGAATTCCTTATCAAACACTTGTTATTGTGGAAAACAATTTCATACCCAATATCACAAAGCTAGCTTATGCTTATCAGATTGTGATTCAATCCTTCCACATAAGCCACTTTAGTGATGATAACTAGGCCATTAGAAATGTTACCATATCCCTTGGTGAGTCCTTTCTCTGACCCTCCAAAGATGAGTTTTGGTCCATTCCTAACTGGAGTGTAATCTCTTAGTAAACTCCTTGATCCAGTCATGTGTCTAGAACAGCCACTATCCAAGTACCATATTAACCTACCTTTGGTACTTGGCTACACCTGCAAACACAGATTTAGTTCACCATAGGCACCCAAATAATTTTGGGGCCTTGGTTCCTGTTAGGCTTTGTTGTGTGAAACACAACATGCTTTTTAAATAAAGCTGGTTGAATCTTATATGAATGAGCTGTTGGATTATACTAACAATCTAAGGCAAAATGCTCAACCTTCCCACAACACTAACACTCAAATCAGTTGTATCTTTTTTTTGGTTGCACATTTGAGGTTGTTCTTTTGTGCAATACAAAATTGTCATCCAACTTCCAAGGCAGTGGTGCAAAATTCACACCCTTACCTTTAAGATTTAGGTGAGATGCACTGGGACCAGTTCCAAGATTTTCTTGGCTTCTTGGATTGATCACCTTTGTGGTGGTTTTTAGCCTATATTGCCTTTAGAGGTCTGATCCTTCCAGCAAGGCTCTTTATTGACCTTACTAGTAGAGCACTCAGACCTCATGTGTCTAAGAACACATGATCTAAAGCATCTATTAGAAGGCAGATACTTGACTGGTTGCCTAACTGGACCACTTGGAGCTTTACCCTTGGGTACAGACTTCTTTTTAAACTTTTTGTCCTTACCATATCCTACACCACTTCTAAATGGTGCAGAAAAGGTATCTATGATAGGTAGCACTGACTTAGGTTTTGAGAATTGAGTCAGGAGCTATCTTTCCTGGGTAAGCTTTGCTTCCAGGTCCTTGATAGTCTTGACCTATTCTACTATTACCTCTGCCTGGCTACCTATCTTGTTAGTTAGTTCTACAAGTTTCAGTTTTTGTAGGTCCAACTTTATGTTGGCTCTTTCCAACTGAAAAGATACTCCTTTCAAGGATTCTAATGCTTTGGCCTGATCCTTAATAATCTGTTTGCTTGCAACCAATGCCTTTAATAACTTCTCATATCTGTTGATAAGGGAGTTAAAATCAACTTTAGTGTCTGAATCATGTTCTTTATTAATAGAGGAGTGTGAACATGATTCATTTTCTGATACAGAAAAAGAATTTGAGGCTAAACTATGAGAGATTGATTTTACCTTAGCAGGATCTGAACAATCCTAATCTTCTTTTCTTGGTTGGGTCTCCTCAATATCCATCAGGCCTATGGGAGCATCCTCCTCTTCTGATTCTGATGAATCAGACTCACTGTCAGACAGTGTCAATTGTCTTTTTGCCAAGAGGCTTTTGTCAGCCTTCTTGTGATGTCCATATTTCAAGTTCTCTGACTTTTTTTCCTTTCTTTTTGCTGGGAAATCAGCTATGACATGCCCTTTTCTGTTGCAATAATAACACACTATATTAGTCTTAATATATTTATTCTGTGAAGACCCATACCTTTCCCCAGATTTATTCTTCTTTGGTTTCTCTGAATGATTGGTATTCTTGAGATAAGAGTCTCCAGTTAGACCCTTCCAGCTATCCTGCCTTCTTCTCCTCAACATCTTCTTGAGCTGTCTAGAGAAGAGAGGCAGTTCCTCCTCAGTCAGGTCTCCTCCTGATGAGGAAGATTCTGAACACTCAGAAGTTGTTTCCAGTCTTTCTATGAGTGTTGACTTCTCTCTGACTTTTCTGGATGACTCAATCTTTAGGGCCAAGGTCTTTTCTCTACTGTGTGCTCTAGCTAAATCTTCTTCAGACTTCCTGAGATTGAGCTGTAGCTTATGTGACAACAGCTTACCAAATAGGACATGGGGGTCTATGTTGGCTAAGTTCCCCATTTCTCTTATGACACAGAACCTTATATCCCATTCCTTGTTCAGGGACCTCAAGATCTTTTCATTAAGTTCATAGTTAATAAAAATTCTGTCATAAGTCCTCAGGTTGTTTACAATTCTGAAGAAATTTTCAAAACATTCAGCCACTTAGTCTTTCTTATCCTGTCTGAAGGCTTTATACTGTTGGTTTAATAGAGATTTCCTATCATCTCTGACCTCATCAGTTCCTTCCATGTATACAATTAGAGACTGCCACATTTCTTTGGCTGTCTTACAATGAATCAGATTTTGAAAAGTGGAATCATCTATTGCACTGACTATAATATTATGTGCCCTTTTGTCTATAGAGGCCAGAATGATTTCATCCTTATCCATCTCCATTTAAGTCTTGGGTGTCTTGATGTTTGCATCAAGAACTGACAATTTCATAGAAATGAAATGTCCTTCAATCACTATGATGTAAATTATAGGATCTGCTGCCTCCATGAATAATCTGACTCTCTCCTTCCATATTCCAAAATTTGCTTTGGAGCAGACATGGAGTTTAATTGAATTGTTTTCCCTCTGAGCCATAATATATTTTCCTCTACAATCCTTTGGATTCTCACTAGGCTGTTATGCCTTTTTCAGTGAACCATCCCTCGGATACCAATTGTAAATGTTTGCTTTAGGATTGAGAATAACCTAGAGGGGGGGGGTGAATAAGTCCAATTTAAACTATGACTACCCCTTTAATTATTCAGAGTTCTACTTTCTTTAAGATGATTAACACAATCAGATAATCAAGGTAAACTTAACAATAATTAGAAAAATTATCACAGCACAGTAATTCAGCAAACACAGCACAATGCACACAGATTTATAGTGGTTCCCCAACTTATGGGTACATCCACTTTCCCCCTTCGCCTATCTAGCAATGAACTAGATTTGGTCAAACTCTTTCTCTTTCTTTTACTCAGATCCTTAAATATTACAGCTCAGAGCTCAGCTATACAACTCAGACTATACAAGTCTTATCACTCAGATCACTAAGATCCTACACCTCAAGTTCTTCCCAATAACTCTACCTTAGAATGAATCCACACTCCTATTCCTCAGACAACTCCTGCCCTATAACTTAGAGAAATACCTACTTCTCCTACCTCAGGTAATCCCAACTCTACCTCAGCCTTTATTACATAGGCTTACAACATAAAGAGAATGATTCTCCAACACTCAGATCTACAGGTAGATCTTACATAATTAATGATTGTAAAAGAAATAGATTCAGAAAAGGTCACCCCAGCAAGAAAGAAATGAGTGACAGCTTCTTGATCTGATCTTGATGAGTTTGCTTCCTTTAATCTTGTCAAGATAGATTTGATCCAACCCTTCTTAGATTTTCAAAGCTTCTTGAAGTAGAAATTAGGGTAGATCTAGGCTAGAGAATGTTGAAGATGATTCTTGATCTGACTTCTCTCCACCTTCTTAATTATTGATGATGCTTCAAAGATCTGTCTTTATAAAATTGTTCTTTTTTCTTAAGAGTTGATCCCTTTAAATAGACTCTGGTAGGAGTAATCGGCTGATCCGGTTAATAACTGACATCTAACAGTTCTGACAGTTGTCAGTACCTCCGTCTTGATTTCTGTACTTAGGAAATAAATCTGCTTGAAGTGTTGAAACTTGACTGTTGAATGTGTCGACACAAGTCCTGGGTCTCGACGCTGCTCTTATAGTGGTGTCGACATATATCTGAATGTGTCGACACAGCTCTTCACCTTGTCTCGACATAACTTGTGTCAACACTAGTCATGAATGTCGACACAGCTTGCTTCCAGTCTCGACTCAGCTTGTGAAGTGTGTCTACACTAGTTCTGAGTGTCGACACAGTTGTCTTCAGTCTCGACACTGCTTGAATAGAGTGTGTTGACACAGTTGCCCTTAATGTCGACACAACTTCTCTTTGTCTCGACACAACTTGTATAGAGTGTGTCGACACTTGTCCTGAGTGTCTCAACCTAATTGTACTTAGCTTTATTTGCTTGCACACATGAACTTAACCTCCATCAAATATAACTATGTGTATATCATTGAGCTGAAAAGACTTCTTCAAATCAAGTACATTGTGACCAATGTACTCAACAATTTGACCAAAGAATCATATTTAAGAACCTACAAAGGAATAATAAATGCAGTTCCAGATGAATCTAAGTAGCTGGATCACTCACAAATTCCTCCATTGAGACCTCCATCACATAAGAAGAAAGAAAAAGTTATCAAACAAGGTAGATTGCAAATTAAGAGAAGGAAGGAATGAAGTAAATGATACTAAAAGCCATAAGAGATCTATCCATGTTACCTGCAAAAGATGCCATAAAATTAGCTACAACAAAAGAATTTATGCTAGTAGAAAAACACATGCACCATTTAATTTATATTTTGTTATGCTAATTTAATAAATTAAACTGATTATGCACACTATTTTTCAAATTGAAGGTTGTTGCCTCTCAAGTTTCAACCGTTGAACAATAGAGGCTCTTGGAGAAAGCAGTTGCTCGACAAAGAAATTAATACACATTTTTTTGCATTTCATGGTGCTTTATTTTACGGACTTATTATTTGGCAGTCACAACAAAAGTCGTAGTTGAACTTCCACTTTATCTGATGATTTAGATTAACTATGTTTTATATGATTATTACTAGTATGTTAGTTATAGACCTGTAATAATCCTTTGATTTTTGAGGCCACTGTAGTTCATGATTACTTTTAAGAAAGCAAATATGAGGGAAATGAAAACCTTTAAATGTTATGATTTAGTTGCTACTAATTCATCTATTCTTGTCTTTTAGCATATCTAAAAAATTCAGAATTTTCAAAGGTTTCATCTTTAATGTCAGTCGTTCATGTGTTTTTTGAGGTATTAGCTTTGCCTCAATAACTTCACCGATTTTGACATATATTTTATAATTATCTGGTGTTGTAATATTTTGTGCTTCAGAATCAGAAGAAGTTTTAAAAATGCTTTCATAGTCTTGATATTTCTAAAAATTTATGACATGTTGGTGTTTGTTATAATATTTATAAAGCTGTGTACAACTAATTTCACCTTTAAGTTTTAAAAATGCATCATAATATGTGTTCTAGTTCGGATATATCAATTTTATTTTGTTCTCCAGAACTAAATTTTTTTTAAAAAAGATGGAGTTTAACTAATGAAAGTTTATGTTTTTCAACATGAGTTTTGTCCAAAAATATGTTCTCACTCTGGGTTGCATTTAAGTAAGAAATAGTTGTTGGAGAAAGAATGTAAAGAGGAAAACTTAGAACCAAGAGAAAACTCGGAAGCAAACTTCAGTTCTTTATTTTTTATGCCAAATACATAACTAGAGGTTCTCTTTTATAAACTTCTTTCATCATCACATCTTCACAAAACTCAGAACAAAACAAAAATAAAACAATCTTATGACTAATAGAAAGATACATGATCATAAAGTGATTTTTTAAAGTAAAAGCCATAAAGTGGCTTTGTCACATGTGGACATAAAGATGGTATCATAATTGCTAATTTTTCTAAGATGTCTTGCCATAATGTGGTCAAAAAATCAAAAGAGAACGCACAGATGTGTGTTGGGTGCTACCGCTTACTAATAGTGTATCTGTAATTCGTCGAGATCGGAGATGACCAAGGATG
Organism: Platanthera zijinensis; assembly: GCA_039513925.1. Lineage (NCBI taxonomy): Eukaryota > Viridiplantae > Streptophyta > Magnoliopsida > Asparagales > Orchidaceae > Platanthera > Platanthera zijinensis. The sequence goes on from CM077097.1 coordinate 145,660,696, forward strand.
ACATGGAGGATCTCGTCTCCCTAGGACGAGTGCAAAAGAAGTCCCCCCAGGGGCGAGTTCAGGCTCCTAGGGGCGAGTCTAGGCACCCAGGGACGAGCCCAGGCTCCCAGGGGCAAGTCCAAACTCTCAAGGGCGAGTCCAGGCACCCAGGGGCGAGTCCAAGTACCCAAGTGGTGTGTCCAGGCACCAAGGGCGTGCGTCCAGACACCAAGAGGCGAGTCTAGGATCCCATAAGCGAGTCCAGGCACCCAGGGGCGAGTCCAGGCTCCCAGAGGCGAGTCCAGGATCCCAAGATACCTCTTTAGGTCTGTTAATATCCTCTCCAAACCACGAAGTTTCGCTGTTGGTAGACCACTTTAGGTTGTGTATAGTAGAACCAAAAGACGAGATTCTGCTATTTGCATTCCATACTTGAAAAACTATAAACAGGCCCTTAAGGGCACCTTTGGAGGGGATCCGATTCTTTGGCTTCTTCCTCCTCACGTTAACTTTGGTTGGCTTCAAGTTCCCTCCAAGATGCCCAGCTCAGCATTGGCTAGGGAGGAGAAGCTCTCTTAGATCTTCTGGGTATGTGGTGGGATCTCCTCGCTACAGCTCAGGATCCGTTTCTTAGTTCCTGCGCCCGGTCAGGTGTTCTCGCTTGAGAGAAGTAGGTGCAAGCTATCCCCTTGGGTCCAAACTCTTCTTGGAGGCAGGTTCTGATTTCAACAGCTATGTGCGATGAGAGTGGACCGTATCCTGCACAAGAAATCCCGAATTAAGTCCCATGACCAAAAGCAAGGGGCAGATAGGTGAGCCTGGGATGAGCGAGTGCTAGAAGAGGTGAGATCCAGCTGGGCGAGTGCTAGAAGAGGCGGCTTCTAGCTGGGTCGTTTTCAACGGAGGAAAATTTTGGCTCAATCAACTCGTAGGTATCTACTCACTTATGTCTTACTCTTATGTGATATACTCACAAGATGTGAGATGAAGTATAGTTAGATTTGGGATAATCTTGAGGCCGAGTAAGCACTGTGAGTGCTTGGCGAGTGCTCGTGGTACCAGGTGAGTGCTCAGGGTGCTAGGCGAATGCCCTTTTTCTAGGGCCAGGCGAGTGCTAAGAGAGTACTCAAGGTACCATACATGTGATACTTTGCCTGTGCGAGTACTAAGGAGACCCAATCCAGGCGACTTATCCAAGGGAAACTTGATGACCTGCGAGATGAAATCGGGCTCGAGTCTGGGCGAGTTCTAGGTCTGGCGAGCTCAAATCCATGCTAGTTGGGCTGCCCCCAAACCCTGCAAGGGGCTCTGCCCCTTGACCCCTATCCGTTGACCAGGTAGCAAAACCCCTGAACCCTCTGCGTAGCGGGGGTCACAAGTTTGTATGAGGCACTCACCCCATTAGATTTCCCCCCATTTTGGTAGAAACTATCATCTTGCCATACATGATGCATACTAGTACCCACGGGTACTTTGGTAAAGCCCATGAGTATTTTCATATGGTACACAATGGTATTATCTTAGTTGTTCAAGACATAGGGGCAAACACCACAGGGGGGTGGACGTAAGGTGTATATTCAGCAAGTATTGGCACCGAACTGCGGGTGTAACGTTCCAATTCGCGTTGGGCCCCTTGTGTGTGTTTTTGGTGTAGGGAGAGCTGGTGTAGGCTCAAGGGGGTGCAGGCGATCAGGTGCGCACTCGCGGGGAACAAGAAAATAAGTTGAAAACTGTGTTGAGTATGACACAGGTAGGGACATGGGCGTGTCCCAACCCGTATTCAGTGGCGCTGAGTGTCCATGGGGTTGAGTGGTAATAAAAGCGCGCTGAGTGGTTTGACCTGAGTAGGACACGGGTAGGGACACGGGCGTGTCCCTACCCGTGTGCCATGTCTTGGATTGAGGGATCGGTCAAGAGAAGGACACGGGTAGAGACACGGCCGTGTCTCTACCCGTGTGCGAATGACACGGGTAGCGACACGGGCGTGTCCTTACCCGTGTGCTTCAAGCCCAAGTCGACGAGAAGTGTCCCGACAAGGACACGGGTATTGACACAACCACAACCACGGCCGTGTCACCTGGACATGGGTACCGACACAGGCGTGCCAGTACCCGTGTAGGGGCACTAAATGGCAGTCGAGCCGCTTCGCCAGAGCAGGACACGGGTAAGGACACGACCGTGTCCCTACCGGTGTCACTTCTGTATAAAAAGGAAAAGTAAAACCCTAGCCGTTTTTACTCTTCATTCCAGCCCTTTTTCCTGAGAGAACTTCCTGGAGGAGGAGATCTTGCTGGAGCAAACCTTGGAGGAGGAGAAATGCCACCGCCGTAAAGGAAAAAACGATGCCGCCGAGGAGGATGACAAGATCCATGACTGGAAATGGTGGTAACGCTGGAAATGAGGTGAGCTTACTCACCCCTCCCTTGGTTCTAGATCCTTAGATATTCTTAGGCGAGACATCGACTCAAATGAGTCTTGATGTGTGAGGAGAAGGTTTCTTAGGAAGGCCTATCTAGAACTTTTGTTCTAATGTCTAGTCATCTTCAACCTCCCCTTCTTCAAAGTCATGATGGGGGTGGATTCGTGAAGAGGAATGGCCTTGAGAGGGAGAATAAGGGTGGAGGAACTTCTGGTTGCAATTTGGGGTGATCGGCTTGAGGAGGAAGATGAATTGATGTCGTTCATTCCGCTTCTAGATGCGTGCAGAATCTGTGTTCTGCACGCAGTGACCTTCTTGGCTATTTTCAGGCAAGAAATGGTTCGATCTGGGCTTTCGACTGAACACGAAAGTTGAAGCCCTTGAAATTACCTTTCCAACGAGTTGTTACAAGCCTTCAGGTGAAGCCTGTAGCCTCGGGAATGTCTGATCGAAGTAAGGGTCGTAAGCTAAGCGCACAGAAATTATATTCTGTACGCTGCATGATTTGGAGCCAATTTCATGTGGGTTATAGTTTGATCTGGGTTGCAGGATGAACATGAAAGTTGTAGCCAATGGAAAGACCTTTCCATCGAGGGGTTACACGCACTCACCGAACTCCTGTAGCCACGGGAATCTTCGGTTGAAGTTGCTGTCCAGATTTAATCTGCACCTAAATTTCTGGGTAGTGTATAATATGGATTCAGATTCGGTGGAATTAATGTTGCAATCTAATTCGAGCTTCGGCTGAACTCTTTTATGATAACCACCGTAGTGTTATGAAGGTTGAAGTTTGTTAATTTGAATTCGTATATCGAGTTGTGAAGCAAGCTTGAATCGAACGAAATGGCTTGATGTAAATTGGTAGATTATCATTTATGCGCATTTTGTTATATGATGTCAAAATCATTCGGTAAAACATATAGATGAATAAACTATGACCATATGTATGTTGAATTGATAGAATGAAATTTTGTAGTCCAGTACTTAGAGAGTCATCTCCCTACGAGTAGCATTGTGGAAGTTAGTAAGTGCGGCGTTGGCCGTCACTAGTCGGGATGGTGTCGAGATGAGTAAAGTTGGATGGTTGGGCTTGGTCCTCGTGCTTTCTCCGAGGCTCCTTCCATGCCACGGTGTTGTGGAATTGCATGCGGTATGAGTCGACACGCGGTGTCGTAATCCTGGGTTAAGGATAGTGTGGCAGGTCTACGAGCTCGCCAATCGTCACACCGATGGGGGTTGACAGATAGACTTTGGGCGGTTGGGCTTGTACCTCGGTGTTCATGTCCCGGGCGCCATCCATGCCAAGTGAACGGTTGGGCTAGCTTGACCCTTGTGCTTATTTCTGAGGTTCCTTCCGGGTCACGCATAGGCCAGTTCAGGGCTAGGATCTTGGTGCACATCTACTCAAGAGAACCCGCTGGGTCGTAGTACGCATGAGCTCCGCTGTTGTGTTCTTAGCGTTGAGACGTACGGAGGCCTAAGTGAAGTAGTGTGGATACCAACTTAGTAGTAGAAGTGCTCGTTCTACTGTCACCGTATTGCCACGACGGTTGGCGCCTAAGAGGTTAGCAACCTGCTCGAAAAGTGGGAACTACTAGTCTCTGTCAACGTAGCAATTGCATGTGCGTGATCATGGGTGAGTCATTGCATCGTATACATAACATTACACCTCATTAAATACACAAGACCCTCATCGTATAAGTTTGTATGTGCACTCCTACACGATGAGTTACTTACTGTTGAACGATCCTCAACTTATATGCTTGTATGGGCATCCATATAAGTTGAGTTACTTTCTGTTATAACTCTATATTCATATGCTGTGATAGATGGTAGAAATGTTAGAATATCTTACTACATGTTATATCACTTGCTTGTTTATACTCCTGCTTATATACTTATATTGTACCCTGTCTATTTCTCCGCCCGGTTCCGAGGAGTCGCCGGGGGAGCGGATGTGAAGCCACTTAGTCTTTATGACTAACGGTTGCTACGTCTTCCTTTTTAGGAGGAAATCCCGCAGATGGTACAGTAGGTCGTGGAGCCGATCAGCCAGGCCAGGACGACCGGGCCTGAAGGGACGGTGCTGTCACTACCGTCTGTTGCAGATGTGAGTATATGAGGGTTTTGTTGTAGCCCTTCGGGGCAATTTTATAGTTGTACTCTGATCATATAGAAGCATGTTTTAACTTCTCTATTACTGCATTTTTGGACTTATAGCTTGTGTGGATTTGATTTCTAATATTATTTTGGTTGGGTTGACATATATATATTGATATTGGTTATAGCCGGCAGAATAGGCGTCTTGTGGTACAGGCTAGCCCGAGTGTTAGTACTACCCCAAGGCGGCTGTTCTGGGCATAAGACCCCTCTCGTGCCGTGTTTTGTGTTCCGGGAGGGGGGGTCTTACAAACGGTATCAGTTTGTCATGATCCTCACTTAAAGAAGTCAAACAACAATGGGCCACTCCCATTTGACTAGTCAGTTTGGGGACAAACTGACTTAGCGGAAGCAGTGGTGTGCCAATATGTAATTCACACTAAGTTTGTCCAACTCTGACCTTAAGATTAGCCAACTTGACCGTAAGTTTGCATTCTTCGTATAGATTCCAGTGCGTGTTGAGCCGTTGGGGGCATTCCTGCCCCTTCCATACTCACTCAGTTCCAACAGTCCGAGTTGGGGCAGACGCTCACCGCCATCTTGGATGCTTTTAAGGCACAACAGCCTCCGGTGCTACAACAGGCCCCGGACTCTAACTGGCTGAGCGCCTTCCGGGCTCTCTCCCCTCCCACTTATCTTGGGATGGAGTCAGCCGTGCGCACGGAGGAATGGCTTGACACAGTACAGGAGTTATTGGCTGGTATCCGTTGTCCAGCCAACATGGCTGTGCCACTAGCGGTGTCTACCTTGGAGCTACATGCTAAGAGGTGGTGGAAGTCACTCATGGGCTCCACCTTCCAAGGCCGAGTCTATACAGAGATAAGTTGGAGCGAATTCTTGGATGTTTTCTTGGAGCACTTTATTCCTTCATCCGCTCGAGATGAATTTGAGGAGAGGTTCCTTCTACTGAAACAAGGATCGAAGACGGTTACGGAATACCAGAGGGCGTTCCAACATCTCGCAAGGTTCACGGACTCATACGAGTTGGATGATAGAGGTTATGCCAAGCGTTTCTACAAGGGCTGCGAGATTCCCTAAGGCAGGCCCTTTTGTTTATAGCGGATGCTAGCTTGGCGGAGATCATCGATATGGCAAAAAGATTGGAGGCGGACCACTTGGGTAGTGGTAAGAGACCTGCAGAGGGCATCATGGAAGCTGGCCCGAGCAATAGAAGGAGACAGGACTTTAGAAGAGGAAGAGGATATCAAGGAGGTGGAGGGCGTGTCCACCAAAACTATAGGGTGGAGCATCCGGTTCCGCAACCGCTCGCATTGCCTCCACCGCCGCAACCTCAACAATTTCAGCAACTCGAGAGGCGTCCTGGGCTGGTGTGTTTTGAATGCAACCAACCGGGTCACATTCGACGCCTTTGCCCGCAATTGTTTGGGAACGCCCCTCCATCTCTCCCTCCGGCGGTCCCTCGAGGGCGGGATTACATGCGTGGTCGAGGATGAGGACCGCGAAGAGGTAACCCCGACCCTGCCCGGGATCAAGTGTACGCGCTAGACATGGCGCAAGAACGGAATCCCCAGAATGTTATTGCAGGTACGTGCAGTAAGCTTTCATGTTTTCTGTGTTAAACTTAAGTTGTTTACGACATACTAGCTATCTAGCAATAAGTTTTGATTATTGGTACTTAGGCATCGTGATAATTGGCAGAAAGACGGCATATGCGCTGTTCGATACCGGTGCCTCACACTCCTTTGTGTCTGAAGATTTCATTAAGGACATGGGGGTGTGCAATATTTTACTGGAATAGCCCGACTAGTGCGCCTTCCAGACGGCTCAGATATGGTTGCAACCGCTAAGTGCGAGCTTAAGGTACTTATTGAGGGAAGGAATTTCGTTACGCGCCTGCCACTGTCTTGAAAATGCCGGAATTTGACATCATTCTGGGCATGACGTGGTTGGACTGACACTTTGCAAGGATTGAATGCGCGGAGAAGCAGATCTATTTGAGACATGGAGACTCCGACGTCATCTTCCAAGGTATTAACTTCGCACCCCGTCTGACGTTATCATCCGTTCAGGTTGTAAAAGCGCACATGAAGGGGGATGAAGTTTTTATGATCTGGTTCGAGTTGAAAGAAGTAGCATTGGACGTAAAAGACGTACGGGTGGTGCGGGACTTCCCTGAGGTATTTCCTGAGAAACTGCCAGGATTACCCCCGCACAGAGAGGTTGACTTCCAAATTAATCTCGTACCGGGTGCCAAGCTTGTATCCAAGGCCCCTTACCGAATGGACCCGAAAGAACTCGCGGAGTTTAGAGTTCAACTACAAGAACTGGTGGAATCAGGGTTTGTTCGCCCCAGTTCGTCACCCTGGGGAGCCCCTGTATTGTTCGTGAAGAAGAAGGACGGAACCCTGCGTCTGTGAATAGATTATCAGGAACTCAATCGGTTGACGGTGCAGAACACTTACCCGCTACCTCGGATCGACGAGTTGTTCGATCAACTAGTGGGAACGCATTGGTTTTCTAAGCTAGATTTGCGCTCGGGGTATTACCAGTTGAGAATACAAGAAGGGGACATCCAGAAAACAGCCTTTAGTTCAAGATATGGGTTGTACGAGTTCACCGTAATGTCGTTTGGGCTCACAAATGCCCCTTCGGCTTTCATGAGTCTGATGAACAAGGTATTTGAGCCCTATTTGGACATCTTCGTCATTATTTTCATCGACGATATCCTAGTCTACTCAAGGACGGAGGAGGGGCATGACGAGCACCTAACCTTGGTGTTGAAGAAATTGAAGGAGCACGCCTTGTACGCCAAATTTAGCAAATGCGAATTCTGGCTTAAGGAGGTTGTCTTCTTGGGTCATGTGATCAATGGGGCTGGGTAAGCTGTGGATCCGGCCAAAGTGCGTGCCGTAAAGGAGTGCTCACCCTTGAAGTCGGCGGCCGATGTGCGAAGTTTCCTTGGACTTGCCGGGTACTATCGCAAGTTCGTAAGGGGATTCTCAAAGATTGCTCTTCCTCTTACTTCCCTAACGAAGAAAGGTGTACTGTATGAGTGGACACCCCAATGTGAAGCTGCGTTCTAAGAATTGAAGGATAGAATTACCTCCGCCCCCATCCTTGTCCTTCCGTCTGGGAAGGAAGGATTTCAAGTTTACACGAACGCGTCATATCAAGAATGGGAGCAGTATTGATGCAACACGGACACGTGATTGCTTATGCTTCAAGACAATTGAAGAAGCATAAAATCAATTACCCGGTTCATGATTTGGAGCTGGGAGCAGTTGTGTTCTCCTTGAAGGTTTGGAGGCATTATTTATACGGCGTCCACTGCGAGATCTTTTCAGACCACAAAAACTTGAAGTACGTCCATACTCAGAAGGAGTTGAACTTAAGACAACAACGGTGGCTAGAATTTCTATGCGACTATGAGTTCACCTTGAACTACCACCCCGGAAAAGCAAACTCGGTAGCTGATGCGTTGAGTAGAAAAATACCGGACTCGAGCCCAGAGTCTCGGTTGATGAGTATGGAGGTTGCTCAGATGATTGAGGAGATGGAAATTACTTTGATATTTAAGGCTCCTTCGGCAGAATATACGGAGTACTTGGCCAGCATGAGCATAGTTTGTGATATCCGGGACCGGATCTTGGTGGAGCAAGGAGTGGATGCGGCTCTAGCCCCGGCAATCAAGTCAATCGAGGACGGGACTACCGACGAATACACACTAAAAGACGACCTCGTTTATTTTCACGGCCTGCTCTACATTCCCAAGGGCGGTAAAATCCAGGAGGATATATTGAGAGAGGCGCATTGCTATCAGTATTCAGTGCACCCGGGAATTGCAAAGATGTACGCCGACTTACGGAAGACCATGTGTTGGCCGGGAATGAAGAAGGATGTCCGATATTTTGTTACACATTGTGAAGCCTGTCAATGGGTGAAGACGGAGTGCAGGAGTCCCGGCGGCTTGTTACAGTCATTGCCCATCCCCGAGTGGAAGTTCAAGGATATTTCCATGGACTTCGTACATGGGCTACCTCGCTCACGCTCAGGGAATGATTCAGTATGGGTGATCGTTGATCGACTGACGAAAGTAGCCCGGTTTATCCCTATGAAGAAGGAGACTCACGTGGATGTCTTGGTACACCTCTTTGTGGAGCAGTTTGTACGGTATCATGGCGTGCCTAAGACGATAGTTTCTGACCGTGATGGTCGCTTTACCTCCAAGGAGTGGAAGGCGGTACATGCGTATTTGGGCTCACGGCTTACCTTCAGCACCGCGTTCCATCCTCAGACGGATGGGCAGTCTGAGCGGTCCATCCGGACATTGGAAGATCTGTTGGGATTATGTGTGTTGGATAGGGGAGAACCGTGGGAAAGGCTCTTACCCCTGGTGGAATTCTCCTACAACAACAACCATCATGCAAGCATCGGCATGGCGCCCCATGAAGCTCTTTATGGAAGGAGGTGTAGAACCCCCTTGTCTTGGGTGCAAGATGAAGACCCGAAGACTTTGGGAGTTGAGTATATAGATGACACTGATGCGGTGATTAGGCTGATACGGTATCGCATGTTAGAGGCTCAAAGTCAGCAGGCGAAGTATTATAATGCAAGACATCGTCTGGTGGAGTTTCAAGTAGGTGATGAAGTATTTCTAAAAATCCGGCCGATGCATGGAGTGTCGCGGGTGCGTGGTGTGAAGAAGCTCAGCCCAAGGTATGTGGGTCCTTATACTATACTGGAAAGGGTTGGCCCGTTAGCCTATCGGTTGGAGCTACCGCCCGAGCTAGAGAATCTCCACGGCGTGTTTCATGTGTCGTCGCTTCGAAAGGCGCTGTTGCGGCCCGATCAATACATCCCTACAACTGATGGTCCTGTGGCGTCTGATAGGTCTGTGCGACTGGAGCCGGTGCGAATTGTAGACAACGAGATAAGAACCTCGCGCCGCAAAAGTGTTCCCCTGGTGAAAGTGTTATGGTCTAATCACGGGAAGGAGGAATTCACATGGGAGCCAATAGATTTGATGCAAAGACGCTACCCTGAATTGTTCGCTCCAGGTAATTTTATTTAAAAGCCTATTTTGTTTTTCTGTAAGCTTCACTCCCCATAGCCTTAGTCTGATTTCGGGGACGAAATCTTTTATTTTGTTTATAGGATTTGTAACATTCCAATTCACGCTAGGCCCCTTGTGCGTGTTTTTGGTGTAGGGAGAGCTGGTGTAGGCTCAAGGGGTGCCGGCAATCAGGTGCGCACTCGCGGGGAACAAGGAAATAAGTTGAAAAATGTGTTAAGTATGACACAGGTAGGGACACGGGCGTGTCCCTACCCGTGTTCAGTGGCGCTGAGTGTCCATGGGGTTGAGTGGTAATAAAAGAGCGTTGAGTGGTTTGACCCGAGTAGGACATGGGTAGGGACACGGGCGTGTACCTACCCGTGTGCCATGTCTTGGATTGAGGGATCGGTCTAGAGAAGGACACGGGTAGAGACACGACCATGTCTCTACCCGTGTGCGAATGACACGGGTAGTGACACAGGCGTGTCCCTACCCGTGTACTTCAAGCCCAGGTCGAGGAGAAGTGTCCCGACCAGGACACGGGTATTGATACGGCCACAACCACGACCGTGTCACCTGTACACGGGTACCTACACGGGCGTGTCAGTACCCGTGTAGGGGCATGAAACGACAGTCGAGCCGCTTCGCCAGAGAAGGACATAGGTAAGGACACGGTCGTGTCCCTACCCGTGTCACTTCTATATAAAAAGGAAAAGTAAAACCCTAGCCGTTTTTACTCTTCATTCCAGCCCTTTTTTCTGAGAGAACTTCCTGGAGGAGGAGATCTTGCTGGAGCAAACCTTGGAGGGGGAGAAACGCCACTGCCGTCAAGGAAAAAATAATGCCGTCGAGGAGGATGACAAGATCCATGGCCGGAAATGGTGGTACCGCTGGAAATGATGTGAGCTTACTCCCCTCTCCCTTGGTGCTAGATCCTTAGATATTCTTAGGCGAGACATCGACTCAAATGAGTCTTGATGTGTGAGGAGAAGGTTTCTTAGGAAAGCCTATCTAGTACTTTTGTTCTAATGTCGAGTCATCTTCAACCTCCCCTTCTTCAAAGTGATGATGGGGGTGGATTCGTGAAGAGGAATGACCTTGAGAGGGAGAATAAGGGTGGAGTAACTTCTGGTTGTGATTTGGGGTGATCGGCTTGAGGAGGAAGATGAACCGATGCCGTTCATTCCGCTCGCAGCGACCTTCTTGGCTGTTTTCAGGAAAGAAATGGTCCGATATGGGCTTTCGACTAAAAACAAAAGTTGAAGCCCTTGAAATTACCTTTCCAACGAGTGGTTACACGCCTTCGGGTGAAGCCTCTAACCTCGGGAATGTCTGATCAAAGTAAGGGCTGTAAGCTAAGCGCACAGAAATTATATTCTGTACGCTGCAGGCTTTGGAGCCAATTTCATGTGGGTTATATTCTGATCTAGGTTGCATGATGAACATGAAAGTTGTAGCCAATGGAAATACCTTTCCATCGAGGGGTTACACGCACTCACTGGACTCCTGTAGCCACGGGAATCTTCGGTTGAAGTTGCTGTCCAGATTTATTCTGCACCTAAATTTCTGGGTAGTGTATAACATGGATTCAGATTCGGTGGAATTAATGTTGCAATCTAATTCGAGCTTCGACTGAACTCTTTTATGATAACCACCGTAGTTTTATGAAGGTTGAAGTTTGTTAATTTGAATTCGTACATCGAGTTGTGAAGCAAGCTTGAATCAAACAAAATGGCTTGATGTAAATTGGTAGATTATCATTTATGCGCATTTTGTTATATGATGTCGAAATCATTCGGTAAAACATATAGATGAATAAACTATGTCCATATGTATGTTGAATTGATAGAATGAAATTTGGTAGTCCAATGCTTAGAGAGTCGTCTCCCTACGGGTGGAAGTTAGTAAGTGCGGCGTTGGCCATCACTAGTCGGGATGGTGTCGAGATGAGTAAAGTTTGATTGTTGGGCTTGGTCCTCGTGCTTTCTCCGAGGATCCTTCCATGCCACGGTGTTGTGGAATTGCATGCGGTATGAGTCGACATGCGGTGTCGTAATCCCGGGTTAAGGATAGTGTGGCAGGTCTACGGGCTCGCCAATCGTCACACCGATGGGGGTTGCCAGATAGACTTTGGGCGGTTGGGCTTGTACCTCAGTGTTCATGTCCCGGGCGCAATCCGCGCCAAGTGAACGGTTGGGCTTGACCCTCGTGCTTATTTCCGAGGTTCCTTCCGGGTCACGCATAGGCCAGTTCGGGCTAGGATCTTGATGCACATCTACCCAAGAAAACCCGCTGGGCCGTAGTACGCATGGGCTTCGCTGTTGTGTTCTTAGCGTTGAGGCGTACGAAGGCCTAAGTGAAGTAGTGTGGATACCCACTTAGTAGTAGAAGTGCCCGTTATACTGTCACCGTCTGGCCACGACGGCTGGCGCCTGAGAGGTTAGCTAGCTGCTCAAAAAGTGGGAACTACTAATCTGTGTCGACATAGCAATTGCATGTGCGTGATCATGAGTGAGTCATTGCATCACATACATAACATTGCACCTCATTACATACACAAGACCCTCATCGTATAAGTTTGTATGGGCACTCCTATACGATGAGTTACTTACTGCTGAACGATCCTCAACTTATATGCTTGTATGAGCATCCATATAAGTTGAGTTACTTTCTGTTATAACTCTATATTCATATGCTATGATAGATGGTAGAAATGTTAGAATATTTTACTACATGTTATACCATTTGCTTGTTTATACTCCTGCTTATATACTTATATTGTACCCTGTCTATTTCTCCGCCCGGTGCCGAGGAGTCGCCGGGGGAGCGGATGTGAAGCCACTGAGTTCTTATGACTAACGGTTGTCACGTCTTCCTTTTTAGGAGGAAATCCCACAGATGGTACAGCAGGTCGTGGAGCCGATCAGCCAGGCCAGGACGACCGGGCCTGAAGGGACGGTGCTGTCACTACCGTCTATTACAGATGTGAGTATATGGGGGTTTTGTTGTAGCCCTTCAGGGCAATTTTATAGTTGTACTCTGATCATATAGAAGCATGTTTTAGCTTCTCTATTACTGCATTTTTGGACTTATGACTTGTGTGGATTTGATTTCTTATATTATTTTTGTTGGGTTGACATATATATATGGATATTGGTTGTAGCCGGCAGAATAAGCGTCTTGTGGTACAGGCTAGCCCGAGTGTTAGTACTACCCCAAGATGGCTGTTCTGGGCATAAGACCCCTCTCGTGCCGTGTTTTGTGTTCTGGGAGGGGGGTCTTACATCGGGGGTGTTGGCTTTGTCTTATGTAGGTATCTCGTCGGCGGTTTACATTCAGCGAGCTCATGTTCACAAGCTCTCTTCAAAAACTTATCTGTTCCAAGGCTTTATGACCCTGAAGAGCTCCTCCCCTCCTATGTTCCGCACGTTCTCTTCTCGCAAGGTTTCAAGTTGGCGAGTCCTCTGCTCCTCTACTCCGCGAGTTCTCTTATCGTGAGGTTTTGAGTTGGCAAGTTTTCCCCTCCTATGTTTCGCGAGTTCTCTTCTCGCATGGTTTCAAGTTGGCAAGTCCTCTCCTCCTCTAATCCACGAGTTCTCTTCTCGTGAGGTTTCGAGTTGGCGAGTTCTCCCCTTCTATGTTCCGCGAGTTCTCTTCTCGCAAGGTTTCAAGTTGGCGAGTCCGTTCCTCTACTCTGCAAGTTCTCCTCTTGTGAGGTTTCGAGTTGGCGAGTTTTACCCTCCTATGTTCCGCGAGTCCTCCTCTCGTAAGGTTTAAAGCTTGCAGTTCCACTTTCCCTATTTCCGCAAGTACTCTTCTTGCGAGGTTTTAGCTTGCGATTTCATTTTTACTCTGTCCCATAAGTTTTCTTCTCATGGTGTATCAAACATCCCTACTTAGTATAATCATGTGCAACAGCTCGTACTTGCGGCAATGACTCAATGGGCTACTATACATAATCCACTTTGGCGAAAAAAATCTCATCAAGTCATCCTAGGTAAAACACACAAGAACTACATCCAGCTCCCCTCGGTTTTTTAAACTCTAAAAAGAATGTAGAGGGCCTAAGGGATAACTGGGTGGAGCAGCTCCCCTCGGTCCTCTAGGCCCTTAGAGCAACACCAAAAAATCTATAAGGGAATCCCCTTTCGAACTCCTCATAGCTTCGAGGTCATGGTACTAGTTGAGTTTGAGGTAAAATCGTCATGGGTGGTTGCCGCAGGAGAAGGAGATGATGAGTGGAGGGTTGAGAATGAAGAAGAGGTGAGGATCTCACTGGGACCTGGTGGAAGAACTCCGCGAACACGCCGCCATCCAACAAGAAGAGTTTAAGCGTCGACTGGCCAAGTACTTTGAAAAGTACATTCAAGTTAAGCAGTTCATGAAGGGGGGCCTCATCCTAAAAAAGTTCGACGCGGGCGGGTGATCGACGATAGTAGGAAAGCTCAACCCCAATTGGGAAGACCCCTATATAGTTGAGGAGGCCCTGAAGTTGGGGGGATATCACCTCCAAAATATGGGGGGGGGGGGGGTATCTCCCTCGGTCGGGCATGGAGTGGTGATGACTTGAAATGTTTCTATCCTTGAACCTAAGTACTAAAAAGATGTTTATCTCCTTAACACTTTATTTTTGTGTGAATTACTCTCTATGAACTGTAAGTGGTTACTGAAATATTGGCCCCGAGTAGACCCGCTGACTAGGCTCTCACTAGTTGGCAGGTCCGAAGGCTCACTCGGTGAAAGGTTGAAATGAGAGGTAAGTTATTGAAATGTTCGACCCGAGCAGACCCGCTTACCGGGCTCTCACTAACTGGTAGGTCTGAAGGCCCACTCGGCAGCAGGTTGGAAGGAAAGTATGTGGTATTGATGGCCCCGAACAGACCCACTGACCAGATTCTCACTAGCTGGTAGGTCTGAAGGCTCACTTACTCACTTGGTGGTAGGTAGAAAGAAAGATGTGTGGTATTATTTGCCCCGAGCAGACCCGCTGAATAGATTCTCACTAGCTGGTAGGTCTGAAGGCTCACTCGGAGGCAGGTTGAAATAAGAAAGAGGTTATTGGAATAATGGCCCCGAGCAGACCCACTGACCTATCTCTCACTAGCTGGAAGGGTCGAAGGCTCACTCGGTGGCAGGTTAAAAGAAAAGTATGTGGTATCGATGACCTCGAGAAGACCAGCTGACTAGGCTCTCACTAGCTGACAGGTCCAAAAGCTTACCCGATGGTAGGTATAAAGAAAGATGTGTGGTATTATTGGCCCCGAGTAGACCCGCTGACCAGGCTCTCACTAGATGGCAAGTTCGAAGGCTCCCTAGGTGAAGGTTGAAATGAGAAGGAGTTTATTAGAATACTGGGCCCGAGCAGACCCACAAAACATGCTCTCACTAGTTGGCAGGACCGAAGGCTCACTCAGTGGCAGGTTGAAAGGAAAGTATGTGGCATCGATGAAAACGAGCAGACCTGTTGACCAGGCTCTCACTAGCTGGCTGGTCTGAATGCACACTTGGTTGCAGGTGAAAGAAAGATGTGAGGTATTGATGGCCCTGAGGAGACCCGGTGACCAGACTATCACTAGCTGGTAGATCTGAAGGCTTACTCAGTGGCATTATGAAAAGAAAGGTATTGTCGCAATTATAGCCTCGAGGAGATTCCACTGACCAGACTCTCCCTAACTGGTAGGGCTGGAAGTCGTTCGATGACAAGGTACATTTGAAAGATATGGTTGAATAGTAACCCTGAGCAGATCTCGCTGACCAAGCACGCAGTAGTTGGCAGGGTTGGAAGTTACTTGGTGGAAGGCTGACATGAAATGATGTGGTTGAGTAATAGCCCCAAGAAGATCCCGCTTGTTGGATTGTGAGGCGCCCTTAGGGGGGGGGGGGTGAATAAGGGTTAACAAAATTTTGCTCTTAATCAAATCTACTTAGTGAAATAATTACAAAAATCAAATCCAAATTTTTATAACCAAAGATACACACTTAGAAAATCATAAGAATAAAAATGATTATATTTTATTTCATAAGTGTTAAAAACAAAATACAATGAATTTCTATAAAGCTAGAGATCGAGGCTATGAAAAATATAAACTCCTTTTGATTTCATCGGTGCTTCTACCAAGAACTGGCCGGCTATAGTGTATCTCTCCCTAGATCTTGCTACTAGCCTCCCCTAGATCTCACCATGATCTAGTTGTTGCACACAAGGTGACGAAAACTCCCTATGTCACACAAGGACCTAGACACCGCGCACAAGGCGACGATTTTCTCCAAAGCCATGCAAGGACTTAGACGCCACACACAAGGTGGTGATTTCCTCTAACGATTACAATGATGAAATGAAAAAGTACAAAGAATAACTTTCAGAATGAAAACTCCCTCTAAATGAAGTGCTGAAGATGACGACGAATCCTCGCGAAGGTTGCTTGAGATGTCGCGTACGAGTCGTCACTTTTTCGCTCTTGAAACTTCTTGGCAAGATGGAGTTTTCTGGATGCTGGAGCTCTCTGGACAAGATGCACGGGAAGGAATACTCCAGATTATGAAAGTCGTGATCTCCACAAAAAAATGAGCCAAATTTATACTTTGGAGATATGTAATACCCCAAAACTTGGAAGGGGAAACGACGGCGTCATTTCAGCCAAATTTGGGTTTTGGGGGTAGGCACACGGCCTGTGACACGGCCGTGTCACAAGCCGTGTAGCGCCTTGGCTGTCGAACCGTGTTGATCAACAACCGTGTAGTGCCTTGGTAGGCACACGGCCTTGGACACGGGCGTGTCCCTGGCCGTGTCCTTCTCGGGCTATTAGCAGGATTTATTCTGCTAGGCGTGACACGGGTCACGACACGGCCGTGTCGGGGATGACACGGGCGTGTCGGAGGCCGTGTCGAAGGCCGTGTGCTGGTTTTCGAATCGGTCGAGACGGCGAATGGCTAATACGGCCATGCACACGGCCGTGTTGCAACCCGTGTTCGGCCCAGATTTTCTATTTTGGGTTCCGATCGTGGCCGTTCGTTCTTTTCTTTGGAAGATCCAACAGTGGGGAGCCTCCCTGGGTGGTTTAAGGCCGGGAATAGGGTTTCAAACCCTCATTTCCATTTGGCTTTATCTCTCTTGATTCTAGAGAGAAGGGAGAGCAAGGAGGAGGAAGGAGGCCAAGATCCGGCCGCCGGCGAAGCTTCGGAGGTCCGTTTCGCGAGCGGAGTTCAGATTCGCGAAGGTGGGAGCGTTGCGGTGGTGTTCAACCGAGCAAATCTTCTCTATGGCTAGGAAGAGGGGACGAAAGGTAACGACACTTCTCCTCTCGGTTTTTAGGATTTAGGATGCATGAATAACATCCCCTTCCTTTCATATTTTGAGCACCGAATCTCTCAAATGAGAGGGATTCGTGTAGCCTAGGTTCAAGAGAGGAACCTCCGGGTTGAGTATGTTCATCCCGGCATGCTTTGCATTAGAGATCCGCTCCGTTAGCGGATTAGGCATTGTGGGTGAAGCCGTGGTCGCGACCGTTAGTCCGACCTGGTGATGTTGCATAGCGAGCTTCGGGGATTCGGTAGAAATCCGTAGCGGCAATACGTCGTTGTGTGTATGCGTTTTCCCCCTTATATTTGAGTGAGTACTCGTAGTCGGAACCAGACGAGGTTAGCTCCGCTTTGTGCGGTAGATGGTTTCCTTGGAGCACGGGAAAGACACGGTGCGAGTGGCAATTGGGGTGGGGAAACCTTTTTTTGTGTTGTGCTAAGGCGCGACTATGTCTCCGTGGTCGGCTGGCTTTTCCGTGACGCGCAAGTCATGTGGGGAAAGTGTCCCGGCGAGACTAGCCCCTTGTGTGAGACTGACAAGAATGCCGAGCGGAGGGCAAGCCCGGGCAATGTAGCCATGAGCGGGTGGGGTCCAACAAGGCTTCTTAGAATCGGTCAGTGTGAGGCGAAACCCTGACGAGCGAAGTCAGATTGTGCGGGCAAGCCCTGGGGTTATGACCCTTGTGTGGGTGGGGCCTTTGCAAGGTTCCGTGTGACGGCGTGTGTGCCGTTAGGGACATGGTGGTTCCCTTTTGTTTGCGGCTTTAAGCCAATGGGGAAACGGAAGTACCCAGTGTTTGATGTTGTGCTAGACGCATACGAGCTAGGGTGTCTTGGGTGAAACCCGGGTTACATTCATGTTGCATAGTAGGCCCCTTTCACTTTGTACAAAACATAGAGAACATGTATGTTGTATGAGACATCCAAGCCTGTTTTACCGCTTTATTATATATACTCTTTTGGTATACGAAGTGCTAACTTGTAGGTGGAGTGGTACCCCGGGGTCCGTTAGGGACGGCCGGGAGGAGATGTGTTTGTTACACAGTAGAGGTCAGCCTTTGCTGACCCACGTTACTTTAAATCCTTACAGGGCAAGGGTCGCATGCAGGAGCTAGCGCGCCGGGCGAAAAGCCCTAAGCCTCATGAAGTGTTGCTGTGCTTGGATTTTCCTTTCGTGTTTGCTACCCTTGTTATGTTTTTGTCCGGCTTGCATGCCGAGGTAGCCTAGGAGTGCTTGGCACTTTTATATTGTTGGACTATTTTTGTGTAAGGCCTTAAGGCCATTTGATACTTTACTGTTAGTGGATAACTTCTGTCTGTTAATGTTCTATTTCCGCTGTGTATGTCTGGAGTTTTGAGTTTGGGTAGTTTCATATCATCTTTTAATACTAAAGCTGTGGTGTCCGTATGTTGTGGGGCCCCGGCCGGACCCATATTATATGGTCTTTACAGGGGAGGTGTTACAATTTGGTATCAGAGGGAGGTTTGCGTTCCAATGAGAAGTTTCGCGGTCGAAAGTATAAGTCGAGTCGCGTATAAGAAGTTATCCACATAGGAGTATCGCGGGACCATGAGTGTCCTTGTGTTCGAGTCTTGCAATTAGAGACTGATTTGCGTTTTCTTGCTTGTGTTTAGAGCGCAAGCAACGAGGCTGGGACCTCGAGGCCAAGAGAAGAGCTCTCGACAAGTAGTGCGACTGCGCAAGGTCCGCTAGGGATGGGGGTCACACCGGCCGACTTCTGCCGTATGCTTGCAGAAGCGATGGTGGCGGCCCAAGCTGCGGCGACAGCACAGGTAGCAGCTCCCGTTGCTCAAGTAGCAACTCCTGCTACCCCGGTCACGGCAGCGACCGTGCCGGTTGGGGAAGCCAGGCGGGCAGAGCCGTGGGCCGAGAGAGTGGTTGTCGGGCATGGGGACCGGCAAATGAAGTACTTTCTGAGTTTCCACCCTCCAACCTTCAAGGGAATCAACACACCCACAGATGCAGAGGATTGGTGGGCTAGAATTCAGGAGCTTCTGAGGGCGTCAGAGGTGCCAGACGAGAAAAAGGCAGAGTTCGCAGCCTTTATGTTGGAGGGAGATGCCAAGTTATGGTGGGTAAGCCACAGTGGTCGGCAGTTTCCAGGACGCACACCGTCCATCGAGGAGTTTGGGAATGCCTTCCTGAAGAAGTACATACCCGCCTCAACGAGGTTAGCCCTCCAGAGGCAGTTTCTACATCTGGTGCAGCGAGACAAGTCAGTGGATGAGTATGTTCAGGAATTTACTCGCTTGGGTCGTTATGCAGGGACGACCATGACAGACGATGAAGAGAGGGACAATCTCTTCTATCATGGACTGAGGGAGAATCTAAGACAACCCCTCATATCGATGAAACGTGCGGGTTTCAACGAATTGGTGGAGGCGGCCCGAATTTTGGAGAGTGACATGGAGCGATCCCAGCATCGCAAGGGCTTCACACCCAAGCAGGGGGAGGAGAAGAAGCCTGCTCAGTCCCATGGAAAGGCGGAAGGGAGCCGATGGAAGAAGAAGCCTTCCACATTTAAGTCGGGCGAGAAAAGCAATTGGACGTCCGAAGGGTCACGTTCTAAGGGCCCTCAGACGTGCTATAGTTGTGGCAAGCCAGGCCACATAGCAAGATTTTGTACCCAAGGGGGCACTGAGCAAGAGCCAAGGCAGGAGCAAACTGTGCGCTCCGGCCCCAGTGCCGCGGAGAAAGGGAAGATGGCGGAGTCAAGTGCTTCTCGGTTTCAACCAGTGCAGCCAAGGGCCTACAACCTTGGGCAACAAGAAGCAATCCGTAAACCCGATGTGGTGACAGGTACGAGAGTTCAACCTGCACCTTAGATTCCTGTCTTTCAAGCCTTTATGTTTGTTGCATATGTGTAGGCTTTGTAATGGTATCTGGGTACCCCGCTAGGGTACTCTTTGATACGGGAGCGTCGCACTCCTTCCTTGCGGAAGGCTTTATCCGGAGGATCGGAGTGGAGTCTTTCTCGACGGACTCCGAGTTGAAAGTGCGTATGCCCAATGGGTCATCTATGACTACCAGGGTTAGAGGCCGGATTTGTTGGAGGCTCGAGGGGGTCGACTTCATATTGGTAGCGGCGATCTTGCCGTTGTCCGAGTTCGACGTGATTTTGGGGATGGATTGGCCAGCGGAGCAGCGTGCCAGTATCGACTGTTTGTCCAAGGTGGTAACCCTGAGGGACGTGGGGCAAGCGGAAGTCAAGTTTGAAGGCCTGCATGGAGTGGCCTATTCCGTAGTTTCGGCACTTCAGTTAGTGCGAGCGGTTAGCCAGAGAGGTGTAGCTCTAGTAGTGTTGTTGGAGGTTAGCCTTTCCAGGCTGTCTCTTGAAGAAGTGCCCGAGGTGGCGATTCAGTACACGCCAGGGAAAGCCAATGTGGTGGCAGATGCCTTGAGTAGGAAATACTCGGGGCAAGAAAATTGGATTGAAGCTCACGATGAGCGGTTAAGGCGGGACTGGGAGTCCCTTGGTTTGGAATATGTGGCAAGAGGCGAGTCTAGCGTGGCTCGACTAAATTGGATTGAGATGCAGAGTGACTTATGCGATCGTATTCGGGAAGCGACCCGTGTAGATACGGAGTTCCAACCTTTCGTGGAGGAAGCTCTAAAGGGCGAGGGTAGCGCCTGGGAGATGGTTGATGGGATTCTGAGGAAGGGCGGAAGGATTTGTGTACCGCAGTTCGGCAAGCTCCGCGAGGAGTTGATGTTTGAGGCCCACTTCACCAAGTACTCCATTCACCCGGGTAGTACAAAGATGTACTTGGACTTGAAGAAGTCCTATTGGTGGCCTGGGATGAAGCGGGACGTAGCTTTGTGTGTGAGTCGGTGCCAAACTTGTGCTATGGTGAAGGCCGAGTGTCAGAAGCCGGGCGGGTTCTTGAAGCCTCTTCCAATCCCCGAATGGAAATTTGATGACATCTCCATGGATTTTGTGCATGGGTTGCCTAGATCGCAGCAGGGTAATGATGCCATTTGGGTGATTGTGGACCGCTTGACCAAAGTGGCACATTTCATCCCAAACCGGAAGGAGGACGGTGTGGAAAAGTTGGTGGAGTTGTACGTCCGCAATATTGTACGACTTCATGGGATTCCGAAGAGTATTGTCAGCGACCGGGATGGACGTTTCACGTCCAAGGATTGGCGGTTGGTGCAGAAGAGCTTGGGCACGAAACTCAAGTTCAGTACGGCCTTTCATCCTCAAACCGATGGGCAAACTGAGAGAACGAACCGTACTTTGGAAGATATGCTAAGGATGTGTACTCTCGACTTCGGCAAGAAGTGGGAGGATCACCTCTTCATGGTGGAGTTTTCTTATAACAATAGCTACCAAGCTAGTATCAAGATGGCGCCATATGAAGCTCTTTCTGGGAGGCGGTGTCGAACACCGATGTCTTGGACAGAGGCGGGAGACACGAAGCTTTTGGGGAAAGAAGTGGTAGCCGACGCTAGTGAGCTAGTGCGGATCATCCAAGAGCGCATGAAAGTAGCTCAAGATCGGCAGTCGAAGTATTTCAATGCTCGCCACAGGCATGTGGAATTCGCTGTGGGCGACTGGGTGTATCTTAAGATCAAACCGTTCAAAGGCGTTTCACGAATTCGCCGACTCAAGAAGCTGAGTCCGAGATTTTTGGGACCATTCAAGGTCATCGAGCGAGTGGGAGAGGCAGTGTACCGGTTGGCGTTGTCCACAGAGCTAAGTGGATTGCATGACGTTTTTCACGTCTCCATTTTGAGGAAAGCTTTGTTAGAAGCCAGCGTGGTGATTGAGCCGACGGCGGTGCCGGTAGAGGAAGACTTGGGGACGCGAGTTCGTCCAATCGGGATAGAAGATTCAGAGGTTCGGCAATTGCGGAACAAGGAAGTCAGACTCGTAAAGGTCCGTTGGGACAACTGTGGCTGCGAGGAACTCTCATGGGAGCGAGAGCAGGCCATGCTGGAGGAGTACCCCGAGCTTTTCTCCTCAGGTACCATTTAGAATTTGTGTACTTTCCATGTTTTAAATTTCGGGACGAAATTCTTTGAAGGGGGGAGAATTGTAACACCCCAAAACTTGGAAGGGGAAACGACGGCGTCGTTTCAGCCAAATTTGGGTTTTGGGGGTAGGCACACGGCCTGTGACACGGCCGTGTCACAAGCCGTGTAGCGCCTTGGCTATCGAACCGTGTTGATCGACAACTGTGTAGCGCCTTGGTAGGCACACGGCCTTGGACACGGGCGTGTCCCTGGCCGTGTCCTTCTCGGGCTGTTAGCAGGATTTATTCTGCTAGGCGTGACACGGGTCACGACACGGCCGTGTCGGGGATGACACGGGCGTGTCGGAGGCCGTGTCAAAGGCCGTGTCGAAGGCCGTGTGCTGGTTTTCGAATCGGTCGAGACGGCGAATGGCTAACACGGCCATGCACACGGCCGTGTTGCAACCCGTGTTCGGCCCAGATTTTCTATTTTGGGTTCTGATCGTGGCCGTTCGTTCTTTTCTTTGGAAGATCCAACGGTGGGGAGCCTCCCTGGGTGGTTTAAGGCCGGGAATAGGGTTTCAAACCCTCATTTCCATTTGGCTTTATCTCTCTTGATTCTAGAGAGAAGGGAGAGCAAGGAGGAGGAAGGAGGCCAAGATCCGGCCGCCAGCGAAGCTTCGAAGGTCCGTTTCGCGAGCGGAGTTCAGATCCGCGAAGGTTGGAGCATTGCGGTGGTGTTCAACCGAGCAAATCTTGTCTATGGCTAGGAAGAGGGGACGAAATGTAACGACACTTCTCCTCTCGGTTTTTAGGATTTAGGATGCATGAATAGCATCCCCTTCCTTTCATATTTTGAGCACTGAATCTCTCAAATGAGAGGGATTCGTGTAGCCTAGTTTCAAGAGGAACCTCCGGGTTGAGTATGTTCATCCCGGCATGCTTTGCATTAGAGATCCGCTCCGTTAGCGGATTAGGCATTGTGGGTGAAGCCGTGGTCGCGACCGTTAGTCCGACCCGATGATGTTGCATAGCGAGCTTCAGGGATTCGGTAGAAATCCGTAGCGACAATACGCCGTTGTGTGTATGCGTTTTCCCCCTTATATTTGAGTGAGTACTCGTAGTCGGAACCGGACGAGGTTAGCTCCGCTTTGTGCGGTAGATGGTTTCCTTGGAGCACGGGAAAGACACAGTGCGAGTGGCAATTGGGGGTGGGGAAACCTTTGTTTGTGCTGTGCTAAGGCACGGCTATGTCTCCGTGGTCGGCTGGCTTTTCCGTGACGCGCAAGTCATGTGGGGAAAGTGTCCCGGCGAGACTAGCCCCTTGTGTGAGACTGACGAGAATGCCGAGCGGAGGACAAGCCCGGGAAATGTAGCCATGAGCGGGTGGGGTCCAGCAAGGCTTCTTAAAATCGGTCAGTGTGAGGCGGAACCCTGACGAGCGAAGTCAGATTGTGCGGGCAAGCCCTGGGGTTATGACCCTTGTGTGGGTGGGGCCTTTGCAAGGTTCCGTGTGACGGCGTGTGTGCCGTTAGGGACATGGTGGTTCCCTTTTGTTTGCGGCTTTAAGCCAATGGGGAAACGGAAGTACCCAGTGTTTGATGTTGTGCTAGATGCATACGAGCTAGGGTGCCTTGGGTGAAACCCGGGTTGCATTCATGTTGCATAGTAGGCCCCTTTCACTTTGTACAAAACATAGAGAACATGTATGCTGTATGAGACATCCAAGCCTGTTTTACCGCTTTATTATATATACTCTTTTGGTATACGAAGTGCTAACTTGCAGGTGGAGTGGTACCCCGGGGTCCGTTAGGGACGGCCGGGAGGAGATGTGTTTGCTACACAGTAGAGGTCAGCCTTTGCTGACCCACGTTACTTTAAATCCTTACAGGGCAAGGGTCGCATGCAGGAGATAGCATGCCGGGCGAAAAGCCCTAAGCCTCATGAAGTGTTGCTGTGCTTGGATTTTCCTTTCGTGTTTGCTACCCTTGTTATGTTTTTGTCCGGCTTGCATGCCGAGGTAGCCTAGGAGTGCTTGACACTTTTATATTGTTGGACTATTTTTGTGTAAGGCCTTAAGGCCATTTGATACTCTACTGTTAGTGGATAACTTCTGTCTGTTAATGTTCTGTTTCCGCTGTGTATATCTGGAGTTTTGAGTTTGGGTAGTTTCATATCATCTTTTAATACTAAAGCTGTGGTGTCTGTATGTTGTGGGGCCCCGGCCGGACCCATATTATATGGTCTTTACAGGGGAGGTGTTACAAGATATCACCAGCAATACTTGCTATTGCCTGTCAGTGATATCATATTCGGCTGCCACGTGTCCCATAATTCCGAGGTTTCTATGGGATGATCCGATCGTGGCCAATCGTGAGCTCTCGTCTGAGCGATATCGTATGTAAATGTACGCCGTGGAGATCATGTGGTCACTATCCCTTGAGCTATCGCCTGGTGGTGATACTCCCCCTAAATAGAAGCATTTAGAATTTTTATTTACTAGATAGTAATTTAAGTTAGGTAGTAATTTAAGTTAAGTTTATAAGTCTCCTGTTGTGAGGATCATAAAGAATGAATGATTTCTCAAAAAATTCTCCCACTTTTGGTATTATCAAATGAATTTGGTATATAGTGAATATAGAGAGTGCCTGCGGAAGCAAAATATGAAAAACGAAAATTAGAATATCTAGTGTCGGACATGTGAAACAATGTATTGTAACGATGAATGCGAGTGAACACAAACATTGTCAAATTCATCCAGTTATATCATGGACACAAACACTAGTGAATATAAGAACTAGAATTATTTTCGGTCCAATTCTCATGAGAAGAAAGGTTATAGATTATAATGTAGTGTATATGTGAGGGTTAAATGAAGATATATATGTATAAACTTAAAACGTACATGAACAAGTAAAATGTACAAACATAACATAAAAATATACATAAAGATCTATACTTACACCCAAGAATTCATAGCACATAGACTGAATGAACATCCATGTAGGGATTACATAAGACACTTTACAATTCTTTTAAGGTGCTCAACCTCACAATGCTTATGAAGACTTATCAGGAGTGTGAGTGGTGCTCGGTCGAGGTTCCCTGTCATTCAATTTGTTTGTTTTTTTTTAAATTAATCAACAATTATGTTGATTTTTTTTTGTTTTTTTTTATAATAATAATATTTTTTTGGCATGACAAAACTCAAAAGACTCCGAATTCACTTGTGACAATATATGGTAATCAAAGTTGAATTGTGCAAAGAAGTCAAGGATAAAGTAAGAGTTTATATTATTCTAGTGGTTATGGTTAACAAACACAATTCACATATGTAGTAAAGGTAAACACATATGAAAATTTTCAAAATTATGTGTGAGAGAGCATTATCATAAATAAAATATTTCTCATACTTAGAGACATGCGAAAACAATTGCACAATTATAATACACTATGTGAGTTTTATATAGAGAATGATATTAAAAGCTTGAATAAGTGAACAATGTTAGAGGTAGCCCAATATAAGTGAATACACATTATACAATGCCTATGTAAGATAAACTAATAATATTTGGAGTAAAAGAATAATGATAGTCATACAAATATTTAAAGCCTTTCAGTGGAAGATTTTAGCAATTTGGAGCTATCGCCAGGATATATCAGATATCGTTGATTGGCTATAGCGCCAAATTATAAATAACATCATATCTGGAATGAAGGCAACAGTTATATCATTTTCTTTGCGAAACCCTCGAGCAAAACTTGACCTGACGCCGGTGAAATCCCCAAATCAAGGTATTTTCATGCAATTTTGGTTTCTTTTTTTAAGTATTCTTAAATTAAGACGTATTGAGGAAGATTTTTTGAGATTTCATGAAATTTTGAGTGAAAAATTTCCAGATTTGAGATTTCCATTTGTAGATTTAGGAATGAGTTTGAAAAATATTATTTTGAAGCGAAGAGGGCATAGATCTAGGGGTTTGATGAAATGTAAACATAGATCTAGCAATGTGGAGCATGTAAAAACTGATTTTTTTTATGAGTAGATCTCTTAACAAGGTTGAATATCTTAGGGAAGAAGATGATGAATAGTTTTTTTTTAAAATTGTGTTAATGTAAATTTTGATAATTTTTGTATAATGAAACTATGTGTGATTGTGTTTATGAGAAAGTGATGTTGAGTTCTTGAAGTTCATGGATTATTTTATGAGATTTGAATGTTTTTAGAAATCGCCCGACGAACGTCACTGTCGTCCGACAATATCGTGGCAGAGTCTAAAATAGAAGTTTGTTACAGTTTTCAGGAATGACTTCAAGTTCTAAAGTCATGAGGAGCACAAGGAGTGACTCACATTCTGCATATCAAACTTTTCCTGGAATTGAGAATGCAATCATCAGAGTGGACAAAGTCGTGGAATTCAATCAAGTTCGGCATGCACACATCCATGATCTACTAGCAATGACAAGTATAATGTCAGTTATAGTTCCAGATTTGTTCTCATCAGTGTTAATTAGAGAGTTTTACAACCATTTGAAATATCCTAATTTCACTGAGTTGAACGGGGGAGTCAGATTGAAAGTGCAAGGGCAAACTGTGGAGATAACTCATAAAGATTTGAGAGAAGAGTTTGGACTGATAGAGCGTGACTATGTATTGGATGTAGTTGAAAACTATAGGAAGGATAGCGATTAGACTCTTCTGAATATGGTTTTACATGGGAATTCCATGAGAAAACTGATCCAGTCGACGACCACACTCACTCTGAATGCACGTATAGTGCAAGAAATTTTGAGAAACACTATTATGCTCAAATCCGGGGACACAAGAAAAATAACTGCTCAATTAAGTTTTGTGACGTATATGATTTAAGAGAGAGAGCAGTTTGATGTGGCGGACTTGATTCTGTCCATCATCCGTTATACATATAGATTGAAAAATCCTATGCGGAGAAAGCTAAACACACTACCGATGGGAGCTATCATTCAACGAATCCTCTATAAAAAGTACAGTTGGATTGTGCAGTGTTTTTATTTTAATGATTGTACACCTGCGTTTTTTCATACGAATGCCACATACACTAGTGTTCATTCGTCACGAACGCATAGTAGTGAACCCTCGTCGTCCATTAGAAATCCACCACTACCAAGAGGTGGATCACTTCGAGAAGGGTTAGATGACTTGCGTGAGACATTCGGGGAGCACAGGAGAGAGGTGAAGAAACATCATACAGGAATGCAAAAAATTATACAGTTTCTGACGAAGAGACTAAAGCTAAAGCCAACTCCGGTAGAGGTGGCGGAATGGGAAAATCCGATCGTGGAGCCTCCACGACAATCAATGCGCCGACCTCGTCGAACAATGAGCAGCAGTCAGAGCTCGACTAAAGAACTAGAAGAGACCAGTGGTGATGATAACAGAGATTTCTGATAGACTTTAGGCAGTTTTCGACCTCTGGAAGATATCGTCAGGCGATACCCGATATCGCTAGGCGATAGTGCATTTCGTTCAATTTTCTGTTTTCTGTGTTGAACTGATGTTGTAATATTTATTTCAGTTGGATTATGATGTGACACTCCAGATTTGTGCTTAACACAATGATGTTTTAATTTGTTAGTTGTTTTAATATTAATTTTAGTTAATTTTTAATTTCAATTTTTTAATAAAATTTTTGTTAATTTATCAGCTTGAAATGTCTAGAATTCCTAATTCTAGTCTTAGCATTGAAAAATGAGAATCTGGAAGTAGTTTTGTGAAAATGTCCACAAGCTGTGAATGTGCTGATGAAATTATTCTTTACTGAATTTTGTTTTTGTGATCTCTAATGAAATGATGACGAATATGACCTAAAGTGATGAACTGAGTTGTTAGTTAAATCAATTGTACTTTTTTTTATCACACCTTAGTTTATGAATATATATGGAAAATTTCGACGTACTCATTTTATTTCTGCCTCCATATTTATATCGATAACTACGTGTGAAAAGCTTTGTTTTTAAGAGCTTATCTCATTACATATGTCATGATATTAGCATACATATACAATAGTCATTACATTTCATCCGATTCATGCCGTTCGCTTGGCTAAAAATTCGCCCCTTAAACAGGACAGATGATGAGCCCTAGGGTTTGCAGATGCTTTGATGATGCAGCAGCTTCGCCATTATATCTGCCGAGCTTTCCCCTTGGGGGGACTTTGAGTGGCGTGTTATTTAACGTCCCACTCTACGAACCACGGGCTCTACATTGTTTTTTCCAAGCTCGTGTTGAGCTCGAGAAAAGCTGGGATTATGCATAACCCGTAATTTGTCGAGATTAGAGATGATCAAGGATGGCCTGGAGGATCTCATCTCCCTAGGACGAGTGCAAAAAAAGTCCCCCCTAGGGGCGGGTCCAGGCTCCTAGGGGCGAGTCCAAGCACCCAGGGGCGAGTCCAAGCACCCAGGGGCGAGTCCAGAAAATTCTTATCCTTGCACACTGTTGGTGGCGTATATTAAAAGTTTTGTTATTGCTGACTTTCGCTAGTTTATTGATTTTGAACGGTACTGTTGGTAGAGGTTGGTTGGAGGTGCCCCGTTTGGTTATTTGTCAAATTATGCATCTGATATTTTGTTAAAAATATCACTACAATACTTTGTGCTAAAAGACTCCAGCTTTATGTATTAATATTATGTTCACAG